>VXAZ01006360.1:539111-702662 GCA_013399875.1 Gymnorhina tibicen
AAAGAACCAAAGTTGGATTCCTTTCACAGTTTTGACTTTGATCTGTTCTAAGATCTGGATTAAGCCATTCAAAATTCCTGCTGCTCAGTTTTTCCAATCTATACAACCAGGGATAACCTGCATCATTATAGAACAATGAAATAACTCACTGAGCAAAGTTCACACAGTAATTTTTTAATGGAAATATAGAACAAGATCTATGCTAGGAACAACTAAAATAGAAATCTTAAAGTCATTATATTAACGACTTAAAGACTTAAGCTCTTAAACACATTACATGAACAATCAATATAATTACATAAAAGGCTTTCAAATTACAGGAAATTCAAAAGATTACTTTCTCTACCCTTAGTAGTTCCTGACTGGTTGGCTAAATGTCAGTCACACAGAGCACACTTCAGCAGCACAGTAATAGCTGCAATACCATGATACAGAAGTGTCTCATGGTCTACACCATGATAGTGTCTGTCTTATCTCTAAATTCCCTTACAAGAATGTTAGCAAATTGAAGTTACTGGTTATTTTAAATAGTTTGTATTTTCTTTCAAATCGTAAGATCCACACCACTTGCAGGAAAGATTTTTTGTGGAGAGTCTGCTAGGTTATCTTCATTTTTTATGGTGAATTTGAGACAGCACATGGAGAAAAAAAAAACAAAAAACAAGAGAAGTTCTAAAGATGGAGAAGAAACTTGCCAATTTTTTAAATGAAAAACAATTTTAGACTCTGCAGCCTCTTTTGTCCCCCCCAAATAAAATTTCAGAAAAACAACATACAAAACTACACATTACCAAATTAACATAATAGTTTTCCATCCAATTTGAAAGTTCAAATAGTGAACGGAAACATCCATTATAATACAGCTACAATTCAGTAAATCAGTCTTAATTTCTGGACATTGTGACTAAGAAACTACATCATCACGATGCTGCACAGAAACTAGAAGGAACTGGTACTGATGGGTCTCAAAACAAAACAAAGTATGGAAACATTTCAAATGGATGGCACAAGGATATACATCTTCCTTCAAACATGCTAGTAAGCAGGGGGAAATAAAACACCATGTCTAGCAAACCTCGTAAGTGACAGGACACGTGTGAGGAAAAAAACCAAGTCAGTAACACAAGGCAATCTGAACGGCTGCTAAGTGGAACACAAGCAAGGAGTAGGCATTCAGCCAGACTGGAATTCAGACCTTGGAAAGGGGATCACAGGCAAAACTTACCGAGCAGGGAAATGACACTTTGCAAAGTGGAAGGCAAAATGACCGTTTTCTTGAACTGGGATGAACTCAAAAAACAACAACAAAACAAGCAAACAAGAAGCCCTAGCAACACAACATAAAATGAGCATGGGAAACCCCGGGTTAAGCTGTTCCCCTTGATCAATCACAGCTGCATTTAGTAACCAGGGCATCCTTGTCCTGCCCCAACTGCTGAGAAAGCTCCTTTCAGCTTTGACCAGACACCCATTCCAGAAAACTTCGTAACTGTCTGCATTTTTTTAATTATATAACATATGAATGACACTATGTTCTTCTTCCTTCTCCACTGAATAGACAGACAGCTTTGTTGTTAGTACACTTGCCCTGCCTTAAAAAGACTGAATTGATTTAATTCAGCTAAGCCTCACTATTCTCAAAATACAGTAATATAATAGCAGCAATGGTACAACCTGTCCATAGTTCAATAATCTCTATTTCTCCTGTCATTAAATTTTTAAATAGTTAAAAGTTCAAACAGTAAAAAAAGTAATTTTAATAATAAAAGCTTTGCTTACCATCATAACAATTTCACTATCTTTAAAATCTGACACAAGGTTCTTACTATACATAAACTATTGCACTTGCATTTTTGGTATCATGCCTTATCTCTGTAAAGGTTATCCAAGGGTGTATTCTGCTCCACTTCTTTCCTTGGCTTAACTTCTGATTCAATTTTCTTTTCCTACCCCATTTCTTGCCCATTTTACAAAACTTCTCCATCAGTTTCAGTGATTTATCTTTGCACACACATTTCATGAGCCTGTTTCTTTCTGTTCACCAAACAACAGATCCAGCTTCTTACTCATACTTTTCACAGTTAAATGTGGATGGTTTTTTCCCCATCTTATCTATTTTCCATTTTTACTTTTTGCCTAATGTAATGCTACAAAGGAGACGTGTCACTGCAAATAGCACAACCAAAGATGCAGACTTTAGATGCTAAGAAACCTCACATCTGTGTACGCACGATAAATTGAAATGAAAATGTCATTTGCAGTCACCTTGATACTTTGAAACATACTACTTTAGAATATAAACTAGTATTATAGTAGTATTCTAGAATTCTTTACAGTATAAAGAAATCAAGTCACATGCTATGTTTAAATATACTTCCAAGATGTACTTTGCTGAATTTTATTTCTTTAATTCAAAAAATCATTTGCCTTAAATCCTCCACACATGTATTAATGCCAGCTGCTCCAGCAATGTCACCTCCTACCAGAAAGAAGTATTTATCAGGCCACAATAGCACAAAACACCTAGTTTATATAGTTAAATCCAAAACCTAGAAATTCAATCTGTTACTAATCTAATATTTTAAAGCACCACGGTCCTGAAAGGAAATAAAAATATTACAATTACTGCACTTCACACCAAGGAATAAAATCACCCAGCTACAGAAAATCAACATAAAACCCTTATCCATTCAGCACACAGGTCACTACAAACATGGTGCTCAGCTGTTTTGCCCTTGTTCTGCTTCTCATAAAGACCAGGAACTCTATTCTGATATCCAAAACCTCCAGCTACTTCCAGTAATTTCTCTAACCATTCCTAAAAGAACTACCTCACATAACCATCATGAAATTATCAGTTAGCTTTTAACTAAATTCACACAAGCTCAGCTGAACATGAAACACTTCATGCAGATTCAAAAGCAAGTGCAAACCTCAGGCTCCAAATTAAGTGAAAAACTAACCCCCGCTTGGCTCTGCCAAGATCATCGTCTCACAAGTTTTGACTTTTTGTTTTTTCCTTTAAGAATATTTCTCCTACAGACTGGGATAGGAGGACAAAAGACTGTTATTGTTATTTCTATTTTTAAATAGTTAGAAGGTTTACAGGCATTAGGGTGTTCTGCACCATACAAGGAAAAAAAGGATAAAAAGCTGGCCAGCAAGACACATTTAGAGAAAGTAGCTGGGGAGAAAGCGTCAGAATTTCATAAATGAACTCCTCCCACAAAGACACATCTACGCACAAATTTAGCAGAAAGGAATTATTCCTCCAGAAGCTTAACTCCTCGGTACCATTCCAAAGAACTACTCTGATGTGTGTATAATACCTTGCACAACATGGTCAGCAGAGAACAGTCAGGAGACGTAACACCCATTTCCAGTTTTGACAGTGATCCGCTCGCTGAACACAGGGATAACATTTCTGGCTCTTTCAGTTTTACACATTGGAGAACAATAAATGAGTACACTTTCCATAATTCTGGTCTCAACAGAACAAATTTAAGATATCTCCAGTTTAAGAGGTGCCACTTCAATTATTTAAATCATATTGATTTTAACTGTGAATTAGCAATCTAACCAGCTTGGGAATGTTCACAAACCTAGTAAATACTTACTAACAGTCAGCAAGAACACAGCAGGCAGAATGATGAGCAGGCAGCCTATGGCCTGGAGAAGTTACTCATCCTTCCTAGAATGGTCATTCTGATACACAAAACACCAGCCTCTCCATTTTGGTTGATGTTATAACTCTGCAAGCAGCAAAATCACTGGGTTTCCGTCTGCAGGCAAATGGATGCTAAGCTTCCGAGACTTAAATTCAACATTTAGTATTTTAAAGTATGAATTTGAAACTATTATTTGTAGCATAAAGTATGTAAATGTCATGTATCTTGGAGCCAGACAATTTTCCCCATGTTTAATTCTCTAGTCACAAAATTCTAATCATTACTAACATAACTGGCATGTTTCCTCAGTTTTACAGATTTCAGAGAATTATTCCAAGCCATTACACTCATTTCCCTTCTTTGACTTCATGTATTTTCATTCAAGAGGTCATAAGTTTTCATTCTCTATGACACTTCTGCCTTTAATAATATCTTCTTTCTATCTATTTTCCTGTTCAAACCTATATTGCACTGGCATTTGGCCCCTTCCTCTTCCAAGCCACAGCTCTACTGGGCAAATATTCATTCTACGTTGTCACAGCTGATTCTGCCCCAACCTCTTCCCCTAAAAAGTATTCAGTTTTCAAAACTCTGTGTATAGTTACTGTGTTAAGATTCATACAGTCTCTCCTGTTTAAGACATGTCTAAACCAAGATGTCTTTTTTGCTGAAGACAGAAAAGGGAAGGACTAAAAGGAGCCTCAAAAATCATGTAGGGATATTTGGCTTCTACCTCCCACCAGGCCAGTGATCACAGGTAAGTGGATCTTCAAGATCCACTATTTTCAAATGCTCATCTAGAAGCATTTGAAAGGAAACCTGTAGCACCTTGACTACCGTAACAGCACTTCTGGAGCTCTGAGTCAGTCTTTTCCAAGCAGATTGGCCAAGGATGCACAAAGCGACAATATTTCTACAAAAGCATTCAGCTTTTATTCATTTACATGCACAGCATGTCCAAACATGGCAATTCTAGGCAGAACCATTCTAAGAACTGCCACCCTAAATGGGAAGTTCGCTTTGGGGCTAAAGATTCAATCTACAGCAGAGCCTACTCCTGCTGAAATTGAGGGGTTTCACCCTTCCTCCCATCCGATGGTTTGTAGGCTGTCATCTCTCCTACCTCTTAGCCCTTGCACTAGTTTTGAAGCCTCTCTGCAAAGCAAGCAAGTCAAAAAGAAAAAAAAAACAAACAAATACAAGGGAAAGACACACACACACAGTCAGTGGTAGAAAACCATTAATCTGCTCAAGCCACATTCTGAAACAGTAACCAGGCAATTGTGTACTCATAATTTGTTCCATGCAACAAAGACACCCTGAGCTAATTCACTGTATTTTGTGCTGAGGAGAGTCTAACAGCACCTGTAAAGTCACTGGCTACATTTCAGCTATGGGGGCATAAATCTGCAGACAAAAGAGGTAACTTTCAAAAGCACCACTGACTAGACTCTACTAAGAGACTCTTTTCAATAGAAGTCAATAGCATTGATGTTTATAAGATCCACAAGCAAGGATATAGTCAGGCTTCAGGAAGAAAAAAAGGGCCAAGAGGGTTTAAATGGTATTGTGCAGTTATAAGTTGCTACACACATCACATGTTTCCAAAAGAACTCCTTTAGTTTGATAAAGCTCTTTCCCAAAGCATTGCTTATGAGTAAAAAACAGAAGCTGGAATATGTTGGCACAGAGATGTCCAGACAGACCACATGATCAGGTGGTTTCAGAAACTGTTAAATGAATAATAATGTTACATATACTGCTGGATACATAATAAAGAATACAACATTGATTTCTCTTCATTTTTTAGCCCTAAGAATTACATCTTCTAAGTTCTGGCTGCAGGGTAACATTCAATTCATTTGTGATAATAAGCAAACATATTTATTCTCTCTCCCTGTCCTAATATACTTAAGATATTATTTGTGTAAAGAAACAGTAAGTAAGGCTAGAAATCTTCAAATAAACACAGGAAGGCTGTAGGAAGGGACTGACTTTTGAACATGAAAAAAAACAGAGTTCTATTCTTTTTTTTAGCCTTATAAAGACATTACTTACTGATATAAGTTTAGATTAAATGAGCAAAATGAAAGGCTCTCGGCCTCATCTAAAAAAACGCACAATTTAATAAAAATATTAATTCAAAATGATGAATTATTCAAAGTAATTATCAGACAGAATTCTTAAAAGGAGAGAGGCATATCAAATATCTTTTTCTCTAGTAGCCAATAACAATCACATTCTAAACAAGAGTCCATATCTGATATATGGAAGTGTGCGGTAGCACAAACAAACCAGTCTGTATGTGTGACATCCTGCCCAGTACAACCTGCGCTTAGAACAGGTGCAACCAACTGCACATCTACTACTGGAATTAGGAGAACTCTCAGAAGTGAAGGAAGAATTACATTAATACAGCAAGTGGAGAAAATAAGTGAGAATAAATTACGGCAATCTAATGTACATAAAATCACAGAATGGTCTAGAGTGGATGGAACCTTTAAATGCCATCCAGTTCAACTCCTCTGCAAGGAGCACCAACATCTTTGACTAGATAAGGTTGGTCTGAGCCCCAGTCTAATTAAAAAAAAAAAGGGGGAGGGGGGGAAACAAGAAATATTACTGTTGTTGTTGTTGTTATTAGCACAGAGGAATGAAAGGAACATATTTCACCTGTACCAGAATCAACGCTCACAGTGATACTGTGATTTTTCAAGCATCTTGAAAACAAATCCCTAGTTATACAGTCAAAATAACTATTTCAAAGATGCTGCCAGGCAAAGGTGTCTTCAACACAGCATTGTCTGGCAAGCACAGTCCACTTCAAAGGACTTTTAAAAACAGCAGGTAGGAGCTCTTTTGTCAAGAGAGAATTCTATTGCACAAAAAATAAATACATATTCCTTCCAATATTTCATACTGTCCAAACTGGCAATCAAATACTTCAATTTGTAATTATTTTCTAATAATCTAGTATGTAATTTAAAGAATTTGTTTTCTTCTCTGCCAGGTCACTACCAGCAGCAGCAAGCAATCCCTCCTAACATGCCTAACTCACCCCATAGAAATGGATGAAGCAGGTGTTCACCAGAAAAGGTGCAGTGGATCTGTCTTCAGAAATACAGTCAAAGCCTACACAAAGAGGTTGAAGTCATAGAGTAGGCAGCCATGGTTACATCTTTGGGGCCTTTTCTTCCTCTTTATAAAGTAACACGCTTCCAGCATTCCCAGTGGTTTGGAGGAATATAATTGCATGCTATTACTTAAGAACTATGTGATTACTGTGCCACTGCCTTCTGCATAACCCAGCCTGTAATAAAAGCGATAAGAATAGCATTTATTATTTTTGAAATGGTTTTTGCATTGCATCCACACAGATGTGGTTTAAAATGTCTCACTAAACTCAGGACACTTTACATAGAGGTTTTATTTTCTTCCAACAGTACTGAACACCATGAAAACTCTATTCTGTGTGCAGAGATACTGCCTGAAAGTTCCGTCTGACCAGGTCACTCAGCACTTGAGCAGAACCCTAAAAGACGGAGGAAGAAATGTTCTATCACGTTTCTATAAGCAAGATGTATTTAATGCAAAGAAAAGTCACAGAAGAAAAAGCATAGTAAGAATCCACGGGAATAGAAAGTGACAAGTACAGTTCAGCCTCCGTAGTTATTACAGAATGTAACTGCAGTCAGAACTAGAAAAATCGAACTATCCCATCCCAGCTGCTAAAGGCAAACAAGCCACAGTCCCTCTCATAAGTGCATCAATTGCTACATAAAATCTGACTTCTAACTTCAGGAAAAAAATAAATGCATGAATAGAGAACTTAAAGTTGAACACTTTTTTCTTCTTCAGACCTACAAAAAACACTCAATCTTTCTAGAAAACAAGCTTGATAATATTTTATTTGAGAGTAGCTGTAGGCCATCACTTTCTGAATCAAAAAATGTTTTCAGTCTCTAACACCAAAACACTGTCAAGATGCAGACATGGTTTCAGTTTTCTGGAAATTCCCTGCTCCTCAGACCTCTAAACTGAACCCCCCTCACTAGTCTTCCCTACACCAAAGAGTATCTTCATTTTTCAGTGAGACTGGCAATCCCATCCCCGCCTCCCCCCCGCAAAAAAGTGAAAGACTACCCCTACCCCAAAACCCAAAGTTTCAGGGCTTCAGAGACACGTCAGCACACCAGATCCAAAACTATAAGTCACTCATTTAAAGGATATATTCCAAGTAGTACAAGAAAGTTTTATAATATGCACATTTATGGAGAGGAAGCAGGAGGGAAAATTCCCATCAAGAGTTTACCCCAAGAGATTCAGAAATCTGGCCTTAAGCCAAGCATCTCTTCTGTTTATATATTTTAGTTATGTAATGTAACAAGTGAAAAGAAACATGGATTTTTTGGAAATATATCAACACACGACTTAACTCTCAAGGCAGTTCCCATTAAACAGTTACAACAAGCTGTTACAAACAAAACCATAAAGCAACCACGGATTAACACAGTGCTCTTCTAAAAAGGGACAACGATAAAAGGGCTGCTGTTGTCTCAAGATTAAAACATGGGTTGATCTCCACTGATGTTTATATCACACAAAAAGAGAATGAAAACACAATTCTACATTCAGTTTCATATTGAATGTTTTCCATGTAAACTCTGACGAAAGCACCAGAATGCTTGAAGATAAAGACTACTTTTTTCCAAGAAAAATCAGTAGAATAAGCAAGCATGTAACATGCAGGTGCTACCTATACATAATACACACAGCTCATGCCTGTACAGCACATACTTACATAATACATAAATACTAACATGCAATCACTACCAATCAACCCATTTTCTTCCCAGTATATAATCTCCACAGTACTTTGGTTTTCCAACAGTTTGGTTCAATATTAGGTCAAACTAAACAAGCTAAATTTCTGGATTTCCAAACTATTTATCTTGTATTGCAGCATGTCTGCTAGACTTCAACTTTAAAAAAGAAATGAGATAAAAAATCCTTTGCTTGGGATGACAAGCTGAAAGTCATTCTTCTAACCACATACAGTTCCCCTACCATGCCTATCCCTTTCCCATCTGCTACTGAGTCAGCTAATGGTTAGCATGGTAATTCATGCTATCCATTCATGGTAGTTTCATTCATCAAGCTTCCTTCATATTTTTTTTTAATTGATATGATGATATAGGTGCTCACACAGACCAATGTGAAATCCACTCAGCAACACCATCAAGTAACAAAGCTAAACAACAACACATGACACCTACCACACATCTGAGGCAGTAACTCTGGGATAGAGACAATAAGCAGTCAGCATATGTGTGTCTCCACATACAGGAAGGCATAAATGCCCTCATGTGCAGCAGCAGCTGAGGATTTAAATTCATGTTATCACACGTCTGCATGCAGGTATAGCACCTGCTGTTTTGTGGGACAACAACAAGTGACTACATGTCTCCTGCTCTGCTGCTCCAACACAGCTATCTCCAGCAGGCAAATGGGGATACAAGGGCATGCGGAGGCCGTACACTGAAGACCTTAGCAATACACTAACACATTCTTCTAATGCAGGTTTGCACTCTTCTACCTAGTGACACCATGTAAAGAAGGGATTAGGTTCCATCACCTGGAATAAATAGGGGCAGGAAAAGTGACATGACCCTTTGAGGTAGGTGTGCCTCCCTAGGTGAGAAATAAGTGTGCCTTTTTCATATTGGAAGAAAGGTGTGAGGCCACGTTAACACAGACTGAATACATCTCCCCTCAGCACTCTTGCCTGCAGGGTTGTCAGGCCTGTCCCCTCTGCAGATTTATGTAATGATGGTGTCCCCCGCTGTAGAGTACATGCAGTGCCTGTGAAGACAGGTATTTCTCTCCACATTTGCCCTGGAAAGCAGCATTGCACAGAGCTGGCACTTGTGGCTACATGGCTGTAAGGACACTAGGGGGGATGTCAAGCCCAGCGCTGAACAAGTGGCATTCACGAGAGGTAGCATGCTCCCTGGGGCAGCTGCACAGCAAACGTCTTCCTATGCACATGCCTCCACCGATTGCATGCAAATAGGTGCCATATTCAGAGGCACATGAATATCTCAATGTGGTTACATACGGACTTGCATCCCCTCCGTGCCAGGTGGGTTCACCCACGAGCAGGAGGACGGAAGCAGCAGGTATCCACCCTGGCACTGTGTGTGCATTCCTCCCGCGGCTGAATCAAAGGTGGGCTGGCTGCAGCCGCAACCCTCAGCAGTCAGGGAAGGGTGGCACAGACACGCACATTCCCCAGAGGGAGAAGAGGACAGGTGCGAGCAAGAATTCCCCACACATTCCCCCAGTGTGCCACGGGAGAGGCAGCTCTGCCTCACCAAACGCCGAGCGGGGGGATGGAGGGGAGCGTGCACAGATCCAGCCATATGGAAGCAAACACCTACCTCATGCACCAAGGCGGGGGGAATAAAGAAAGCACAGGGTCCACGGAGAGATGGGGGTGGGCTCGGCTTCCGTGTGAGGACAGGCCCGGGGGAAGGCGAACGAAAGGGTGGGGAGTCGGTTTTCGCCTTACAGGGAGGTTGGGGCGCACCAAGGTGCCTGAGGGGCGGGGAGGAGGTCCCGGGCGATTCAACAAACCCACGATCCCCGCTCCCCGGCCGCCCCTCCCTGCACGCCCCCGGCCGCTCGCCCGGACTCACCTGCCCGCACCGTGTCCGAGAGGTCGTGGCTGAGGGCGGCGGCGCTGCGCGGGAACTCCTTCAGCTTCCTGCCGCTCAGGTTGAGCCCCCCGGAGTGCGCCGCCTCCTCCAGCGCCCGCTCCAGACCGCGGTTCAGCGGCGCCTGCAGACCCACCGCCCCGCTGCCGCCGCCTCCGCTGCCCACCCCGGCCGCCGCTGCCAGAGCAGCGGAGGGGAAGGGCTGCGACTCGCCTCCCAGCGTCGCCATCTTTCCCTCGCCGCTGGGGGTACCCGAGAGGGCCGCCGGACCTGCCTCCCTCCCTCCCTTCTTCTCTCCCTCCTTCCTCCTCCTCCTCCTCCTCCCGCTCGCGGCAGCGGCGGCGCGAGCAGAGGGCGGAGGCGCGCGGCCCGGGCGAGGCGCGCCCACTGCGCATGCTCCGCCCCTCCCGGCACCGCTCCCCGCCACGGCGCCACCTAGCGGCCGCGCGTTCTCCGGGCGCTGCAAGTGCCAATGGGAAGGCGGAGAGGGGGTGGCTTTCCATTGTTTCCTTGCCACAGCATTCCCTTGTAAAGCCAGCCTGGGAGGCCTGCCCGCCGCTTACTTGGGCCCCTTCTGCTGGCACCCGGCGGAGCTGTCCCCCAGCAGCGCTCAGGGGCTGGATGGGTGGCGATGGGCGGCGGGGCGGTGTGGGCCTGCAGGTGTGCCGGCAGCAGCCTTTGCGGGCTCGGCTTTCCTCCCTGGGAAGTTAAAAGCTGCAGCGGCTGTTGCCACCGAGCGAGGCCCTAGGGAGCATCTGCCCTGCAGAAGGGCTCTCTGTGCCGTGCTTCTCCCGCAGGGGCCGGTTCACACCTGTCTGCGGCTCCTGGGCACAGCCTGCCCAAGAGAGATCCTCGAAGGTGTGATCTGTAGTGACAAACCAAGCACGGGAACCACCATCCCTTCAGTTTCCGGTGGGATAACCTTTCCGAGCGGGTGAGGGTGCTGGGTTTAGTTTATTTCCCCCTTCCTCTCTGCAGCTTGGCAAAGCTGAGCCCAGGAGATGGAGGGGAGCGAGGCCGAGCGTTCCCACAGGGTTGACAGAGTTCAAAGCTAAAACAGGACTTGTACGTCATCACCCCTGACCTGTGCTTTACAGACCATTACATTTCACTCAGTTACCGTAAGCTGTGATCAGTGGTTGACATTAAACCAAAGCCTTCCCAGCTCCAGGAAGTTCAACGGCTGAGTGCTACAGGGACAAGGAAGACCTAGCTGCCACAAGGAAATAACCTCAAGTTTCTGAAGAACAGGAGACATCATAGCAAGTTTAGCAGTCACAACCAGAAACAGCACTGGGGGAAAAAGGCGTTTAGAAAATGTGAGGAAGGATGTTAGAGGTGGACCTTTTCATATAAAAATATTATAGCATCCATTAAAAACTAGTTCTTTATAATTAAGATATGTTCTCAGTATCAGCATTTTTCATTTCAGTTTTATATGCATTGTATCACTGCAAAAGTGTCAGCAAGCAGCATAGCAGTGTTTTTAAGGAGATGCCTTACATTAAGGAAAGAGCTGTAAGGTGGATGGGTAGAAGGGGGTTATCTTACTATAAGTACATTTATACTACACCTAAGATACAAGCCCTGAGCTTAATCTCCAGTGCAAATTCCCCTCATACCTACTACTGCCAGTTCATGTTTGATGCAGAGATATTAGTTTTTGGCATGACTAATTCAGCATACTACCAGTTCAAGAAAATTTTGGATGCACCAGAGAATAATTCTTGACCGCATTCCTTGGAACAGCCCCTAGCCAAAGTTAACCAAAAGTTACCACAACATTTGTGCCCAGATATCACATTACTTTTTACAAAGCTTGTTGGTGGGTTATTAAGATCGTATGACCCACAAATTTCCACTAGTCACAGCATGTTTTGGTTTTGTTAAAATGCTTAATTCCAGCTTGTGCGCAATCTTTGCATTGCTGCTGGAAAGCATAAAGAAACAGATAAATAGCTACATCTTCTCCAGCAATTTAAAGAAAAGTGTTGATAAACAGTAAGTAACAAAAACATTATTCAATGCAAGTTGAATAAACTGTGAATAAGAAGAACTAACTGCTAGGCTCCCCCTATATTTTTAAATGCAATTTCTTAAATGCAAGTTTAATGAACTAAGCATACACTTAGAGAAATCTGTAGGTTTTATAACTCAGTAAATGACTTTGCATGGGAGATTTCCTGTGTAGTAAATTACCCAGCATTGTGGAATTTTATTTGAAAATTTTAAATATAGAACTAAACATTCAAGCAGCATAGATGAAAAATTCTTCTTCCAGCATCAGGTCTTTACAGTCAGGAAGCAAGCCTTCTGGTGAAGTTTGGGACGTTTTCTCACCAGTGAAACACCATGTCCCTTCCTCCTCCACTTCTGGTAGAACAAAATTATTTCTAATGGTGATTTTGATTTAAAAAAAAAAAAAAAAAAAAGATGGTTTTATTTTTCTCTTCATTGACCTCACACCATAACACTAATCCTGGGAATTGATTCACAGCATCTTGCTGAAGGGAGATTAGCAGCAATACCTTTCTCAGTCTTATTTGAAGGACAAATTGTCCTCCTTTGCAGGAGGTACCCAAAGCCCAGAGAAGCCACCAGGTTACCCTGCTTGCAGGCAGACATCGTGTGCCCACCTTGACTGCCCTGTTGGGCTCACATGAAGGGCTTGTGGCTGGCAAAGGCAGACAAGTCAGCACAGTCTTCCCTCTTAAGACATCTAGAATTACAGAAAGGGTGAGGCTATGCAGGCACTTGGTCTAGCGGGGGTTAAAGATGTATGTTTTACTTTATAGCAGTGCAAGGGCACACACCAATAATCAGGGATCAAGTCTGATTTAAACTGCTTTTTGATCTGAGCAGCTGAGGTGCAATGCAGGCATGACCTGTGCTTATCATATACTGAGTTGAAACTTCTGGAAGTAACACTATGAAAACTGTCCATGTTACCAAGACTGGAAAGAAAAAAAACCTGTGTAGCACTGAGGCTGTATATTGCCTTCACTTTCTCTCCTCTCTGCCTGAGCACTGCGCCGGATCTAACTCCGTTCCTATAGATACAAAGGATTAGAAACTGGAAGCACTACAGAAAACAGAAAGATCAATCACACCAGCACCAGTTTCCTATCTATGGAGATGCATAGAGAAGGTCACGCTCCAAATATTGACTTTGGTCGGATCACTAAGTGGGCACATCCTGGCACAGCAGCTGAACTAAGCTAGTGGCAAGCTGTCACTGCAAGCAGCCCTTCCACTCCTTGCCCCCACCACTTCCTATGTGGCAGTATTTGCATTTGTTTGACTCTTCAATAAAACCTATAATAGCTTAAAAGTTAACTCTCAGAGGAAAACAGTGGATACTCTTCAGCAAGCAGATATGAGTGTAGCAGAGGAGAGAAAAATGCAGAAGGAAGTCTTATGGATGGTATCAGAAGAAAGGTGACTGTTCTGCCAATTGGGTCACGCATAATGGTTGTGACAGGAAAACTCGTATCAGAGATACACAGAAAGTACCACAGCTAAGGGAGACATGAGCCTTAGTGTTTCAGAGGGCATTTCTATGACTCTAAATTGGCAGAAAAAAGGCAAATGGCAAGGCCCATGTGACTTGTAAAGATCAGAGTTTGGTGAGGGCTTGTGTGCAGGGAGATGGTCCTTCGCAAGGTAGCACGAGAGCTCAGTATGGATACCTGTCCTGTGCTTGACACAGGACTTTCACAGCATGGAGCATGAGAGCCTCACTTTACTTCAACATAAAGACACCCACCTCAGGCTCCATGTGCTCTAAGGTAGTGCTGAAGAAGGAATTGCGTGAAGTAGCTCAGACACAGTCAGGGTACACCAAGGCTTTCTTCACGTGAATATCGCAGTGGACAAGCTGTCTGGTCTGGAGACAGAAACAACACATGCATTAAGTAAAATGTCAAACAGAAAGTGTGTGTCACTCAACCTGCCTCTGTCTGGTGCCACACAAAACAGCAGCTACAACTCAGGTCACATTATACATCCTTGGTAGCATGACCATAACAGCACCAGGACAAAGAAAATTATTACAGGAATCTCAAGAGAAAAAGTGTGCAGACTGAAGCATCAGGTGGCATAGAATGAAAGATGCTCCTTTCAGTTAGAGCAGACTCCTGACCTTGCGCAGAGCATTCCTGGGACAAGCAGTTCATAGCAGACACACCAGAAGGATGAGTAGCCTACACAGAGCAGACACACCAGGAAAATGAGTAGCCTACACAGAGCAGACAATGTACTGCAGCTTCTTTGCAGCAAAGCTGGTGAAAGGAGTTTGAAAGGCAAAGAAAGCTATATCAGGAAATAGCTCAGAAAAATCCATCTGCAAACACCTACCTCTCAGAATACTCAGGAAAAAAAAAAAAAAGGGTGAGGGGAAGAAGAGAACAATTAATTGATAGGAGATGAGATCAGGGGAAGCTTTATATATAAAGCAGGAGCTCAGAAAGTAGGTAAGCAGCATAGTCACTGCTCAGAAGACAAACAAGGTTCATCCTTACATAGACTCAAGAAGCAAGCTCACTATTTAAGGGAACAGAATTATTTAATTGCTACAGAAAAAGAAACACTTCTTGGTGCCCATCACTGACTGTGACAATCATTGGGAGCTCAGGAAAGCATCTCCCTTGCTGTGTCCTGAGACCTAGCAGGTGAGCAGGCTCAAAACACACACTGAGTGATGGTTGGTGGGACTCAATTGCCACAGGATCAATCTTAAACACCACCACGTACACTGGGCGTGTTGGCCAGGTTCACTGCCACTGTGATAGTAGTGATGCTCTGTACAGACACTGATGCAACAGGATAGAAGCTGCAAGAGATCATGACCACAAGCTCAGCTCTCAGCTAACAGGTCATGAAAATAGACCTAAATGTAAACTAAATCTAAAATGAAACTTAGTATCACTGAAACACTGGAAATCACTAAAGAGTTAAAAGCAATGCATTTACATGCCCATACTTGAAATACTAATTTAGTTCACATTATTAGTTGTAAACAGAGTTTCTTCCAAGTTCCTTCTAAGTTTTTCAGACAACCTTGAAATATGCAATGTGATAGAGTGAAAACTATAGCCATTCTTATCTTGTATCAGCTTCAGCAGAGGTTCAGGGCATTGTAACTGTGATGGGAGCCTTGCTCTTGAAGCAGGAAGACCTGATAGGTGTTTGAACTATGGAGAGTAAAACAAAGACATACCTAAGCTGGGAAAGGATTGTCTTCCAGAAGTTTGCCTTTGTGAAAATTTGAAACAGCATCTGGTAGGGGAAGAAGCCATCAGAGTAAGATATAACCTGTCTTATAACAAAAATAGAGAAGACAATTGGTTATTGTCAATAGCAATGAGACAACATCTATGGAGAGCCATTGCTGGCAGCCTCACAATGCCTCCAGTGTATGCTGTTGAAATAATACAGTTTATATGTCTGTTGCAAAAAAACTACACAAACCTGATTTCCTACCCACATCAGACTATTAGCATAGACACATGAAATGAAAACAGAAATAGAGAGTCCTCAGTCTGTTGCAAAACTCAGAAAATGCAAGGAGATAGAAGACTTCAGCCAACCAGCTGAATTCAGATTTCTAGGTACAGCACACAAGGCAAAGACTTTGTAAGACCCATGTTAATGATTATTAGTGTCTTAATCATTATTAATGATTATTAATGTCTAACTGCTGAAAGACAGCAGTTAGAATGCTTCATATCCCTTTAAAGAACAGCAGAAACACTGGGACCAAAGAGAACTACTGCCTGGTAAACCATGGTGATATAGAAGGGGAAAGTGAAGGCCTAAAGGCCAAAAGCAGCAGTGGAAATAAAAGAAGAGCTCTACCTAAATGCAAACCCAAATATATTCCCTGCAAGCCACACAGACCATCTCTCTGGTATAAACAAGTTCTTGAGACACCTGGGAACTCAGTAAGAGCCGTGAAGCAACACAAACTTGGTGGTTGCAAACCACTCAGCTGACTTAAGTCAGGTAAGTAATTTTAGTTGACCAGCACTGTGTTTAGGCCTCATCCTCATTCAGTCCAACCATGTTGCTGATACCAGTCAACTGGCAGCAATAAATCTGAAGGTGAAATTGCAAAGAGGATACCTGCCACTGGGAAAAAAACATGCCATGCAGTTCTTAAATGGGGAATTGTATCCAAAAACATGTTAGTAGCCAGATATGCTTTGATAATGTACACAGATACGGATCCATTGCAACCACCAGCACCTCTCTGCCCAAAAAGCGTTCCACCCCTAAGGGGTATCTTTGTTTTCCAAATATGTGTCCAGGGCCACTGAAACAAGTTATTTACAATAACAGCACCATCAGAATAAGACTTTTACTAGCAAAGAGTAACTTCCTCCTTGGTTGTCCTAATAGTCCCCAAACAGCAGTAGGATGACGAGATGCAATATTTTATGAAGAGTAAGTCATGTGGACTCTCAGGTTTAATCACTTAGTTTAAATCACTTTCCATGGAAGTGAAGCTGTATGTGTTACATAGACAGATTTTGGTCCATATGGGAACGTTGCCTTGCTACATGGCCATGGGAAGTGTTGGCCTAAGAGGGCATACTCAGTATACTTTGTATTTCAAGAACTGTGGCTATATGACTACAGAGAAAATGCATGTCTTGGAGCAACCTTGATTCTTTTCTATTTCATATGATGCTCGAGCAGCTGATAGTGTCTTGCAGGTGATCAAAAATAACTTAAATCCACATTTACTATGCTGCAAGTACTATGGTACAGGTCTTGAAAATCAGCAGCAAAGAATCAAGAATCAAGTTTACCTTTTAATTGCAGTTTATGTCCTCATCCCTTCCATAAAGATCAAGGCATTTAACAATTCATATTAAACTTCCCAAAACCAGAAATTACTAGCAAGAAATATATCATGTCCTGGTTTTTTTGAAAGTAAAACAGCAAGTTATCGTGTTTCGTTATAACTCACTAACACATCTAAAATAACCATACTAAGTCTATACCAAGTAAGTTTGTAAGCAGTATTTTAGAGGCATTTTACTCACAGTAAGTTACAGGATACACCACTTAGTTTAGAGCAGTCTTCTTCCAACACATAACAAAGCCTCCATCCTGTTGTCACTTGACATTAGCTCCCAGCTTGTGAGCTGGATCATTGGAGCTCAGCATGGGTTGAGCCGGGGTGCAGTGGAAATGTGGAGGGGGGGAGCTGAGGAGGTGAGACAGCTCTTCTAGGTGTGACTTTGCTGCTACACCTGCAGCAGGGAGCACTTCCCAGCGCTGCATCACAAGCTTGCAGCATCTGTGAGGTGAGCAGAATCCTCACACAGCAGACCCTTGGTGCCTTCCAGTGTGAAGTCTGGGTCTTGCAGTCATGGTACGGGGATGTGTACTTACCACCACTCCAAAATCTCATGTGCTAGGTACGAGTGAGTGACCAGACACAGCAGGAGCTCGGTGGGAGCCACAGGCAGGACCAGTGCTGAGATGAACCCTGCTAGAGAGGTAACACTCTTCACTGCAACCTCCCTCTAAATTCCATCATGTAACTTGTCCCTTGTTCCTGTCACTTTTCGAATCACACCATTGTATGAGAGCATCTCAGTCTTTGCCAAAGACAACACTAAGTGACAGATTGTTGTTTAGTGCAAGTTCCTCTTATTTTTATTAAAAAGTGTGCAAGAAGACAATTGCTGGCCAGAATCTCTTGCCTTGAAAGTATCAAATCATGTTTCATACATACAGGTCTGCATTTTTGGTGACTGAGTGCATACCATGAAGTAAGAGGCATAATATCAAGGATCACGATGGAAATAATAGATTCCTCTTGGGAAGAAATAGTGTGCAGTGTTCCTAGTAAGACTAACAGCAAAAGGCCTCAAAAATGGTTCACATGGGGTAAGTTCAGGTTCTTGCAGTGCTAGGCAGAAAACACCCCTCACTTTACCTCCTCCTGTTTTTCCAGATACACAGTCAGACTGGGCAATGCGCAGCCAGCAGAATACCTTTCCTTCTCAATGGCAGGTGGAGTTACAGCCTGCTCTCAGACATGAAAAAAAAAAGGAAATCCTGTTAGCTGCAGACTTTCCTATCCTGCATGTAGTGAAGGCCAGGAAAGTGCCCAGGGATGGGTAGTGCTCTGGCCAATTTCTCCCAATGGTTTGGCTCCTGGGAGATGCCAGAAGATCCTTCCGTGCTGCAAGAGCTGATAGCAGTGCAGGGTGCTCACCTTCATGGAGAATCTGTCTGTAAGGGACATCCTTACATTCTCAATGGGCACCCATTTAAGGACAACTTAAATGAACATCCTTTTCCGTTCTCTCCCAGTTTTGTTTGAGCCATCTCCCTAACCCTCAAGTGCCTTCAAGTGCTTTCTTAGAATTAATATCTCACACTATTTTCAACAATAGGAGCTGAACATTGAAGCAGCAGAGCTCAGTGAAGTGTATGTAGAGAGAAGGGGAAGGAAAAGCAATTCTTCACCCATCCCCCCATCTGTGATCTGTACATCTCTGTTAATATGTAAAACACGGAGCAGCCTGTACAGCCTACATTACATGTAGCAGTTAGAGTAGGGATGTTTTCTCCATGTGTTGCCTATGGCACTGAAAACACTGCTATTACTACAACACCCAAGCAGTAATGCAGATTACTCGTCCTCAGTGATTCTAATAAATGAAAGAGAAATAGCAGAATTCCCTGAAAAAAACCTTTCAGGGATCTTGCTGCCTTTCTTGCTTGCCTCTGAACTCATTTGGGCATATATTTGGGCAAGGGTATATCCTTTATCTGATTCATGGGAGCCTAGAGAGCTGTTCAGAAAGAATGAAAATAGCTAACAAAGTGAAACAAATGTTCTTAGTAATCTGAAGAAAAATAAAAGTAAGAAGGAAAGTGCTGGTCAGGGAAGGCTTTCCATGACAGGAAGGGGTAGGGGATAGAGATTATTTTTACAGAAAAAAAAGGAAATAGGAACTAGATGTTGAGACCAGTGCTTTACTGTTTGGTTGCTTTTTTTTTACAAAAAACATTCTGAATTCTCCATCCTTGCAAAGAAACAATTGATTTTTCCAAGATATTAAGCTGGGAAATTACTAGGATGATTGCTACCATAATGCTTCTATGCTTGTCCTGGGTTACAGTGTATTCTATTACCATGAGCTCTTGAAACCAGGTGTAGCGAAGTTCCTTGCCTCCTCCCTCCGGACTATCTCCTGTTAATGGGCCATCAGTGCCTTGCCCCATGACTCACCATCCCATTGTGAGATGCTCCGCCCAGGGGGAAGGAGCCAAGCATTCCCACCTGGATAAAATCTGGGGTCTGGAACAGCCACAAGCAGTGTTACCTACTGTGATCCCAGAGGACAAGAGCTACACAACCACCACTGGGCTTTTTCTGAGGATGATCAGACCTTTTTCTACAGGATCATGGCTCCAACAGAACCACTTCAAAGAGAATTGCAGCTATCACTGAATCGGACTCTTACCACCACCCTGCCTGGCAGGGTGCCAGGCTGTACCCCTGACTCTGTCAGGTTAAACCAGTGTCTCTGTATTATTGCTTTGACATATATATATATATTAGTAAAAATTGTTATTCCTATTCCTCGTATCTTTGCCTGAAAGCCCCTTAATTTCAAATTTATAATAATTTGGAGGGAAGGGGGTTGCATTTTCCATTCCAAGGGGGGCTCCTACCTTCCTTAGCAGACACCTTTCTTTCAAACCAAGACAGTACTGTAGAAGCTTCTACAATGCTACTATAATATCTTGTGCTCTGATGAGATATCACTCTGTAATTACAGTCCACAAAAATGAGGCATGTTTCATAAACCATTTCAGAAGTTTAATTCTGAACTTACAAACTGCCTTTCTTTTTGTACATACAGCACAGCTCAAGTTCACACAAACCAGCAGCAAGCTTCTCACACCTTTCATCTATGGCCACTTCCTTGTCCTTCAGGCCAGTGAGTCCTTCCGCAGCGGTATCTCTTACAGGACAAGTCACAGGGCTCCACATCTCTCTCAGCAAGCACTGCCCACCAGCACTGGAGCATAGGGAGCTTTTGGTCCAGTCCTTGAGTGAGTTTGGCTTGTTCAGAGCAAACTCCTAAATGCCTGTAGGACCTCCTCAAGCTGCCTTTGTGAGGATGATTATGCCAAGTGTGCCTAATTTTGGACACTGCAGTTTGTTAAAACTAGGATTCAGGATACTCACATTCACATGAAACTTATAAAATGTCTTTCCTGAGCTCTGTGGGAGGTACATATCCTAGGCACTTATTCACAGCAACACTGCATCTTTCATTCACAGACAGCGTCTCCAAATTACCTGACTTTTGTCAGGTCGTGGGTATTTAACCAGAGAAGTGAAGAAGACTGATTTCAAGACAAGCATATATTTAAAGCCTAATTACCAGGTGCGCCTCATATTTGCAACATATCTGCAATAACATCTCCGAAAATTGGCCAGCGCTCATGTTTTTAACAGAACACCACCCAGTATTAAGTCAAAAACCTTAATAAATCTAAATATATTACAGTACTTTTATCAGCTAACACTATATAAATTCCTCAAGCATGAAATCAGGCTTGCTTTACAATAACTCATTTTCACTAAACTATATTGATGGCAATAATTATATTTGTATATGTCAGTT
This sequence comes from Gymnorhina tibicen, assembly GCA_013399875.1. Taxonomy (NCBI): domain Eukaryota; kingdom Metazoa; phylum Chordata; class Aves; order Passeriformes; family Artamidae; genus Gymnorhina; species Gymnorhina tibicen. The sequence continues at coordinate 560,160 of VXAZ01006360.1, forward strand.
CCTTTGAAGCCCCATGTCATTTTTCTGTCATTTTGCCTGCAACTGATGTAAGCTAACAAACCTGTAATTAGTGGCTCATCACACCCTGTGAAATCTGGCACAGACTCCGTATTTTCCCAGTCTTCTGGAATTTTCTGGTTCCAAGGTGTTTTCTGAACATCTTTAACTGCTGATACATTGAAAGTTGTGTACAATTCTGCCAGAATACAAGCACACCTTGCTCTATTCTGAAGAAAATATATTTTTTAAAAAATATTTCTGCCTCTTCTGCATCACTGATACTGGTTTTATTTGCTTTTTCTAGTGATGGGCCTAAACCATCGTCATTGTTTCTAGTAATTGAATGATTTCATATTATCCTTGGCTGTCATTTGCAGATTTTTACTTATTTTCAGCACATGACAACTTCGTACTTTTATGGATTGTTCTTTTTTTTCCCCTATAGAAGTTACGTCTTTTTCAACAACTGATTTCCTTCTGCCACCGAATCATGACTGATATTTAGTCTCTCATTGGAAAGGGGAAAATGTGACACTTTTCCATCTGAATAAATGTATCTGAAATAAATTTCTATGTTTATTTTCATTTTTCTACTTCTATTTCATTTCCCATACACTGTTTTCTTAATTTACCCTGCTTCAGGAATTTAATTTTCAGGATAACCAGTACACATACACTACTGGTGGCCTGTGTGCAGTGCTTGCCCATATTGAGCATAGTCAGATCATGGTCAGTGACCCTGAGGCATCCAAAGCTTTCCATTGTAGCCATTAATTATTTTTTATGAACAGAGACTGTAATGTAAATCCTGAGCCAACAGCTAAATTAAAGTCATAGAGATTCTATGAATTCCAGGAGTTCCTACCTTTTGAATATCTGGTTTTCACAGCAAACCTGCATGTTCTTTTAAAGTAATGCCATGGGAAGAAGGTAGGAATGCAGAGAAATTTTTTGCCTATTCTTCCTTTTTTTAAAACACCTGAAAATACTGATTCCCTCCCCCGTGATTTTGGGAATGGTCAGCACCAGGGCCGGAGCTGACTGGCTCAGCAAGTGCCAGGGGACTGTAGGATGTTGCAGAGTGTTTTGCTGCTAATTGTGTTCTCAGTGGCCCTGTCCCTGAGAAGACAGGCAAGAGTCAAATCTATCTGTGGATTGATCAAATTCTATGGCCCCCTCATGGATTTCCCCTTGGCTTTGCAGGGATTGTGTATAAACAGCCACGTTTTCCTCCCAGCCCTTCTCAAATTTGACCTCTTTTGCTCCCAGCCTTTCCAGACTGATCTTTTCCCATTCCTGGCTTCTCATTCCCAGTCCCAGCCTCCTACATTTTCTCACCCAGCCCAAATCTCCGCTCACTATCCCATTCTACTCTTGCTCTATCCTAGTCCAAAATTGCTCACATGTGTCCAAGCTCTAGCTCTGATTTTTAAACCGAACTTATCTCTCTTTACTACCACCTGCCAGAAAAAGAGGGACATTAAGAGGCCAGGAAAAACAGAACCCAAGGCCATGACAGCCCAGAGCTGCAATTACACAGTCCAGAAGGACTGGTGTCCAGCTCAGACAGACTTTCAAGGTATTTAGCACACAGCTGCAGCAGAGATTTACAAAACGTGCTAGCTGCATTTTTTCCCCTAAAAGGTCTACAATTTGGCCCTATTTGGGTTCATTTTTCTGGAGATACAAAGTATACAAAACTCATCTACAGTTGGTTTCATGTCCCTCCTATAAGCATAGGGACCAATTGGAGTTTCCAAATGAAAGACAGAAATTAGCATCGTAAAATAATACATATTTTCTAGCCACATTCTTGGAAGGAACTGAACTATTTTATTTATGCACTTAAATTTCAGCTAAATGAGCAGATGCCCAGCAGGGAAACTTTTATTCCCTATTGTTACCATTTGGAAAAGTTATAAGCATAGAGAACAGGAGCTCATCATGGAAAGAATTGGACAAACAATAGATGGTGCCACTATTAATACAAATATTTTTATTTTTAGATTTCCTATAAAATCGTCATTAAGTATGCAAAGAATTTGGTATACTGTTCTCCACTGCAGTTACATGAACATTTGACTGAAACCTCTGGGGAATCGATGAGAGCTAATAGCACCAATAAAATGCAAACCAACTGCTGAGATGGATACAAGTTGAGGAGATTTTGGAGGCAGCTTTATAACAACAAATAGGATGTTATGAAATGGGACCTACTGGTTAAAAAATATTGGGGGGGGGGGGGGGNAAAAAATGTACCAGAAAGCTAAGGGAAGTAAAGCCTCAGTAACTATTAGTTGAGTTTATGTGTCCCTCCCCACTACAGTAACCAAGAATCTATTTTGAATGCGTATCAGAAAACAAATAACAATGAGAATACTATAAGGTTATGAACAAAAAGATAAACAGGGAATAAGAGATAAGAGAAACTTGTAGAAATTATCAACTTGGGACAGTGCATTGTATCCTAAGATTTATATTAATTACACAGGTGAACAGACAGCAGTGAGAAGAGAAGTGATGGAAAGTCCCCTTTCTGTGGTCCAGTAATAACTAAATAATAAGAGCATTAAGATAGCAAATGTGCACTGATACCGTTCTCTTGTGTGCTCAAGTGCATCAGAGCTGGGATCCTTCAGCCAACTGAGAATTGCACCAGGCATGGCCAAGTGCAGCCTTCACCTCATGTTGTGCAGACTTAACAGGTTACTCTTGTCCTGGTTTTGGTTATTATATTTAGCTGTCTTAGAAATTCAGCTACCTTTTGCCATTTGCCTCGCACCATAATACATGAGTTCTTGGTAGCAACCCAGTGAGGTTGGAAAGTCTCATTTAGTAGACAAGAATCTGGAAGAGCAAGACCAAGATATTGCAGTAGGAGGCCTTAAGCAGGAATTAGGCAATCATTTCTATATTTTGTTCCCTTTGACCTGAAATTACTTGCCCAAAGACACAGAATAAGTGTCAGAATCCAAGTCTAGAACGTCCTACCCTAAGGCTGTAGTGACCATCTTCCCTTAAAGCATAGGCAGTTAGTGGCATCCTGACACTGCATTTCCACATTGAATGACAGTATTTGAGAGTGTTCAGCTTCAGGAATATTTGAGAAGAAACCTCTTATGAGAGTGTTGATTTGTTAAAACCAAAATCTTTTCCTTGGAAAAGGAAAAAAAGGAGCACGGTAAGAAAATTTGCAGTGTAGACCTACCCAAGGATCAAAGTCATTTGGCCTGGGATGGCTGCTGCTGTAGCCAGGTGATTGCGGGCACCTCAGCTGTTTTTGGCACTTCAGCACTTCTATTCAAGGTCAGTTCAGTGCATCTGCATTGCACTTAGGGCTCTGAATGCAGCATAGGCATATGCTCCAAAAGTGGGTCATAGCTTTCAAGATGATGAAAGCTAAATCATACAGCAATTATGCTCAGGATCTAATCTGTTGTGCTAAGACTCTTAGTGCACTTTGACTCTTAAAACAAGAACATTTAAGTAGACTGTGCAATACTAGTTCAAAGAGATTTGTGCTTTATCTAGTCCCAGTGCAATTATTTTTAGTAAAACTTTAGGAAACCATTCAATCTGCAGCTATTAGCAGAAGCCAAGTGTCTAGTTTGGAAAAAAATAATACTAACTGGGGGCAAGTCTGTGGTGGTACTCCGTTTTGCTGAACATGTCTCTACAGATCAGACCCCTGCAGAGCTGCTGCTTACCTGGATTGCAAGACAAGCCCTAGTGTCAGGCGCTGCTCATCCACTACCTGGCTACCCCAGTGACACAAAGATGTGAGAGTCCACAACATCCCTCCCTGCAATGACAACTCCTTTCTCACTAGATTTCCACCTTCAGAACTCCCAAGGCAGGTGACATCCCACCTGTGCCAGCAGGGTGGACGTCTGTGAGCTGAACACCTTCTGCAGAAAAGAGAGGCCAGAGAGGTGGGCTTTTAACACAACAGAACTGCAGGGCACAGTTTATAACATAACAGCAGGGAGACATTTAGGGACACCAGTTTAGCTCTGAGTCATTACTGCCAAATCACGTGGAAACAATGTTTAACACTTCTGTTTCCATAATATATAATTCCACTGTCTGGGCCTTTTACCAGTAATGTAGGTTATGAATAAGATAGATTCAGAACAACAGAAATGTGAGCCTTGTTACTTTTTAACCGACACGGGAACACAGCATTTAATTCCTCAATGAAAATGACTCAGAGACTGTTTGTTTCCAACAAGGCACCTTAAAAGATGTAATAAAAATAGGTGTTCCGACATTCAGTACCTTGCAAAAGCTGGGTTATGTTCATGCTTCGATATAGCTGAATGCATTAGAATTTGAAAATTATGACACAAATATGTCAATTTAAAAGCAGTTATCTTCTATCATCCTTTGAATGCTTGAGGTTTTTTTAATTAGTGCTGTTATTACAAAATTATGAGATGTGACTGATTGGGCTCTTCTTTACACATTGCTACTGATAAAAATTTCCTTAAAATAATAGGTGTCAGATGCTTTGAGAAAAATACACAATTTTTGTTTGCCTCCAGTGGAACTGTGGTTAGCACAAGAAAGAAATAGACAGAAGAAAGAATGTTCATGCTGCTATTGGCCAGAATCAACAATACTGCTTCCAGCTCTGAGACCTAGAACATCATTTCCATATTCCTCTCTATCCAAAAGACAACTGTGGTTCAATAGCCCTCACTAATGAAGAACGTAATTCCTTTATTTTTTAGGACAGCAGCCAGTAGTATGGGGAAAGGCCATAAAAGTGTTATTTTCATTATAGCAAATTTTTCAAGGTCCAAGACAGCCATAAACTTGCTTTTTGTGATGATCTCCATATTGCATAAGGATACTAGCTTAAGATATAAGCTAAAGGCATTCCAGAAGAAATGGTCTCTGTAGTTCATGGATCACTGAACTCTTAAGTGTAGCAAACATTCATGGTACATAAAATACCTCTGCACCAGGATCAGATGCAAGCTTTAAGGAAGTTATAAATTTAAGAAGAGCTAAAGGGCTTAGGTAAGAAGTAGACGTTTTGGTGAGATTCCACTACAGTACAATGCATCTATGGAGAATTTGCCACACACCACATGAATCAAGTACTGCCAGAGCAGAGCAGCTTCAAGTCCTTCTGCCTTCCTACACCTTGCAGTTGCATACAACTCTCTAAATCCTTATCTTTCTTACACCAATACTTTGCATGTCTCCAACGTGTGGCAACAGATTGGTGTTTTATTATATTTGGAGTGCTGTAATGCAGGTCACCTGGAAGGAAAGCAGGACACTCTGCCCTCTGCAGAGCTGAGCATGATCCATGGTGCACATCTTATCCCCTGGGGATTAGGGTGCTTAGGACAGCTCTCAAGGCAGGAGCTACAGGACTGAGAAGCAAATAAGGTGTTCTTGGGAGGAAGGGGCCTGTCCACCTTCAGCTTTAGAGCAACTATTGTAGGGCTCTATCAATACTGGCAGTGACTGAAGCTTAATGATGTTTTCCAAAATCATTCCCCCAGCTATTCCTCATCTACAGCTTCTCAAGGCTCATTTGATAGCTCATGAGGAGGAAGAGAATCAAACCAACCCTTAGGTAGATGTAGCATGATATGATCTGCCTCTATGTTTAACACAAGTTACAGCAAACATCACCAAGGGACAGGGGAATTCTGGTAACTTTCCAGCCTTAAAAGTCTGTAATGTTTGCTTTTAGCTGCAGTGCTGAAAAGAGCCATTACAATGACAGAGTGACTTGAAGAGCAGCTCCTTATAGTGTCAGTGACAGCTTACTCGGTCCTATTTATTCTGCCTTCCCCCCAAAGTTATCAATGCAGCCATGCAGTGAGCCACTCAGGGAAATAGACTGGCGTTTATAGTTTGGTGGGGTTTACCTTTTGTTTTTGAGGTGAGGAAGTCAGACTGGGTGTTTGGACTGGAAGAGAAGATAGGAAAAATTGTTTACGGAAGAACAAAGAGCTAGCAGGCTGGGTGAGAGGGCAGCTGCTGGCTTAACACTTCCACACGTGTCAATGCCACATGAGAGATCAGAATTGCTTGCTGGAATATCTAGCAGCTCCTCTAACAGATTCATTTTATGTGCAGAGTTTGGAATTTATTTTAATCTGGATTTTTATAGCACATTAAAATCTCCAAATGAGTGGTTAAACTGCCTTATCTTAGCGTTAAATATACAGGACACAAAGAAGAAGAGGAACAGTCTGTTTTGATTAACAACTAATTTGATATTTCTTGGACCAAAGGCATCGATCTGTAGCAAATGTTGCTGCATTTATAATTCATAAGCACAGGGAGTGCCAAGTCCCACTACGAGGACAGAGGTAAGATTAATTAGGTGCCTTTGCTGTAAGTTTCCATATGGTACCATGTTTTGTTTAGGTTGTTTTCTGGTAAGTTTATTCTTTACTCTGAATTTTTTGGTTTGCTGTGTACACTTGTGCCATAAGGAAATTACTTATGTATTTCATCTTAACCCTTTGTAACCTATTTGTATTCCTGACCATCAGCTCAGGTGTATCTAATTCTTAGTTTTCTCTTTGGCATCAATTTTCCAAGCAATTTCCAGTTTTTATTTTCAAATAGAAATGACCCTGCTTAGAATAGCTTCAGCTGGCTGAATTTTGGCTAAAGACTACCTCTGCCTGAACACTGCCCTGCAAACATTTGCTAGCACACAGGAGGAAGCATCACCATCCTTGCAGCAAGGATGCCTAACATAGACCATGAAAGGCTTTCTGATATTTGTTCACCCATTGTTGTTTGTTTTTTTAAAAAATGCAGTACGTAACAAAAGGCACCAGTTGCTTTGTTTTATTGAAACATTTCTGAACTCTAGTAGGTTTACAATTACACATGAGAGCTGCTGCCAGCCAGCAGCTCTAGCTTTCCCCCAGGGCCTTGTGCCTGTGGCAGGAGCAGCCCTGCAAGAGCTCCCGCAGCACACAGTGGTGCTGGAGGGGGTGAGTAGTGATGCCTGGTGTCATGGCTACACTTCAGCCTCTGGGCTCTCCCTCCAGAAGATTTGTTGCCAGGCTCCAGCATGTTCCCAGCTCCAAGCACCAAGATCACTTCCAGCAGCAAGCTCTCCCTTGTAGGCAATGATTAGCTGGGAAATCAATGGTGGTTCCTTTGGCAGTTCCTTGGCACTGCCAAAAAGAGGATCTTGTACTGTATGTTTTGCATACATATACATACGTTATATTATGTTTATATATAATTTATATATTCCATAGCAATAAGGACTCAGAACTGAGAAACTTGAGCTGTAACTTGATCAAAATTTCTGGACTCAGTGGTCTTAGAGGTCTTTTTCAATCTAAACAATTCTATGATTAAAAAAACCCTCAATTTTTCTCAAGCTGCATTTTGAACTTAATTTATTATCTTTTTTTAATTAAATCTTTTTTGAACATGAAATGGAAACAGGACTGAAAACCAATATCTATTATATTGGTTCAAAGTCATGGTTCGGTGAAGAATGATGTGGTATGACAGATAATTTTGCCTTTTCCTTGCCCTTTGCCCTGCCTCTTTAAGTCAACCACAAGTTAATTCAACAAGCTGAGATGTACTGATCTGCTTATTAAATCATTATAAGCTCATGTTGAAACAATTTCAGCCACAGCTAAAGCTGAATCAAGAGTTCACACGTAAATTTTGCAGGCTGCTATGGGAACATATCATTATCTGCTCGACAAACACATACTAAGTGAGAATGTGCCGTGATATTATTATGCCTCTATGAAATGGACTACCCAGATGTAGGATACATAAAGGGCTCCCTTCACTTCCACTAAGTGAACTCTACTGGTCTCCATGAATTTACATAACCATAGATATAAACTAAACTGGATCTATAACCATGGCAGGCAGAGTGGGTCCGTTGGCTACAACAGGTCATGTCCCAACTCAATCACTGAAAGCTGCTTTTCTGACAGCCTGCATTGCTCATCATTACTTCTTCACCCTCTAAAACGACACCATTGAAATGGGCAAGTTGAGAGACCACTGAGAACATACTCCAGTCTACAAGATACAGTGAAAAATGATATAAAGAAATGCCAGATCAAAAAATACAAAGTCCAACTCTGTCTTTTAAATCATGGTGCTTTACTTAGAGACTGGCTTCTTTTGTAATAAAACATTCCTAAAGTTCACTCCTCAAGAGCTTCTTTTTTTCCCTACTGTTAGCTGCATATGGGCTATAGCTCAAAGATTTGGGTCTTTATTTATGTTCATCAGTGGCAAAACAACACAGATCTAATATCTAATATTAGCAAATTAAGATCTGCTTGTTGAAACCCCCTAAATTTTGCAAGCTACTGCAGAACCATATTCTTGTCTTCTTAGCAAGCCCAAAGAAAGTGGAAATTGGGCCACTGATAGAGTCCAGATACAGTATACAAAGGTTGGGCCATCTCATATTGCATCATTATGTATCCAAGAGACAGAACCAGAGGAGTCGCAGAGGTCTAAAACTGGCCTTTGTTACCCAAACCCAGAGCAGCAATGCTGGACACAACTGGTCAATTCCAACTCATTCTGGGAGGATCCCGGCCTATAAAGAGGCTGTCTGCAATGTCAGAATTTCCTTGGCTGATTGAAGTGCTGCATCTCCACATGAGCAGCAGCAGCAATTTTCGCTGTGCTGAACAGGTGCTGAAGAACACCTACCATCCTGGAGTAGGGACTTCTTCCGAGCTCTATGAGCAGCTGGGTTGGGAAGTCCTCATTTCACTGTTGCTGGCATGAGCTTGCGGGGCAGCCTTTCATGTTAAATGTAATGAGATGCTCATTTCTTTAAAACCTGGCAGAGTACTTCAGGTCCTTCATTGAACTGGACCCTGAGTGACCATTCTCCTCATTGCACTTGCTCTTCACTTTCTCAGCCTGGTGCATATGCCAGACAGATAAACTGCCCATAAGATTGTTCTCTAACATAATTTAGACAAAGCTAGTTTCAGTAGCTTAAAAAATACCATAAATAGGCCTTTGCTATTAAAGCCTGACACACTTAAACTGAAAGAGGATTGATTGGGAGTGAATGTACAAGCAAACAAACCATCTGTCAAGAGATAGCAGGGACATGGCAGGGACACAGAAGCAGACAGAAGTCTCTGTTTACACCAAAAGCAAGGCAGAAGCTTTTAATGGGTCTTTGTTGCAAAACTAAGGCCGCATATACCTCTTCCCCTGAGAGTGTGCGAGAGACTGGGGACAAATCAATGTCATCTAACCTGACATCTTTATGGAGAAATGTCTATATCTGAAATGGCATCTCTATAAGCAAGGGAGAAAATAAGACATTTCTAAGACACAGATGATATAATTTTATATGCTACCATCTGCTTCGTCCCAATTCTCTCTCTGTCTCTGTCTCTCACCATCCTTTTAGCTCTGCCTAGCAGGGTAGCCAGAGCTTCACATTTTCCCTGCTTGCATATAGGGCACCAATATTGACCAGGGAAAGAACATGAAATACATCCTGAAACAGCTTCCTTATACCTGCTGCCTATCAGAAAGGTCCAAGTATTTATTGGTAGCTTCCACCTATCCCACCTCACCATTCTTGTAGTCCTACATCCCTTCACCCTCCGCAGTTTTTTATCTTGATGGATTCTGCCTCTTGCGCACCCACTGATGTTTAGTGAGAACCAGCAGTGTTTTCAACAGTCACTCACAACCTGGTTTTCCACTTTTAAGGGTGTCTGTTATCACCCCCTTTCTAGATTATCCCCCCACACACCTTACCTTTCTATTGCCTATCTTGAGCAGTGTATTGATGAAATTGCAAGTAAATGTCTTGCCTTTGCCTGTTAGGCTCAACATATCTGTTCAGGGTCACTTGTAAATGAGAAAAGAAATAATATGAGTTTGGTGCTCTATGAAGACCAAGGCACTGCCAGGCTGTTCCTAAAATGGCCTGGAAAAATGCATGTGTGAACACGTATTAAGAGCTTAGTGTATTGCTGTCCCTATTTTGGTTCACTCTTCTACCTGCTAATTAATTTTAAGAGCCCATTAGGGAACTCACAAAGCCCAAAAAGAGCCTGATTTTCCTGTCACCTGATACACTTGTCTCAATATCTGCTTTGCTCTACAAACCCTCCCCAGCCCCTGCCCCAATGGGGGCACCCACACACCCAGCAACTCTGCAATATTTTTACCCCAATAGGAAACCTACATCCTGTCAAGCCTGCAGCACCCAGCTCATACCCACGGCTCTTGGGGCTCTGCACTCTCTGCCCCAGAGGTGGTGAAGGGAGAAGAAGGCAATCACAGCTTTACAGCTAGCTGCTCCCCCTTCCAAGCTGAGGAAAGCATCTAAGTGGTGTTTTCAGCTCCTCTCCTTCTTCCCAAATGAGGCGATGAAGGGGAAGGGGAGTAGTGAGGACCAACAATGACAGGACAGGGGGGAAGACAGCTTTGGGCTTCCAGTGGGTTTTTGTTCTCCCTTCTCAAGGCAAAGCTTGGGGGACAGCACGTTCCCCTCCCCACCAGAGCCATCCAAGGAGGAGAGCAGGGTGGTGGAAAGCTGTGGAAAGAGCCTTTCCTGAGAAGGAGAAATAGGTGTTCGATACTAAGTGATCCTCAGAGCTATTTGAACATTTTCTCTTCTCCAGCGAGCACCATGTGGTCTTGGATCAGGCAGAAAAGGTGCCTTTTACAGAAATAACTGTGAAATGATGGGAAGAGCTGAGGTCTTCACTGAGGCAATGGTGTGTGGCTTGTATGTACTCAGAGAGCACAGCTTTCCCATGGCAAGGGGTGGGGGATGTGGTCCTTCCCGGGAACTTTTCAGAGCCAGCCCTCCAGACGTGCTTCATCCCACAGGGGCAGGGTACTGACTTAGTGGGGTGATACCAGGGTCTAGTGCACTCCATCAGTACTTTGCCACAGCGAACACCTCCATGCAGTTGTCCTGACCTTGTACAGGTCAGAGCTGACACTTTGAGCATCACAGAGGCCATGGTTGCCCTTAGGGTAGTCACTGAAATAAAGGCTCTTCCCTGCTCTCCCTGCCCTTATCCTCCATCGACTGTACACTCCTTCCTGAGCTGCTTCTCCTGTGCTGCATGCCCCCAGAGACTCATAGCTCCCTGGTGCTGGCAGATTTTGATCTGGCTCTTCCAGTTTTGTTACATTCCCATCAGAAGCGTAATAATCGCAGCAGGTGCTGTAGCACGATCTGTCGCATGGGTTGGCAAACTGTGGGTCCTCACATCCTGCTGGGCAGAGGCTGCATCTGTCTGTCACAGGGTAGAGAAAGCCACTCTGGGTCTCTGTGCAATTCCTTTGCATACAACTTTCATCTTTGGGCCATATCCTGGTGGCTACATTTAAGCAAAACTCCATCTGAAGCTGATGGGAGTTTTCCCTGTAGAAAATGGGATTTTTCCATAACTTTCCACCCATTTCAAAGCAAACATTTATCTAGCCCAGGCTGAACCAGACTGGTCAGGTTAGGGAAACCCTGACTCTTCATGTCCCTCTAAAGAACATTCCTGCATACCTTCTTATCCCAGAAAAAATGTTTTTCCTTCACCCCTGGGGGCATGGGAGCAATCTTATGAAATGAACAGAGAAAAAGAAAGGTTGTCTTTCTCTCCCTCTTCTTTCTCTCTTTTTTTTTTTTTTTTTCAAATAAAAAAGGATGGACTTGTTAGCAATCATGGGGTTTCCTGGACAAGAACACAAGCACCCCAAGCATGTCATCATTGCCCCATAGTTGCAGAACCTGCTTCCCTGATCAGATTAGGGCTGTGCTGGCTGCTGGGATAGAAGACAGGATTAGTAGATACTGCAAGGTTTCCAGGCAATTTTCTTGGAGAAAAACCCAGCGTGACTGCAGCACTGCTGATTTGTCAGAAAAGATCAGCTCTGCAGGTCTCATCCCACAGGAATCACAGTGTAGGTCCTTCACCAAAAGGATGAAGGTAAAAATTACCTACTTAATCAATCAGAGTGAAACATGCATTGAAAATGGCTGGAGATGCATTACCATGATTTCTCCATCCCAGGCAAGGGCATCTCAAAAATAGCTCCAGAATGTGCAGGCTGCATCTGTACAATGAGGTGGTGGTTCTCCATGACATAGCCTGACAGGAATGGCTGCTGGATTTCAAGGGTGAAGTCTGAGAGTTGGTGGTGAACAGAAAGAGCAAATGACTCTGTGGCAATCTGTTACCAGAGTAAACATAATTCCTCCTCACCCTACCCAACACATATAACAGCTTTGCTCCTTCCAGCTTGGGGTGAGAGAGGAGGCCAGGATTGCCATTTAAGGGAAGGGGTTTTGTGCTCCTGCTGATGAATCTACCAGAACACCTCTTATCATATTTTGCTAAGACTCACACAAAGCCCATCTGCATTTTGTGCAGAGGAGTTTGTTTCAACATATCAGAAGTGCTCTACAGCCTCCAGGAACCCAACGGTGCCTCAAAGACCATCCTCCAGAGGAGCTCAGGGGTCTCCAAAGCAGTCCCTACATGACAGGCTAGCATGGCTTCTTCCCTGCCCCGCTCAGAGCTCCTGATTCACTTGCTCACAAGCAGATTCATGTTTTCCTGCTATTTTTACACACAACAGTCATCCTGATTGTGTGCTGGGGTGCATGATGCACACTAACATGATCTGACATCCTTCCCCATATATGTGCATATTTGACTAGACCTTGGGTCAATGCAGGCAGAATCACACAGGCTGGTCTTTTGAGTGTCATTCATCTATGGGGACTTTCTATTAGGATAAGCCCATGTGTGTATTCACAAGCCATTATGCAATGCTCTATTATGTCTGGATGAACAAGACATTCAAATTAACTTAAATTAATTTATCCATTTTGCACTGCAAACCCTAGTCACAGGAAGGAAACAATGCATAGAAAGATCACATCCAAATTTTTCAGTGGTGACCCCTGATGCTGGGTGCCCAGCATCCAAATTTTTCCTCTTGTGTTTGATATGTCTTCGTTTCCCTATTCTGTTTGCAGTGAGGACTTTGCTATTTACTGTATTTTGAATATAAAGCTCCAATTAATGTCAGTAGAACTTCTGCTTGCAGATAAGGGAGGAATATTAAATAGATCTGCAGTGCAGAGAGAGATGATATTTTAGTTCCTTTCATGCATTTTAGTTAGAAAATAACACTGTAGTTGGTTGGTGCCTTAAACTCCCAGAGATTTCAAACTGCTCTGCTCAATACCCAAGCAGAAAACTTCCCACCACTGAAGGTAGGTTCCTCCTGGTGTGGGGATCATTGGCTAAGCCTGACTTTAGGAAAAGACACAGGAAAGAAAAATTAGCATACTACAGGTGAACTAGAACAGAAATTTATAAGGTCTTCCATGCCTGGGTTAAACAGGCGGGGTTGCTCCGTGCTGGCAGCCACAGCAGAGATAGAGGGGGGGTTGAGCTGAGGGCACAGGAGCAGAGTACAACAGTCCATCTCAGGTAGAGGTTTGTAGAGAAGCTCAAACATTTTTTGCCTTTATGGGTAATGAGCATGGAAGCATTTATCAAATGTCTTTATTTTTAGATCTCCAGTGTCCCACACTGGATATATCAGGGAGTAATTCAGATGTTTTTCAAGTGCTGAAATTGAAATAGCATTGGACTTCTATATGACTAGAGGATGAACATGCACTTCCAAATGCCCTTATTGTTGACTGCTGCATTAGTGCAATTTATTTGAACTGGAGACTTTGTCTGGAGCAGTGGGGATGTGCTTTTAAACAGAATCACCTTAACACTACCTTCACCTTGGCCTTACAAAGCACCCTTTGTGTGCTTAGTTGTGGAAATCTCCACCATAATGAGTAGTCAGATCTGTTTTTCTCCTCAAACCTCATTTCAGGAAGTAATGTGGGGCTTTTCGTGCCTGCTCCCACTCACAGCAGGACATTCTTACCTTCCTTTGAGAGGCAGAAAATCAGAGGAAAGCAACATTTTGGTGATAAGCGTATGCTGGCAGGAACACTGCTATAAAACTTGCAACAAAGACTTTAAGAAGCCAGTGTCACAGCAATTAGATTCACAGCGCCTATCAAATTATAATTGCAGCAGCACTGAGGGTGAGAGAGCTTGTCACACAAAGCCAACACCCATTCCCTCCTCTCTGAGCATTTTTTTGCTGGTGCAGTTTGACTGGTTATAGAAAGGGACCTTGATATGGCCAAAATCACTCCTTTAGAAAGTTAAGACAAATATTTACAAGTGTGTTGCATTAGTTGCCTACATATATCCTTCTGTCCATCTAAGCCTTTGCTTTAGTACTGTCATCGAACATGAGTTGGCCATGGAAGCTTGGGAGCCAGGGGGATGGCACTTCCTGCTGGAGGGGCAAGGGGCTGGGCACTGGAAAGCAGCCGTGGCTGTGCAGGAAGAGACATGATGTAAACTATAACAAGCGTGGATGCAGAAACGGCAACATGAGAAGGACAGCTGCCCCAGTGCCGCTTCCAAGGGGCCTTCAATGCCCTAGCCCTTCTCCCTAACACTCCAACCCCTCCAGCAGCCTGATGGGGCCAGGAGGGGGCTGCCCACCTGTTCCTGGGGCCCAGCAGGGCAGGTAATAGTGCAAAGAGCCGAAGAAGAGGGTGGGTCATCTGTGGTGGCAGAGAAGGAGAAGCTGATGAAGGCACCGGGGATTGCCGCAATGCCACAGCAGCTCCCCTGGGTCTCTGAGCTGGTGATATGCCTTCCCCTTTCAGGCTGCCTTAGCATAATTCTGCAACTGCCTGTTTCTTTGCAGCTATAGCCTAGGGAGAAGTCCAAGCAAACAACAGTAGAAACAAAAGAGCAAGTGCAAAGCAAATGGGAAGGGCTTAGGAGCAGTGCAAGCACTCAGCGTCTCACTTCACACTCCACCAGAAAAGAGAAGGGAGCAAGAGGAGAGGAATCGAGAAAAGCATAATGAAGTCACAAGGAGTTGGGACACTTCTGGACAAACATGTTGCCCAGCTGAATTAAAGAGTACATCAGCAGGTTTCTACTTCTGAGAAGTGTTTTGAGTTTAGCAACATCGTCAGGATCAGGGTTTTAAACCACATGCATCAGATCCTTGAGCAGTAGGAAACTGCCTTGAAAGTCATGAAAGGTTTTTCTTCGTTTGATTTTTAATTTTATTTTATTTTAATAAATGGTAGGTTCTTTCAATTTGCCTGCTGGTTTATGAGCCTTTAAGGCCTATTTAATTTGCATATCATGTTGTCTTATGCAATGGTTCAAGCTTTTTAAAATTATCTTTTTAATAAATGCTTGGATTTTCCCAGAATCAAATTCCAAGTAATGACAGAATGCCAAGTATTGTCATGGTAGTGATAAATTAGCAAGCTAAATTTAATAGGAGTTTTCTGATAAAGAGCAAATAATTAACAGAGTGATTACAGCAATCATTTTTCATATGCTGTTGACCAAAATGCCATTGTATGTTCTTTTTATGTGCCCTAAGTGTGGTCTGACTACATTAATGTATGCACAGATCCCTAGTAATCTGAAATATGGGAGTTAATCATATGCTGAAGTAGAGTTACACTGCTCTGGTGAACTTGTCATATGGCCTTTTCCTTTAAATGACTTTATTTATATTTCTATTTATTTTAAATTTAATTTATTCTCTCCTTGAGAATCCCCATAAGAAGGTATCAGAGTGGAGCATTTGTATAGGGAATGTTGTGTGAACTCAGCCTGCATGTCTTACAGACCTCTGGGAAATATATTTTGATAAGCAAGCAACCATTCTTCAATGGTTTGAATTTTTTTAATTATTATTTTTCAGCTGAAACTCTTTTTCCCCCACAAAGTAAAGCAAACCTTTTTGTTCAACTACAGAACATGTGTTTCTCCCAGTGCAGCCTTTTGCGGATGCTGAAGAAGTCAGCCAATTCCAGAATTTCATGATGTCTTAAAAGCAACCATGGGCACAGCCCATTGATTTAGGGAGGAATCAGAGAGCTAGAAGGAGTAGGGGACTAATGTTGTGTGACATGATATCCTCTGACCCTAATTATCAACTTCAAAGGAGCTCATGGGTAGTGGAGTTATTGCCTCCCAGCAGACAGATGCTTCTGACTTATCTCAGCTTTGGCCACAGCCCCATTTGATGTCAGCATCATTTTTACAGACAGCAAGGGAATTAAAAATAATGTCAGGGAGCAGGGAAGGAAAGACAGTGGGGGAAAGGCTAGTGGAGCCACCAGCATTAGTAGGAGGATGGCCAGAACTGGAGGGCAAACTGGAGCACACTGAAATCCTTTGGGCAAGGGAGGGGAAGCTCCCTCCTACACTGCCCTGGGGGTGAGGGAGGGCTGGCAACACCCAAAAGAAAGGACGCACAGGAGACTGGGAGTATGACACAGATTTTTAGAGTGGTGCCTGGGGGTTAGCTGTGAACAGGACCAAATGTCACACCAAAAAACTGGGCCGGCATTAAACGAAGCTGCTGAGTTGCACAGTCTGTTTGCAAATTGAGTGAGATGAATAAGCTTGGGCTGGAGGGGGGAAGAAGATTTAAATCATTTGAGGTAGGATGAAACCTTTCCCCACAGAAGTTCAGGATATAAAGGCAAAATACAGTCTTGTGCTAACAGGCACTGGGAAAGGAACTGTCCATCCAAGCTGCAGCCCAACAGGGAGTCTTCAACATCAGTGAGAAGAAACTTTCTCTGGTGGGTTTTCTTATTGTTGTTTGTTTGTTTGTTTAAAAAGAGGGAGATTTTTATGTGCTTTGTTCCTCGCTGATGTCTTCCAGTATCACACAGGAACATATGCAGAATCTAATCCAGGGATATTGTAGATCAAAGTGGTGCCCCGGCTGCTGCATCGTATCAGATATGGCTCTTGTAGCAGGACTCTGGTTTTCCCTTTTCAGACAATTTTCCATCAATAAGAAAACCAGATCCAGAAAAACAAAAAACGGAGGAAAGTGCTGTTATTAAAATAAAACCTCTTCTTTGAGCTCACATGCCGAGAGACATCCAGCAATCAGCATGGGAGAGCGAAGAACCTTACCTTTATTACCTTTAGAGAACCTCTTACCTTTAGAGAAATAGAAGCAGTGGCATTTCTCTGTGTTAGGTACTTGCATACACTCCCTCCAGCTTTGAGAGCTCCCTGTGTAACCATGTTACAGTGTCTCTACCAAGAAGCATAACATCAAAGAGGATTTGGGGAGCAGCTGTATTAATCAAATGATGGTGAATACCCAATACCTTGGACATTCATGCAGCTTTCCTCTTTCACTGCAGCTAGTTTAATTCTGATGTTGCTAGGATATATCATCTTAGAGAACATAAACCCTACAAAGCCCTCACCAACAAGAGGATTAGAAGAGTCTGTCTACCAGTGGATTATGCATATGAAAGAAGAAAAAAATCAAACATAAAATACTTCATTTCTGGCTAAAATTATGTAATTCTGTGGATATAGAGATGAAATTGGCAGGGTGGCTTTAACTGTTGTGCACCCCCAAACAATAATGCTTTGCTCCAGCAGTTCTCTCAAGACACATCTCTGCAGAAAGGCAGTGGTGGTTTAGGCAATACCACAAACTTCTCTGTCATCTGATTAAACGTAGACAAATCCAAAGTAAGCATAAGTACTCGCTGCTTGAGCTAGGCAACCTTATTTCCCACTTATTCAGTATCAAGATTTGCATGTTCTTAGAGAACAAGTCATTTCACTCTGACATAGGTCAGAAATTGTGCCACTGGAGTACCAGGCCAGAGAGGTCCAGCTCCCTTTGTGGGGCACTCCACCAGCCCTTCCCAATCCAGCAAGGGTAGGGCAGTGCAGTAGCTGTGCTTGCTCACTAGTACCTACCTAGAGCAAATACACAGACACTCTGCTATACATATATACACATACACACATACAGATATATCCACCTGTACATATATACAAACCTCCAACAACATAGGACTTCTATGTATATGTGTCTATATGCATGTGTGTGTGTGCGTATAAGCTGCTATATTGTTTTATTCATCAGATTCAGGTATCTCAAATGTTATTATAATTTCCACTCTAAGCATTGAATATGTCATTAGAGAAAACCTGCTTATATCCATCGGGCCTTTTACCTCGTTCCCAATACCATCTAACTGCTCAAACTTTAAATTGTTGCATTCCAGCAGTCAGTCTTGGACTTGACATCAGTATATGGACCAGTGTGACTCAAATAACCAGGGTCCAGCAGGAGTTCAAGTCTGTGCTGATTTTGGCTGGGGTAGAGTTAACTTTCTTCACAATGGCTGGTATGGAGTTGTGTTTCTGATTTGTGCTGAACACAGGGCTGATAATACAGAGATGGTTTTGTTATTGCTGAGCAGAGCGTACACAGAGCCAAGACCTTTTCTGCTTTTTGTACTGCTACCCTGGTGAGGAGGCTCAGGGTGCTTGGGAGGTTGGAAGCAGACACAGCCAGGACAGGTGACCCAAACTGACCAAAGGGATGTTCCAGGCCATGTGACATCATGCTCAATATATAAAGTGGGGGAAGAAGGAGGAAGGGGAGAACATTTGGAGTGATGGTCTTTGTCTTCCCAAATACCCATTACACATGACAGGGTCCTGCTCTCCTGGAGATGGCTGAACACCTGCCTGCCCAAGGGAAGCAGTGAATTAATTCCTTGCTTTGTTTTACTTTTGTGTACAGGTCTTGCTTTCCCTATTAAACCGTCTTTATCTCAAGCCATGAGTTCTCCAGCTTTTACCCTTCCTTTTCTCTCCTTGATCCCACTGGTGAGGGAGTGAGCGAGCAGCCATGTGTGGCTGCTGGCTGGGGTTCGACCACAATCAAGTCACTGCTCAGTGGAGTGTAAATGCATGCATACAGATATGCTCATACCAAAATGAATAGGATTAAATTAATGGATTGCCACACTGGCTGGACCATCTTATTTAATCCATGAAAGAGTCAAACAAATTGCTTGTAAACCTAACAGGAATACTGTGCATATCCAAGTCATGTGTTTAGCCTGGGCTAGACAAGTTCTCCTTCACAGCAGAACTCTCCCCTCTGTGGCACCCCTAACATTTGGGGGCAAAGTCAGAAAGTGATGTAAACCTTAGTGAAAGAGACCTGATAATATACTACAGATATTTGTTCCTAGATGCTACACATCCTTGTGCCTAAAACACTACTCACTGGTACTGAACAAACCTTAGACAGAGGGAGTAAATAACTGGAAACCCATTAGATTTGGTGACTGAGTATTAACTCAGTTGGTTAGTACTAATCCAAAGCAGTTTCTCTACTGTGCACTTCAGTGTCTGTAACTGCCTCTGCATCAAAAGAATGTGCTGTTTGATCTTGACCTTTTACCTAGACTTTGACCTCTATCTTTTCCATTTACTGTCTTGACTGTGATCTGTTTGGGAACACCAGATATCATGGAATTTCCCTGATATTCACCTCTTTACATGACATTATGTGCCCTACTCATTTGCTGCCACATTGATGGCCACATGCTTGGGCATGGGCAGCCTTCTATAGCACCATGTGTTCATTCCCTGTGAATGTTCAGGATATCTCAGTCTCTAAGATCCCAGGTGGCACTTTCTTTTTAGGCTGTGCACAAAAAAACCCTCCAAAAACCAACGAAACAAAACCAACAACAACAACAAAAAACCTCGAACCAAATTATAGACAATGAATTTGACTTCTTGTTTTCTTCTGAGCTTTTAGTCTTATTTCCTAATTCAAGTTCTCAAACTCATTAATGTTGCAGCTCTGGGAGCTTACTGGTCATGCAACTCTGCACCTCTCTGCTCTTGCCCTGCACAGCTACACCACAAGTCTCATTAATACTTGCAGCATTAAATACTGTGAGAATCTCACATAGTTTGGTTTGTTTCCTTCACCTAGTCATTTCCACAGAGCAACCCCTCTGTCTTTAACAGGTCCCCAATTCAGCTCTTCCTGAGGACCAGCTACTCTTCAGGCCATCATAGGGATACACTGGGATTGTGACAAGTTGCAGCAAAGCCCAGTATGTTTTTGGCAAACCTGAACTCTAGCTGAGCTGGCTAAGCCAGAAAAACCTGGTGTGCTTCCTCACACCTAGTCCAAGCACACTCTTTGTGTGCATCAGGCTTAGCAGCAAGCACTCACATGCAAAGGAGGCCTCGTATCAAGGTATTTACAAATCCTAGTTATCCCTGGCAGGCAATGTCAGGATGCTTACTAGAAAGACCATATCCTTCCCATCACCATGTGACAGGCTACGAGGACAGCAATAGGAGCAGCTAAGACAGAGAATTCCCAGAGCATCTGTACACCCTGGTCTGTGTTGAGGGTTTGCCAAAGCTCAAGTTTTCTCCATCAGACCAAGCTGAAAATCAGCAGAAATCTGTGCCTGAGTGCTACCAAGTTCTTCCTTGGGAACGAGAATAGTCTGAGGTGAGTCTGTCCCCATGGAAGATGGTTTTCCAAGATTCACTGGAGAGTAATTTCCTATCACAGTAACTGGAATTTTGAGTCAGGACTGAACAGAAGACAGGTTATGAAATCCTGAGACAAAATGTTCTCTTTCAGATAGGCCAGGTGGAGATAAGATGTCTTTCAACACCTGAGAGCCCTCACTGTGGTTAGGACAAGTGAAAAACTGTCCGATGTGTTACTGCACAAACTGGCTTGAGGGTTGCTTGTTCTCATCCATGTAGCTCTGCTCAGCACAGCAGACTCATTTCAGTCTCATTAGCAGATGTCCTTGAGGTGTTTGAGGCTGGTGCCTCAAGACAAGGAAAGAGGTCTGCAGATCAAAGTACACCTTTGATCATCCAGGACATTATTTTTATGACCTGGGCTGAAACATCACAAATTCCACAGATTCAAGCATAATGAATAGGTCAGAGAGCAACAGGTGGTATAACTTGACACTCAGAGGTGTCTTTCAGAGGTGGCTTTCTCAACTTGGTGGCTGCTGGGCAGCATGATTTATGGCTTTGCCTGCAGGAGGTAACTCTACTGCTAATAGGAAGTGAGTTATTTGTTAAACTGAAGAGCAGGGTCTGTCCTTTGGTTCTGCTTCCCACATCATGGCTTTCGCTGCCAGCATTATGTTTCAAATCATGACTTCAAAGGTTTATAGGAAGGTCTGTGTCTGTTTCAAGACCTATGAATCAAATACTGGGATAAGAACAATGTTTTGTGTTGGAGAGCAATGGGAACCCAGCTTTGCTCTGTATATGAAGTCAATGGCACACACAAGATAAGATCCTCTGCAAGGGAGTTTGTGTGGATTGCCAGAGCTGGGAGAAGGCCATGAGGGAGGTGGTATAAAGGCAGCTTTTCTTTGTCTTTCCAAGGCTGTCTCATATTTCAGATGATATAAGATGGGTGCACCATTTTATTTGGGTAACCTCAATGAATGAGCAGAACAGAAGGCACATGGGGGAGTCACATATCACTGATAGAACTGATCTGAATGGTGGTGTGGAACACACATTTTTCCAAATTGCTTTCCTTTTGGCCTAAAATGATACTGGTTTTTGTCAGAGGAAATGCTTACAAAGTTCAGCTGTATAGGCTGTGAAACATCTGCTGTTGTCCTCCAAGGCTTTTAGCAGTTATAAATATCTCTCAGTAGACAGACATAAATACATTTAGACACACACCCTTATGACTTGTTTGTGCCATAACACTGTTGCTGAGCTGACTTAGTCTTTGTCAAATGGTTTTCCTTGTGGATGTTGCCCATCTCTCCTGTGGTGATGAGCCCAAAGAGCTCAGCTGTCAACAAATATGATCAGTGTAGGGTGGAAAATCTATGCTTTGTGTTCAGACATATATTAGCAAGATGTTGCTGAACTGTAGTGGAGTATACTATTGCAGAAGCTTCAAAATATTTCGTCAGTGCACTCCAAGATCATTGAGTGATGAGATCTGTTAGCACACAGAGAAATAAAAGTTTTGTTCTAACCACTCACTGGGTTCTGTAAGTACCCATAATTCAGCGTTCATGGTTCTGACTATGTATATTTTTAAATCACCCTGACAGATGCAAAGACTGGAGGCCCAGCTTTCAGCTATGTCTCAGCAACTGTAGGTCAGTAAAAAGTATCTGAGTAGTTGCCAAGACAGTTGTGTTTGCAGCGTGACTGCTGCTGGGAGTGACAGGGCTATAGAGGTCTGATCTGCTACAGTTCTTCCACTTCAAGGCAATGACGGAGGTTGATAAGTTTGGCAGAAATCCAGCAATGGCAAACATGGCTTGGAAAGGGTGGGAACCATTGGCCCAGTTTTACGTATGTCCAGATAATTACCCACAGGAAAAATACACACTGAGAACAAGCTCTCTTGCTCTCTCTCTTTTTTTTTGTTAAAGATTGCATTACTCTGGAAAACAGTTTAAAAAAACCTCAAGGTTGAGTGGAATGGGATTTCTTTTCCTGACAGTCTCAAAAACAATCATTGTTTTCCCTCTTCCTGCACTGCTAAATCACATTGCGAGTCTTATCATGCTTTGGCTTCATCGGGCAGGTCACATGTCAACACCAAGACAAAGTCATACTGAAAACAGCACAGCCCTTGCCTGTAGACAGACCTGTGCTTGCAGCAATGCCAACAACACACAGACTCTACTAAAATATCTGCAGTAGTTACTTCCTGCCCCTGCAGTCCCAAGTATATTTCCCAAGTCAGGAACATCTTACAAATATTCTCCTATGAAACACAGAATTGCTTTTCAAGTAGCAAAACAGAAGTAATTGGTGCTGCAAACCTTCCTTCTTGTCCCCAAATAAAGAAAAAACGAAGGATGTTTTGGTTGTTACCACAAAGCCAATAAATGTGCTTCAGGGGTCATTAACTTCAAATCCATTCTTTAGGAAAAAAGATTAAGTGCAGCACTGTACCTTATCCTGAATCCCCTGCCAAGCTTTGTTTAGAAATAGCATTTTACTGACAACGCTTTTTTTTTCTCCCCTGTGAGAAAAACCTGCTCACCCAGGGCAGAAGCTGACTGCATGCAGCACCTGGCTGCATATCAAGAGCCACTCTAGACTGCTTAAGCACATTAAAAGAACCTCACTTCTCTTTTTATTTTAGGGTCTGCTCTGGCAGTGATAAGGGAGTTTAATCACTGTGACTCAGGGAGCGGCATGGCGCAGGAGGTGAGCTGTCACTCCTGCCAGCTACTTCAAGGTCCGACTTCAGCATCCGGTGGCTTTGGGTCACCCACTTCCTGCCAAAGAGGTTCAAACAACTCCTGCTGCAGCCTCCTTTAATGCTTTTGATGAGAAACTGCCATGAAAGGAAGCAGAGAGCAGGAATTAGGAGAGTTCAGGGTCGGGAGTCAGGAGAGGGGAAGGGAGCCAAGATGGGGTAAGACACCCGGGTGTCCATTTGGGGCAGGGCTCACTGGCAGGGTGGATGAGTGCAGGTCTTTCATGGCACAGGTGGTCACCTCTTGTGAGCAAGCCATGACTGATATGGGATACTTTATGGGGATGAGATTTTCCTTTTAATTGTGGATGTGTCTTTCAAGCATTCATTTCAAATACCTCCAGTAGCCAATCAATTTACCAAGTTCCAGGGCACCATTTACTTCGTTCTTACTGACAGTAACATGTTTTGAGATATTTTCATGTATCTTTCATGTCTTGAAATAAGATAATGCAATTCTCCCCAGAAAGACTGAAATTACTTTACTTTGAAGCCTTACATAATTCAGTTTTTAACAGATCCACTTGTGAAAAGTATTCAGATTTTCTCTGCCTCTGAAGTAGGAATGGCATCATGAGTTTTAAGGGGTTTAAGATCATGAAAGGAGGAGGATTTAGCCTATTTCTTAATAAAAGACTCCTGGAACATGTTAAAGCTGCTGTTCTGAGACTCACAGTATATAAGAAGTTTTATGAAAATATGTCATATCTAGCTTTCTATCAGATTAAAGTCACTCGGGAGAACTTACAGTGCCCTGAAAGTCACTGTTTTTTCAAAGAAATCATCTTAGTCAGATCAAGACTGAAAACAGAATGTGAAGCCAAGTATTTGGGTATGTGACAAAAACCATGGTTTTTTCTTCTTCACTAAGAAGTGTTTTAGATAAAAACTATGCTTATTACTGAGGAACAACCAAGTCTGTCTTGTGATTTACCTCTCATGAATGCATGATATAGTTAATTTCAGCACATGCATCATTAGGTCATTCAATTTTAACATTATTATATAAAAAAATCTTGTGACACATTGTAAAAGAAATGTTAAACTTTCGATAATATCCCCTTGTCAAATATCCCTTTACATCTAAGTGATCATTAAGAATTTTAAAGTGCAAGCAGAAAATCGTTATTTAACATTCAAAGAGATAAAGAAGGAATTTTGGTTGGGTTTTTTTTTTTTAAGAGCTAGAAAAGATATTTTTAATTCATTTTAATGCAACTCTATGAGATAACCATCATCTGAAGATATACCTAGATATTTTCACGTGTCTAAGGTTAGCAAATTGAGATCTCTCCTGCAGTCATAAAACTCTTGGAATTAAGAAAATATTGTAAGTGTTGCTAAACTACTTTTAAAATCAAATTGCTTTGCTGTATATGAGAGGTTTAATCAGCTAGAAGAAAATACTTCTTTTTTTTGCTAGAGAGGCATCATCCAAAGTTAGCATCTTGCATTATCAGAAGCTATTGACGACACTGTGAAAGTTCAAATCATTTGAACTTAGTTAACTTTTTACATTTTCTGATATTCTTTGTGTAGTTTAAGCACCATCTTGAGAACAATAAAAAACCATGATGGGTTACTCCCCTTTCATATCTGTGCAATAAGGGTTACTCCCCTTTCATATCTGTGCAATAATGAACTACCATTTCACATTTTGAGTTGAAGGCATAGATGAAAAATAAGCTGTGTTCAACCACATCTCCAACATTTTCTCAGTTGGAAAAGAAGCCCACACTTGAGGACAGCACAGAAAACTTTCATCCTACCAAAATGTACCATATCATCTCCTGGCCAATCTCGGGACCAACATTATTTAAGTTACAGTCAAGACAGAGTGATCTCAATGTTTAACTATGCCTAATACTGCTGTAGCAGCAGCAGCAGACACCTCTCTGTTACAAAACAAATAATTCAATAATTTCATCCATTAATAATTCCTCTTGTGATAAGCTCTTCTTGCTCTTAGTCTTTCTTCTAGTAAAAAACCACTTCATCTGCTCTATACTCTATTTATATTGGAGCAGTACCATGTACCGTGCCTAATTCAGCTCAGTATTTATCCCCTAATAACTACATAGGATAAATTATCTTTACATAATAAAAGGAAATGTATGGAAGGTAATCTTAGATGTTCTTTCAAGTAAGTTAAAGCTTCAGTTGGACTCAATGACCTTAGAGGTTTTTTTCCTTAATGATTCTATGATTGATTCTATCATTCCTTGAAATGCATTTAAACCTGATATTTTTACATTTGTACATTGCTTAAAATTGCTTCTGTATGAAGACTGGAAAGAAACAGGATCCTTTGGTTTTACAAATAATGCTCTAATGTGAACATAAATTTGAGTAAAAATTGACAGAGATACAAAACAAGAGTTTGGGGGAAATGAAGTAGCCTCCAGCAGAGATAACTCCAGGTAATTCATTCCGAAGTCCTCCTGGAGGAAGGAGTCTACTCAGTTCTTCTGTTCCTTTTTCCCAGGAGGTTACCTATCCAGGCCATGTTTTTCCTTCTGCAAACAATAGAACTGTGGGCATACCCACTTTGGTTTTTTGGAGGGTTTTCCCATCTCAGTTCCCCTATAAAACCCTTACCCAAGCCTTGACCTAAACTCAGAAGGAAACACTTCCTTTTCCATGCTGGGATTGTTCTTCCAGTGACCACTTTAGTATCACAGAGGCCCCGGTACAGCACACTCAATCTCCCACTGCTGGATAATCCCACTGCTGGATTATCCACTGCTGGATAATCATTTTCAGGGGCCCTGCTGAAACCCCAACCTTGACATCTCCAGGCCATGTTATTAAAAAGTATCTTGACACCATGGCTTAAAGCCCTACTCTGCACATTGTGTTCACAGGAGAAGCATATGAATGGAATTTGTTTTGGTCTCTTGCTAGATGGATGCTCATCTGGGATGTCCACAGCTACTCAACCTCCCTCAGAGGTGCCAGGATGTCCTCTGATGGCTAAAAGCACAGTGTGGGCTCCACCCAGATGTGCACCTCCAGCCAGATGTGTGCTCTCTGGAGAGGGGCTTGGCAAACCCCGAGGGTGGAGATGTGAGACCCTCTGAAATCACAAGTCATACAACTGAAAGGGGCAGGAGGACTGGGTCCATTCTGTGAGCAAACCAGGCACCTGCCTGGGACAGACAAATCAGAGGAAAGTGTTCTCAGAGCTGCATTGTGACTTGGCTATCTGCCACATGGATTCCTGCACAAAAAGGGACATTTTTGGTTCATCAGCTACATGGACTTGTATGCAAGAGCTTGCTGTCCAAGCAGTGTGCTGCCTTCCCAGGACCATAGGATTAGCCCCATGAAGGGGCAAGGCCAGCCCTGTCTTTGGCATAGACCTCTTGTGTTCAGAGACAAACCAGCAGTAGCAAGAAAATGCTGGATTATACATAATCAGAACATAGGAAAGAAGCCACAAACCTGTTATACAGGAAAGGAAAAGAAAGTGGCAATAAGAACGGAAAGCAATTTCTTATTGCAGGGACTCTTTCCTTAGAGCGACAGTCCTGTCTTGAAGGCTATGAGAACGAGGACTCTGTGTGTGCTTTTGGCTACTCTGAACGGCTCTGCAGACCAGGTGATCTCACCAGGTCATTTTTATGATGATCTGTGGTCTGTCCTCAAGGTACATTTATGCAGTTGTGTTTCCTTCAGCAGAGTTATGACTACATAAATGGAGGGCTGAAATCAGCCCATCTGAAGCGAGTCAAAGCAGAAGAAACTCGTTTCCCCTTTGGGCACAATGTTAAATATATCTGTCAGCCTGATGTTTATGGTGGTGCTGTACAAGAAAAGCATTCCTCCACCTCATGGCTAAAGCCTGTCCACATGTTTATAAATGCCCTTTGGCTTGGGCAGGTTAAATGCTCAGAGTCCAAATCTAATAAAAGGCCACATTTCACTGATACTATACCCACTGCCCCCTCATCTAATCTCATTTAATTTATAATAATGATATTTCTTGTTGTAATTCTGTTATATCAGGATGTGGTCTTCCTTGTAACTTTTTCTCAGTTTTGCTCATATGACATGATCTATACATTACTAGCATGTTATGAAAATCAAGGGAGATGTAAATCCTTCTAATGCTGTTACGCCTGCTTTAGTATTATAAGCTACCAGTAAAATACCTGAGCAAAAATGAGAAATAAAATGCACAGAAAATTCAGTTTCTGTGAGAGTCTTAAATCAATCCAGATGCTGCTGACACCTTTCACAGCCTTTTCTGTGGTTGTGGATATTGATGTGAACTAGAACACCTGTCTTGCTTGTTTGTGACTGTGCATTAATGCTGGTATAATCAGTGATATGTATAGCCCTGACACAAAAGACAAGTTGACACAAGTTGAAAGAAAAACAGCTTTTCTAATTTATAAACACCTCTAGCTGAAATAATTTTACCATCAGCCACAGTACTCAGTTCTATATTTCAGTCCAGTGAAAGGGCTGGAGAAGTTTCAATGAAAGTTATTTGAATAGACAGTGATTACATTACTCTAAATACAGAAATACTGAATTTTGTGTGCTGAAGTGACTGGAGCTCCAGAAGCTGGTACTATTGGAAAACACAGTGACAAAATGTACAGAGCACTTAGGGGTTGCCTGGGGGAAACCTCATGATTAAAGATAAATTCTATCAATGTGTCTGCCAGAAAGGCTGCTCTGCACTAAGGAACTCAATAAACATGATTTGTGTCTAAGATTTATTTTTGTCAAGCCACCTATTACACATGTTTTATGTGTGTTGCTTCCCCTCAGCCAGGGAGGGCAAATATATTACACTTCTTACATCATCCTCATCGTGTTTCTCCACTTGCTAAAATTATTTGGATTGATTTAAGTAGAACTGGTATGACTTACAATTTCCTTTTTCTTTTCTTTTTATTTTTAATAGCCCTCATGACTTGCAGCCTGTTGTTATGGTTTGTAGCACTGTGTGCATGACAACATGCTTTGGTCTTTCTTTAGATGTGCAGTCTTAGATGGCTCCACCACAGAGGTGAGGGCGGGACCCTGGTTTTGGAAGACACCTGCAAAGAGTAGGGTTGTGCTGCAGCACCACCTTTACCCAAAGAAACCTCACAGATGTGCAGGAGGCATTATGGTAACACCCACAGAAAAAAACAAGTTATCAAAGCCCAGCAGCAATGACATTTAAGACCACTGTGACCATTTCTTCTGAATGACATGATGTTGCCTGGACTGGTTCTTGTTTCATATCCCCAGACCTGTGACTGTGCATCTGGAGCTGCCCTGCTCCAAACTTTCTTGAATCTTAATGCACAGTAATGATCATAACAGGATCAGTTCACAGAAAGCAACCTCCCTGCTCCTACATAATCTTGCTCTAAGTGTATGTACTGCATACATATAACAGGCTTTTTATTCACAGCATCACACTTCAGTTCAGTTGCTTAGTCCCCACGGTTCCTGGTACAGTTTTAGCTGGACATTTAGTTATGGCCTCCTTGCTCTGTGGTTGTTGGAGCTTGGCTGCTGCATGACTGTAGAGGTCAGGGGCTCTAATAGTAAATAGGGAATCCTTTACTATGGGCCGCGACAAGCTACGGAGCAGGGCTAATCATTTGGATCCTACGGGAAATGGCCTATCTTGTGAGACCACAACAAGCTGATGGGTTACTGCAATTTGAGTCATCTCCCAGCAGTACAGCTTAGGCAGCCTTGAAAACCAACATTCCTCTTGTAGACATTGCTCAATACCTCTTTCAATAAAATTCATCACCTTTCTGCCTCTTAACATCCTCCTTCCATACTGTCTCTCTGAAGAAAAGCTTTTTTTTTTGTATTTCAGAAAGGTTATCAAAATACTACATGTTCTTCCCAATTCAAATTCTGCACGAAGGAAAGCAGACAACTTGAGCTGATGTTCTACAACTGTGCTCTGGAAAATCAGCAGGAACTCCAAACTTAAATCAAGCAAGTTAGAAAAGTCAGGCTGTTGAATATAACCCAGTGTGATGCATCAAGGTGTCATTTAGTACACAAGCAAAAGTTTACCATCGTGGAAAAACTTTTAGGTGTCATAAGATACAAACAATTCCCACTTTAGATTTCACTTCAAGGTGCCATTGAAGAGGCATCCACCTCTTTCCTTCATGTCTTGTTGCTTCAGTGAGAGACCCTGATGTAAAAATGCTTGCCTCATGTTTAAACTTTACTTGTTGATTTAAATGAGTTAAATTATAACCATTTGTTTCTGTTGAGCCTTGCCATCCTAAAGACTTCTGCATTTTCTCTCAATCAAGGTACTTAAGCAGTGCAATGCTCTCGTGTCTTAATTTTCTTTTTGAGATGCTAAAAAGAAAGAAGTCTTCCGTTTTCTTTACTTCAGATTTTTTGTTTTTCAGTTTTTTAAATTTCTCTGGTCTTCTCTCTGTAGTTTTTATCAGTCTGTTTCAAATGAGCCATGCAGATTAGATGCCAGACTGGTTCACTAGGGCCTTCAGCTCTTGGCCCCAGATTGCTCCTAACTAGCTGACTCTGTCCCTGGCCATGGTGTGTTCTCTTTGTTCTTACTTGGATGGCCTTTCATGTGGCTGGGCCAAAGCAAATCAAGTATTACAATAAGGCCTTTCAACAAAACTGCTATTAATATGTATTACGGCAGTGCCTGGAGTAGCCAGTTGAGATGGAGACTGTATGTGTTGTCTAGTTAAACATTGTCTCTGTCCTGAAGCAGCCACAATCCCTGGGTAAAGTCTGCCACACTCCCCTGGAGTATCTTGTTCTTCACAATTACCGGCTCCATTGAATTCACTGGTACTATCCATGCATCAGAGTGTAATTTTTCATGAACGGCAGCAGCAGCAATCTGTTAAAGTTCAGAATTACCCTGTTCCCTGGATGTGTGGTATTTCTTGAATTCATTATGAAAGACAAGGTGAAAGAAATATTACAAAGATCTGTAGAGCTGCTTGCAAATCCCTTCTGAGAATCCTATTTCTCCTACAAGGAAAGTAAGTGACACTTCAAATCTAGGATTTAGGAATGCCACTTCATTAAACTGGTAGATGAGGACTTACTTTATGTCCACTTGTGATTAGTGGACTTCAAAGGATTCAACTGATAATGCATAAATTAACTGATTAAAAATTTTATTGGAAGGTTAATAAAATCAGAATGAGACCTGGCTGTTTCATTTCAGCTTTACCAAACTTCATTATTATTAAGTTCTGGCTATTATTGTGGTCATATCAGTGTGCAGGGGCTTGCTGACCTATCAAAACAAGATCATGGAGCATCCCGTGCAACCGTCTAATGTATAGTTCCATTGTCTCCACATTAAGTCTGAATCAAAATGGGCAGATAATGATGAGGATAAATGAGCCATCAAGTTTCATTTACTCTCATTTTTAGAATGGGTTCAGGGCTTCAGTGAGTACTGCAGAATTACAAACTTGTTATTAACCCAGAGCTTCATAAAATGAATATACAGATGAATATTACAGATAGACCAAATAATAAATACAGAACAAGTGCTTGCCTGTTTTAATACACTGGCACATTAGGTCTTCCTCTTACAGACCTGCTCAGCTGCAGGTAAGTTTGGAACATCTAGATTTATTAGTCTAAAAAAAATTCAGTTCCTCTGTGCTTTGTCTTTCTTTTTTAATTCACAAAAAGGCCCAATTTTTATGCAGATTTTTTTCAAACTGTAACTTCAAGCAGAATCAGCTTTATTCTTTATCAGATGGAATGGATTGCTGTGCCACTATGTGCTTTGGAGATTCATTCAGGGAAGACAGAAGATGGGGATGCCAAAGTCCCTACAGCCGAGACAACAATGTCCCTCACCCACTCTGATTTTCAGGAGCAGAGCCAGAAGGTTCAGACCCACATCTCTTCACCCACCTAGTGGGAAGACCCTGCATTTCCCTATGAAGCTGTCCTACTTTGCAGCATGGACTAAAGATTGAAGGGGACAGTAACCAAAGGTAGCTGTAGTCCAAGGATTAAGGGATTCACCCAGAAGGGAAGAAAACTAGTTTAATCTCTTCTTCAAGGGCTGTTTTATGCTGATGAATGCAAAACAGGTAAGCTGCCTGTGGAACTAGAACTGGCATGAAAGTACCCCTCTTTATTCAGGCATGAGCTTTGATGGGGCTGGGGGAGTGAGGACTCCTAAAGGGAGTTCTCTTCAGTGCTGCTGGGCATTGTGAGGTCTTTGCAAGGCTGATGGACAGTCAGTCATAATTTCAGCACTGATTGTAATAACAACAAGCCTGAGCCCTGGGATTTTAAAGAGTTTTAGGATGAAAGCGGCCCTGTAAAGTCAAACCACTGCGCAATAAGGCATCACTTTAATCCATTAACTCTCCATTATGGGCTAAGTATGTTTCTTAATTACCACGGGTGACTTTGGAGGGTAGCTTAACCACATGATTCCCACTAATAGGAATGAAAAGTTTATTGTTGCATCCTAGACTTTGCCTAATATCTTAATTTCACCCTCAGAGCTGTGCCTGCAGGCAGCAGTCAGATGAGATCCATTTAAAGAAAAATGTGTTTAGTGTCAGCATTCAGGATTTAGAGCACATAGCTTGATCCTCTTTATTTGTAATTCCCTGTTCAGGCATTTCCCTTCAACGCTGTGAGAGCATCTTGAGCTCTGAAAAGGCCAGGCTGAATTACATGTGATGCAATTACAGCAGAGTTGCTTTTCCTGAAGTTAAGGAATGTGAACAAAAGGCTTCCTGGGCCTGTCCAGTTTTTAAAATCAATTGTGTCAAGCAGGGAACAGGAGGCAAGGAATAGACAGGGCTTTGGCCTTTTTATCCTCCCTTGGACTGCCTCCCGTGTCACCAGTGCACAAGCTACAATCTCAGCTCTCCGATGATGACTTCTATTCAGCTGCAGGGAGCTGCCGCATCCCCGCCCCCCACCTCCCATACCCCTCCCGATCCCCGGCAGCCCCCTCAAGGGCATTGCAACAGCTGAGAATAAAAGGAATGCAGCAGCTCAGGTCACCTTTCTCTCATCCCTGCTTCAAAATACTCCTCTTCCAGACAGGAAAGCCATGGTTTGCTTTGGTAGTGCCACACCCTTCAGCAAGTCTCCTCAAATTCACAATAACCAAAGTTGTGGGGAAGAGTTTAGAGGTGTCAGTGCAGAGCAAACAGCTGGCACCTTAGAAGCTGAGGCTCTTGATTCGGAAAGCCATCTCTGCCAGTGGAAAATCGGTTAGAAATCTGCTCCTCTCTCCATTTCAGCCCCTTCCTTCCCACCCACATGCTGCAGCTCACACTCCCCTCAGTTGTGCCAAGGCAGCTGCTTCGGGGACTGCTGCAAACAGAATTGCTTCGATTATCTCAGTTTAAAAATAAACCTTTTTTTTTCTATTATTCTTTATCTTAAATTATGTCAATAATCCACTCCGCCATCCAGCCACAGAAGCTTGTGCATTGCTCAATGGACAGGACAGAGAGACACAGTGCTGGGAAGCAAAATTGTGGCTGAGGAACTCTTTCATTGTACTACAGTCCTGTTCTCCTATCAGGTTCCTATAGCATGACCTGGACATTCCATTGTATACGGAGCTCCTTGGTCATTAATACTGAGCTGTAACTACTTGGTCAGGCAGCAGTAGAAATTTATGCCCAGTGAAACATGGACACACCATTGCACTGAATTTAGGAAATAATGCACCATGGACTGTTTCATCTTTAAATATTTATGCTAACCTTACCTTATGGGAAGCAAAGCAATACCTTTCCTGCAAAGACAAAACTACCTCATCCACACTCCCAGTTATCTGGAATTAAGTTCAATAAGTAGAATTAGGCATGTAAATCAAGCCCGTATTTTGAAACAGACTCCTAGCCTATTTGAAGGAGACCCTACAGGTTTTGGATTTCTCAGTGATGAAAACAGGTGTAAACTCCAAGCAATGAAGTGAAACTAAAGAATGAAAAATTTACATTAAATAAACACAGAAAGAAGTGCTGGATTCTGCACAATCTTGCATGAGAAATAGCCTGCATTTCTTATACTCTAGAAAGATTGGATTAAATAATCAAACTACAGCACAGGGAATAATTTTTCATAGGTGAGACAGGCAAGAGATAAACTTACTGGTCTTTATCCCTGTCTACTTTCCATGAATCTGAAAATGATTAATGGATTTATTTCCCACGGAATATGTAAAATAAAGTGCCTTTTTTACCAGTCACAATGTAACTGATCTTATTAAATACTTTCTTCAGCTCAGCTAACCTGTTCATATGAATAAGACAACAGACTTCAACCACAGAATGGCCATTTTCTGATTGGCCTGGAAATGTCACTGTAGCCACGGCCTTGGCACTGTCTGAGGCAAGGCAAATTTACATGCGGGATCTACAGCACAACCTTCACCACATAGTTTCTATACCGATTTTAACTACTTTGACTCAAGGCGTGGCTTACCCTGAGGAAGTTAAATGACACTGCCCTGGGGCAGATGCTTGAATTGTATTCCTACTGGAACTTGTGGCTACCTTAAGGAGGATGGGCTATATTAGCCACAGCCATCCAACCCAAGCAAGTGGCTGAGATTTTGTGTCTAAGCAGTACTTAAGCTGCTACTGACATGAACGCAAATTTTCTCTGCCTTTTTTCAGCAGGGGGACCCGAGCGTGGTTGAGTTACTCTGTTGAGCTGGACAACAGCATAAACATGAACATTAGCAGACAACTCAGGGCACTGCATTTAAAGAGAAAAGAAACTTGTTAAAATGGATGTTTACACTTTGACAAGTCAGACAACATCCTCAGCCACCACCTGCTTTTCTCCATTTATTCCACTTTTCTTTTTTTTTTTTTAAAGGGAAACACTTCCTCAAAGGGACACCAAGACTTGGATTATTACACTGCAGAAAGAAGATGAGTGTTTCCTACCAGCTATGCTTTCTTTCCTTTGAGTCCTCTCCGCATATGAGCGTTCTAGATGTTGTATTGCTTCAGAGGTACCTCCATCAACAGTAAAAGGGATACTAGAAATACAGATAAGGAATTCTGGCTCTCCCTGCTGGGGGCAGGTACTTTATTTTTAAGCCTTGAGCTTAATGAAGGCATCAGATTTGGAAAAGCTAGATGCTGCTTGTTGATTTTGTCCTTATAACTCTCCATAAGACTGGGAAATACTATTCCTATTTTGCAAGTTGGGTGGGGGTTTTTTCCTAATTACACCATTGTCAGCTCAGAAAGGTATTTATCTGTTATTTACCTATGGATGTTCCTCTTCAGTCCATCTGAATTCCGCTTGAACTTTTTCCCCCTGAAACTCAATATTGATAAGGCTGATATCACGAGGTAGTTTAACATCCGTGTGACCAAAACAGAACTTCCCACACATTTTGGCTAGATAAACAGTCTAACTTTGGAGGGAGTAACATTTCCTACGAACCTCCCATTTTTATATGTGAATGGCAGGTTTAGCTGAGAACAGACAGCAATGCCAACAAGCTGTGCCAGGTGAGGTAAGAGAAACAGGTGACCTCATTTCTTTCCCACCTGCCAGTAGTATCAGCACAATGGCTCATTATTCCTCTACTTATTTATGGGCTTTTGTATATTTACCCTTCCCCTGTCAGACAATATTAGTACTGAATCTCTATTTGTACCTCCTTTTCTGAAGCGGACAAAGACTATTAGCTGCCCTTTAAGAAGCACGGGCATTATGAGTCTCCCTTTTTTTTCTCCGGCCCCGAACTCCGAGGAGTGGCGTGCGGGACGTGAGGGAGCACCGCCAGCCCCGAGGCGTCCCGTAGGCTTCCCTCGCGCGGTTGCGAGGGCCGGGAATGCAGGAATGCCGGTCAGGAATGCTGGGCAGTAACGCTGGCACCGGGGCGCTGCGCGGGAGTGGGCCGCGCGCTGTGGGCGGGCTCTGGCGCCCCCTGCCGGGCACTGCCCGCCACGGCCGCCTCATGCCCCACCCCCGCCCGCGGCCTGCGGCGCGATATCCCGGTCACCCGCGTTCCTTCGGGGGCCTGCTAAAGCTTTTAGGGTTCCTCTCCGGCCACCTGGTGTGGGAGACACAGTGCAAACCTCATAGGATCATGGAACCGTTATGCTGGGAAAGACCTCCAAGATTATTGAGTCCAACCATTAACGTGACACTGCCAAGGCACTACCAACCATGTCCCTCAGCGCCACATCTACATGTCTTTTAAACACCTCTGGGGATGGGGACTCAACCTCTTCCCCGGGCAGCCTGTTCTAATGCATGACCATCCTTTCCACACAGAAATTTTTCAGAATACCCAATCTAAACCTCCCTACTGCAACTTGAGGCCATCTTGTCCTATCACTTCTTGCTTGAGAAGAAACAAACCACCCTCCTTTCAGGTAGTTGTAGAGAGCAATAAGGTCCCTCCTGAGCCTCCTTTTCTCTGGGCTAAACAGCCCCAGCTCCCTCAGCTGCTCCTCATAGAACTTGTGCTCCAGACCCTTCCCCAGCTCTGTTGGCCTTCTCTGGACACACTCCAGCACCTCAATGTCCTTCTTGTAATTAGGGGCCCAGAACTGGAAACAGGATCTCAGGTGTGGCCTCACCAGTGATGAGATGACCGCTGACCCAAATCTACTCATTTCTACCATACACAGCACATACCATAAGCACCTGAGAGCAGTTCTAGCTGGGTTTTTTCAATGGCACAGGTCATTGCACAGCCTCTGATTCTTCTTTAACCAAGTGTGGCCTAAACCTAAGGCAGAACTGCAGTCTCCAGCATCCCACCCAACACGAGTTCATCCAAGTATTCACCAGCCACAGGTGGCTACATAATACTGACACAAGTACCGTCAAGATCTTAATTCCTATAGCTGCTCCAGGAGAAATGAATAACCAATGTCTGTTTTTGAAAAAGCAGAGACCAGTATTTTTTATCAAAACAAAAGCTGTCCTCCTAAAATGGAAGATATGAAACGTAGTACAACTTGTACTTGCGGGTCCCTTCCAACTCAGAATATTCTGTGAATCTGTGAATCTGTAAAAAAATACTGTGAAGTACCAGGGAGTCGTATTTCCAGAATGTGTCTGCTGCTGGAATTATAAGTATTTGCTAGTATTTAATGACCTACAGACAAGGATGTCTGTATGAGAATTCCCCCATAGACTTTTCCCCTTTCTCAATCTCAAAACTCCAATTTTGGGAAGTCTGTGTACAGATATGACACAGGGCCAGATTCCACAGCCGTGCACTCTCAACCACACACCCACCAAAGCAAATGGACACAATGTGAAATAAAAAGCAACTGTTCTATGACGGCTTAGATCTGTGTCATCTGAGGCTTCCACGGCCATCTCCCTCTTTTCCTTCCCTCCCCTGTCAGAAGCTGACATCTGTCCTCCAGCTGAATTTTAAGAGTCTGATTTCAGTTTAGTTTAGAGATGGCCCTGGAACAGCTTTTCGGCTGCCTATTATACTGTGACCTCATCCCCTGCCATTCAACAACAGACTGAAGTTATTTCAACCAGCCTGTTAAACTGGGGAACTACAACAAAAGCAGAAGCATTCTATGACATACAGCAATTGTACTTTTAGCATTAATCACCTGTTTTTCTTCCAGGAGCTAGAAAATTTATTTCTTGCTAATTAGATTTCACTGGGAGCTACCCAGTGGCTTGTCAAAAGCAAACGTGATACCCTCTTCAAGACACAAAACCTTAAAGAAAATCTCTTCGATATTATGATAATGCTCTTATGCAATTTGTTTTTATGTTTGGGGTCTTTTTAACAAGGACTGTCTAATTATCTCAGACTAATCCTATGAACATCAAACATTCTGCAGCTACAACCAGCTTATTTGCAACTGCAGGTAAATCCTTGCACATCGCTCCCTTTATGAGTTTTCTGATAAAGGTAGTACTTCCCATAAATAAAATCTATAACACTGGCATACTTTCTGTTCTCAGGATCCCAGTGCATTCTATTGCACAGATCTATTAGATTACCTAAGTCAATTGACCTGTACAAAAACAGAACAGAAAGTCTTTTGGGGAGGTCATTACCTTTTCTCTGGGAAAGCAGTAATTGGAAATCCTATTTTAAATAGATATCTAGTTCAGTTTCACATTCAAAGATTAATTCCTCCTTTCATTGCTATAAATGCCTAAAATGCCTTAATTATCAACTCCATAAATCTAGTGCATTCTTTCTCAGCTATTAACATGTACTCACTGCTGCTAAGCACTGCTGAGAATGGATAGGGGGACTCTGCACTCATTTACTGCCATAGGAAGAAGCCCATGTTGCTGCCAGTGCCTCTGTTACTAATTATTCCTGGTGATTTGCTTCATTCAGGATCTCAGCTGACAATGTGAGCCATTAGGTATTGCAGGATGGATTTTGTTCCCATGGAGCCTGTGAGCCTTTCTGTCTTTGGCCATCAGCTGACAGGGAGACACGAGGAGGTCTCAAGGTGGCCTGAGGTGCCTGTCACAGCGCCATAAAGGCAGGGGTTTTCCACAGGGTATGAGGTAGGAGGATGAGAGGTGACATTTTCACAGGCAAGGCAGCCACGAAGTTGGTCTCTTTTATCTCAACATACGCCAACTTCATTGCCTGAAATATTGGTCTGCTGTGGCTGGCTCACCACAGCAGAAGTACCAAAATAACAGGAAGACATGGCTGAGAGTGGGGTCACCAAACCACCTCACAACGCTGGCCTCGGCAGCACCCACAGAGCTTCATTTCGTTCAGCACAGCCAGATTCCTAACCCAGGGCTTATATGCCATGAAGGCAGAGTGACGTGACTCTTCTGTATGCTCCCATACGCCATTAGCTTTTATAAACAGGAATCAAAATATCAAAGA
Organism: Gymnorhina tibicen; assembly: GCA_013399875.1. Classification (NCBI taxonomy): domain Eukaryota; kingdom Metazoa; phylum Chordata; class Aves; order Passeriformes; family Artamidae; genus Gymnorhina; species Gymnorhina tibicen. The sequence continues at coordinate 598,183 of VXAZ01006360.1, forward strand.
AAGGAAAGAAAGAAAACAAATACAAGTCATTTAAATAGAGAATAGAAAGTGAATAGGAAAAAAAAAATTAGCCAGAAGAGGATGTAACAAACACTGTGTGCCTGAAGAACGAGAACAAATCCTGCATTTACTTGTGGTATTCAATTAAAGAAACAAAAAATTCCACTGATTTCATTGAGAGCAGAATCATACCTTGGCTTGATGCCTGCGAGATTGCAAAAAAGGATATCTATGTTTTCCATCTGATATAACCTCTCCACACTGAAAATTCACTACTGCTCATCTGCCAGGGCTTCATCCAGCTTCAAGGTCTTCAATGGTCACAACAGAACTCAGTAACTTCTCTCTTTACAGCTAAGTTAATCCTTTAGTTTCATTTATGAATATTAAGACCTCAGCATTCAAAGTAGCTCACTAATTTTCTTTGAGGAGTCTGTGGACAATTTTAGCCTTGAAAGGTAACTACGAAAAGCAAGGATATGGACAACAGGCTTCCATCCACCACAGAAGTTTACTACTCCTTTGAAAAAAGTGTAGGATGCCTGCACATCAGAACAGTTCAAAAGCACTGCAGACATAATCAGGAAAAAGAGCTCGAAACCCAGAACTGGAACAAGACAGAGATGGGAAAGATGTAATGTGGAGAGGCATCTGTCCTAACAGGTCAGAATTATAAAGAAGACAGAACAGAAGGATATACCCAAACAGGTTCTACCACTGGATTTCACCAAATTCATTGCTAATATTTGAACTTTCATTGCCAGATTAATACCCCCTCAGGTAATCGAGGACGTCTGCTGTCTCTTCCCTGTTCAGTCATTAATACATCAGTAGAGGTCAGCGAATCACTGACAGAGGATTTCTTGGCAAGAGTAGTTTACACTGTGTGTATTCAAAGCAAGGGCTGCCTCCCAATATCCCGTCCTTTGTGTGAATGCCCTGACAGCAAAGTTGCACACTCAACTTGTTGGGTTTTAGGGTTTCCAATGAATTCTTGTTTCACATTACATCTTTATTCAGAAGGAGACTGAGCACATGCAGGTCACAGCAACCCAAACCCTAATGCTGAAGACACTAAGCACAAGGGTGTGAGACCTCTCACAAGGAGGAAGCAACTGCACCCACCAAAACTGCAGCCTTCTCAGTCAGAACCTTACCTGAGAACACAGCCCTTTTCAGAAAGCCTAGCTCTTTGCTTCCCTGAAACTGAAAGTTAGCGTTTTCTTCAAATCCCACAAGGGAGAGGAGAAAAAAAAAGAAGAAAAAAAAAAGGCTAGAGCAAAACTGAATTATTAACATTTATGAATTTGACAAAAAAGGTGTGACTGTTGCTCCCGGGTTTTTCAGCTGTTCAGATGGGCAGTGAAATGAAAACGAGTCTTTCAAGTTGTCCTACCCGGGTGTCAATTAGCTGGGATATTGTTCAATGGCTTCAGGTACTGACACAAACCCACGTATGGTTAATGTATTCAGTAAGTTGGTTGCAGTAGATTCCTGAGAACTGATAAAAGACTGCAAATGCAACAGTTTGTCTGTTTTCATACAGCTAATGCCAATCCTTCCAATGGTCCAGAAAAATTGCCCCTCCCTTCAACCTTGCTTCTTCCAAAATGTGGAGTTCTTAGTAGCTGCTAACAGATTGTTTTATTATTATCATACATTTTTAAGTTTCAAATATAACCACACCCTGCAGAGTAAGGTGGTGCCCTGTCCTCTCCCTCCCTGTTAAATAGCTCCCATTATCTAGTTCAGTAATTTACATTCATTGTGAAGTGATTTTCAAGAATCACATGAAAACTTCGGTAAACTAGATGGAAGACAAAGGCTGGGGCAAGGAGTGACTTCTTATGAACCTGATATAGTTAAACAAGGCCAAGCGTAAGGTCCTGCATCTTGGTCAGGGCAAGCCCTAGTACCAACACAGACTGGGGGACGGATGGATGAAAGCAGCCCTGAGGAAAAGGACTTGAAGCAGCCGGCAGATGAAAAACTGGACATGACTCGGCAATGTGCGCTCACAGCCCAGAAAGCCGTCTGTATCCTGGGCTGCAACAAAAGCAGCATGGCCAGCAGGGCAAGGGAGGGGATTCTGCCCCTCTGCTCCACTCTGGTGAGACATCACTTGGAGTGCTGCATCCAGCTCTGGGGTCCTCAGAACAAGAAAGACATGGCCTGTTAGAGTCGGTCAAGAGGAGGGACACGAAGAAGGTTAAAGGACTGGAGCACCTCTCCTATGAAGACAGGCTGAGAGAATTGTGGTTGTTCAGCCCGGAGAAGAGAAGGCTCAGGGAAGACCTTAGAGCAGCTTCCAGTACCTAAAGGGGGCTACAGGAGAGCTAGAGAGGGACTTTTTACAAGGACATGCAGTGACTGGACAAGGGGGAATGGTTTCAAACTGAAAGAGGGCAGGTTTAGATTAGATATTAAGAAATTCTTTAATGTGAGGGTGTTGAGGCACTGGGACAAATTGCCCAGAAAAACTGTTAATGCCCCATCCCTGTGTTCAAGAACAGACTGGACGGGGTTCTGAGCAACCTGAGCTGGTGAAAAATGTCCCAGCTCATGTTAAGGGGATTAGACTAGACTATCTTTAAAGTTTCTGACCTCAACAACCATTCTGTCATTCTTTGATTCTATGAAATGCTACCAGTAGCCAAAGCTCCAAAACACCTCTACATGTTAAATGTCCTTAAAATAACACGGCCTGAAGACCTCCTTCACAAAGCTTTTTTTCCCATGTAGTTTTGTAGTATTACAACCACTACAGGTCTGCCTTTCTCAGTGAACCTGTAAATGCATCAAGCTAGTGTAACTAAGGAGAGACCCAGACTGCAAGACGCATATTTTGAGTAAGTATCAGCTGCTCCTTAGCCATTTTTTTTTGCACATGTTGCCCAGCCCACATAAGATGAAACTCATCCCAAGTCTGACTGCTGGGTGATGCTGTGAAATGAAAAGATGATTTGATTTGGCTTTTGGCCATTTGCGTGGATATTATTAATGAGAGTTTTGATCCATTTAAATTCTGTGTTCAGCAGACTTCAGAGCCAGGATAAACTCTGTACTTTGTGCACACAGTAACAAGTCTGTACTTGAAAACAACTTCAAACCCAAATTCATCTGGCAACCTGGGCACACCCGGTACTTTATTCTTCCAAATTCTGCCACACACCGCCCACTGCGGATTTACAAATTGGTGTCTAATTGACAAATAACTAAGCAGACACCTAGATTCTCTTTTCTGTGTTGTGAAAGAAGAAACTGCCTTTCTCATAACCAGTTGCCCTACATATTAAAAGCACTGTAGATTTTATCTGGACTGAAGGATTTTGCCAGCTGAAGTCCTGCTAGCACAGGTTTCTGCTGGTGGTTTTGAAAAGCTGCCCAGAAAAGTGCCTCAAAGCAGCCATGGAGAATGGTAGGAGATACTGCAGTGATGTCTAACAAGACTCACACCATTTAACACACTGAGTGAAAAGACACACTAGGGCGAGCTAGCCTGAAACCTTATTTCTTAAGTTCTTCAATTGAGTTTGTTCCAGGTCAGTAGTTAAACAATTGTGTAAAGTTGGCCGTCTGAAATAGATGGTGTGTGCTAAGATTTCATTTTGTTGGTCTAAGCTGCACACACAGTAGGAAATTTTTTTCAGTAACATTTCAGCAAAATTTTCAGCTACAAACCTGACCTGAAAAGCAGCTGGTTTTAATATCTTGGAGAAGTAATGTAGCCTCATGCAGTGATATTAGAAACAGCTGATATTCTCATTATGCAATAAAAAAAATTAAAATAATTTGATGTGGTACTATGTACAGTAGTACCTAATATGCTCTCTCAATAATATTAAATTAAAATTTTGACATTCCTTGTCATTCTTTTTCCTTCAACAAAAAGCAACTAATTTGTTAGCGAAAGTGGCATGATTTCATGGAAATATCTTTGTTTCAACAGAGGACTCTTCTGAGAGAAAATAATACATATGGAAAATCACTCTGACCTGCTCAAATTAGCAACAAAATTGTATTGATATTTAAGGACAGATGATATACATATTTAAGGAAGGAAAGCAGAAGCCTACTGCTGGTAAATATTTATCCAGTCACATTTAGCTTTGAATTGAAGAGAAAGTGTCAGTGAGACACAAACGAAGAGTGATCTAGTTTCTACAGGGGATGTGACAATTTTGAGTTACAGTTCAGCTCTCCCATGGATTTAATCGGGTTAAACAAGATTAAGCACTAAGGTGGCAGTTATAAACTACATCTTGGAAGAAGCAGTTAAGCAATAAAAGCTCAGGCACTGCAATTCTTAACACAAGTGTGGCTGCTGTAAAGGCTGTTTGCTATACTCCACTGCATCTTTTCTTTTCCAGAGCACATGGACCAGGTTTGCACCATGCTACCTGGTGGCAATGCCCTGCCAAGATTTACTTTAGTATCTGAGCTCTGAGAAGACAGTCACATCCATGAAGTACTGCAAAATCTCAGCTCCTACTGAGAGCAGTGGAACTAAGAAGCTCAAGAGACTTGCAGGGCCAGATGTCCAGCTTCCCTTCCAAGTGTTGGGCAGTTGAAAAATATTGTGCAGTTCATCCTGCAAGCATGGCTGGAGCTCCAGTAACAGGTATGCAGCACCTGAGAGAAATCCCTAACAAGATCTTCTCATTCATTTAAGTTAAGTTATGTCCTCAGAGGACATGGTTACGCAGGCATTGTTTTGAATGGCAATAGTGCTCCATAAAGCTCCCATTCCCCTTGCAAATTCTCATGCTTGTGTTATCCCTTTACTGAGCCAAATCAGGTGTGTGTGTGTGTATGCAGCTGCAAGATAAACTGATCTGGCTGGAAAACAATGTGTTTTTTTCTGAATCATCCCAAGCTGTCCCCGTTCCATCACCTGGTTCATAACCTCACTGTGCAAGCTGCTGCAAGGGTGGTTTGAGAGGCAGTGGGAACAAGAAGCCATGAGCAGAGCAGTATGAACCAAGCCAGTAAAGCAGCTTAGGCAGCACTACCACCAAATGTGAAACCAGGGTCTGCCACTGTGTGTGTTGCAAAGAAATGAAGTGACCATAATAGCGTGCAAACAAGTGCTGGCTTACAAATGCTGGCTTACAAATGCTTGGCACAGACTAACCCTTGTGCAGGACACTTTAAGGACCCCAAATCTCTCCTAGCTGTTACAGAAGTCCTTGATCCACACAAAGAAAAGTGGGAGGAAATCAGAGCTGTAACTAAACTCAGTGAAGTTACATCACCATATAAGAGATTTCAGGAAGGGAAGTTCTCATGATATATCTTGGTAAGGGAGAAACTGCATAAATTATGTACCTCACATGTAGCTTGCAATTAGCTTCATCTGTGCATGACAAGCCAGGCCAGCCTCACTTCTAGTTTCACAATGTTTTAAACAGAGTATACATTCTTTGAAGTCTGGAGTTGGGACCCTTATTTAGGTGTCTACAGGGCAGGTTTCTGATCTCTTCTGGCTGCTTCCTCCTAGGAGGAATTGAATTACATCCTAAATGTGCACAAGCGCTGGCCTGGCTGAGGATGAGTGGCTCAGAAGTGGGGATGGAGGTGTTGGGTGAAACGTGTGGCTCCTCACCTGGGAGATGGGGTCAGTGTGCAGGGCCCCCACCTCAGTGCCATGGGGTGGGTAACAGCTGCTGATATGACAGCATGCAAGTGAGAATAGTGTGAGTGAACAGAATCCCCGATACACCTGCAAAGGCATTTGCCCCAAAGCAGGTCACGCTAAAGAGAAAAATAACAGTAATGAAGTTTGCTAAGGAGATGGCCATCAGCTGGATTAAATAGTAACCAGGAAATTACTGAGGGACTTCTGAAGTAAAAAAAAAAAAAAAAGTTGGCCTCAAAAGAAGTCTAAACAGAGCATTAAACTTCACGATGAGGGAAGAGAAACCCGGCCTGACAATGCAAGGCATCATGCCATGGGCATGGGGTATGTGAGTTATGGGTACCTGTAGCTTGTGCACCTGGGAGAGGGTTGAAATTTTGGGGAGTACTCATGGAAGGGTGTTCAAGCATTTGTCAGTGTTTGTTAACATTCTGATTTATCTGTTGTAATACGGGTATGGATTCCATATGAGCAGCACACTGATCACCGCATGATTATGTGACATTAATAAATAAGTGACCAATTATTAATGAATCCCTGAGATTAAAACCACATGGGTGGAGCAGTTTTTCCCTGTGATGGGAACTAGCGAATTATACCCTGCTCCCACTGGCAAAAATACAGACTGGAGTGGAAGTAAGGCTGAAAAACTTTAATGCCAGTATATTCATACAGTTCGTTTCTGAGACAACCCTTTTGGAATTCTGAATTCCTTGATAATTTTGGATTTTTTTGTACTCTTCCTCCAGCAGCATTTAATTGTCATTCATGGCAGACAGGCACATATCCATTATCCTAGATCATATGCAAGTGTCTGTGTGGTAGGAATTTAGCTCCATGACAATACTTTTCTACTGCACACCTCTCCCCAGTACTTGTAGAAATACATTTTAGGCCTGCTTGAATGTTCTGATGTATTTCGACATCTAGGAAAGTATCACTATCAGATGTGAACTTCACTAAATGTGTTGCTTTTGTCTCATACCAATACCTAATTTTCTCCATCATTACTAAATCTGGTGATGGTCAGAAGGCTGTTTTTCCATGCCTAGTTAGAACTACAAAGTTTAAGCATTTTATTGTTGGTTTTTTTTTAATCAGCACTTCACCGAGAAGTATCACAGGATTTCAGTGTGTGGATGTGTACATTTCATCTGTGTTTACAACAGAAAACCTTTCATAAATGCCAAGTAACTTAAAACAAGCACTTTTGGTTTAGACTGGTTTTTTTTCACTCACTGATACCAGATCTGTGCTACAGCATCACCTGAGTATAAATTTCATCCATATGACATGCCAGCCCACAATAACACTTCTATCATGTTAAAGCATAGGAGATGGTGTTTGCACCAGTGCTGTGGTCCCTGGAGTCTGGCAGATGATACCTGATCCACTGTAAAATATGCTTGGACAAAATTATCTCTGCAAAATATGTATTACACTTCAGCTGGCATTATGAGTTTGTATGACTGTGTGTCAAGTAACCGCAGTGGTTTTGATCCTGTACTTTGTGCCTTTGGACCCAGTCTTTCATCATGTGGAACCATGGCCTTGGATGGTTCCATTGTTCGGGCTCCATGAACTGGGCCCCCGCCCTCCATAAGATGAAGGGCTTTTTGTGTTCATGAAAGCCAGCATCATCTGGTCTAGTAAAAGGTATTACTTCTCACTGTAGGCATTCTCACTTGTAACCACTTGACAGTTCAAAAGTTTCCCACCCTGAAAGAGCATCATGACATTTCTATATTCTCTATCACCAGAATAGTATGTGAGCAGAAAATGTCTGTTATATAATTGAGAATTCTATCACAACAAGGAAACTTCTCCAGGAAGGAGCCTTCAACTTAATTGCTCCCACTGTGTTTGTCTGGGTAGAGAGCTGTGCCTCCTTATACTCCTCATGATTTCCAGACAATTCTGTGAGCATGATGATGTTTCAAAAATCGGACTTCTGTCTCTGCCTGCAATACAAACACCACACCAGGTGGTGTTACCTGATTCGTAAATCAGAAAAAGAAAACAAATGCATGGCTGTCCTGGAGAGAAAGTTGAATTGTTTTTGCAAGATTTGTTTATTTAAAACAAATTTAGTGCAGCAAATACTGAAAAGCAGAAGCTCATAAAATAACCTTGGCACATGGATTGGTTCATGGTACAGTTGAAAAGACATGGGATGTCTAAATAGCAGAACTCCTGTTTAAAAATGGAAGGCAGAAGTAAGCAAATGAGTAGTCATCTGTTTCAAAGATGCTGAGCTGTGAACATCTGCATTTTCATCAACAGTGTTAACGGTGATGAAATGTACCCACTCTAAGTATGTTACCATCTTTTGTGAACACAAAATTCTTGGAGAAAAAAAGAACATTTTTGTTGAACTGGTACACATTTTGTGCACTTTTCCATGTAGATAATGACCTAGAAGCTTGATGACAGAGGCAAGAGCAAAATATCTTGAACCAACTGAAAATATTTTGCAGTCTGATATCACCTGTCTTGGTTCTGCTGCTCAATCACTCAGCAGTAATTTTTTTCCATGGTGTTTTCATATATTTTATTTTCACAACAAACAGCAGATGTCACCAGGACTTATCTTAGAAATTGATCTTTCAAGCAGCAGCCCTGCAGGTTAAGGACTTGGCATGAGAAGACACTACAGAATGCTCTTCTGCATTACAATATGAAAGCTTTTGAGGGTCTGTCTCTGACAAATGGTCCCTCTAACATTTCTCAGGGTAAGACATTCTGTGGAAATACTCAGTTCTTCCAGCACACAGCCTGCAACTGCGTCTCACCAGAACAGAAGAAGCATCATTTCCTCATCGTGCAGCTCTCCACTACAGTGGTTACACAGCTCAGACGTCAGAAGTCAAACTTGAGACTCTGTGAATGAAACATTTATCATTTATCTGTTGAGTGCTAAACATTTGAATCAAAAAGAGCCATGGCCATGCTTTTGCTCTATTTAAATGAGAGACTCTAATGTAAATTTGGTGCATCAACTTACATTTTCATTTGATTCACATAGTTTTCCCAGCAAAGACTGGAGGAAAAGAAGCTGTGCCTATCAGGAGGCATGCCTACTTCAGTGACTTGCAGTGACTAATCCTGCTTGATCTATCACCTTTCCTCTTTACAACTATGGTTCTCAGCATTTTATTTTGGGTGCTTTCCTGAATTATTTAATGCAGGTGAAATGACTTGCTACTGAAGTTTTGTGAGGAGAACCAATTCTTTCCTTGTAGTAAACCACTGAAGCATCTGTGATGAGCAAAATGAAAAAGGAAAAAAACCATCTCTTTACAGGTGACTGGTCTAGAGATACAGCTGTAGCTCCTTGATCCATTTTATTTTATGGAAAACTGGTTTAACAAGCAACCAGACCTATATTTTGCCCTCATCTGCGTTTTCTTCTCATATACATGCTTTCTCATCTGCATCAGTCCTGTGGAGCTGTGCTGTACATTGGATTGCCAAATAATTAAATTTAATAATAAGCTATAATTCATGTTAGTTTTTTTTCCTTGTAATGTATAGTCTGAATTACAGTGGCTCTGGCAACTGGAGAAGCAATAAACTGCAGAGTAGATATGGGAACACAGAGATATGAGACAAGATACCTGGCAGCAAGGACAAGAACTACTTAAGCCACTTTTGCTATCCTAGAAAATATCTGATGTCTCTACCCAGATGGGATATGGAGAAGTATGATCTACCTCAACAGTATCTGTTCTCTCTGTCACACATTTATGTCAAAAATCCCCATCATCATTGGTAAGCATTGTGTGAGCTTGACTTTCCACCTCAAGTAAACTTAGCACAGTAGAGAAATAGCTCTTAAATGTCTGTATTTCCTATGTCTTTAACCTCTCTGTGATTCACTCTTCTCCATTTTGCTCCATGATCCACTCTTCCACACACACTTCACTTCAGAAATTGCTATGTAAATTGTGTTCCTACATTACTGAGGTTTTTTTTAAGTTGTACTCATGAGGAATAGTTGCATCCTGAGCTAAATGAGAGGTTAAAAACAGAAATTACTTAAATATGAATGTACCTATGGTATCTTTCTGACTTTAAATACCCTGTATAATCCTTGCCTCAGCAGTTGTACTGGTGCAGAGTTTACTATTAATAACATCCAAAAGTGATGTTTTTTCAACTGTTTCTGATGTTCAGTTCATAGCTGTAAGGATTAGCCTTTTCCCAAGATGCCAAGTTTTCCCATATGCCTTAAATGAACAATACTGGAAAGCCTTTACAGTCTGATTTTAATGGAAAACTGCAAGATGCAAACATCTTTCCCTGTTTTCTTTCCTCAACCTTCTGAATCCAGCTCTACTCCTCCTGAAACCAGCTCCACTCTGTCCTTTTCTCTGCTCTATTTTCAATGTTTAAAAGGATGTGTAGAAGGACACTTGACTCTGTCTTCTACTGAAAATCATTTCACTCATTACAGTTTTTAAAAAGGCTTAAACTTGTCTAAACCATGAATATGTCTCAATTATGGCAGTTGCACTGTACCAGTAATGCAGAGTCAGAATTTCTGAACAGGAATAACTGAAGTGCCTTTGGTCTCCTTGAGCTTCTGACCTGGGTGGCCGAGCCACCCATAAACATCTATTAAACTACTAGGATTAAATGACATTCCCACAGAAATTACGGTCTTTGGCTGCACTAGCATTTACTACATATATGTAACTAAATATCTACCAGAAAAAGAAACAGAAAAAGGCAGGATGTGCATTGCTCTGAAGGAGATGTGCCACAGCACTGTAAGGTCTACCAGCATGCTGAGGCTCTGGTAGCTCGCTCAGCAGCAGCGTGGCCAGAGACCCAGGTGGGTGGGAAGCTGAGGACACTGCCTCAAGCTGTCATGCTCTCCCAGGGGAGCAACACCCTAAGACATATTTTGTATTTTGAGTGGATGCCTGTAAATCAGCATGTTTGGAATTCTTTAGAAGGTCAGCTGACCACCAGTTTCCTGGATGTACATTTGGCTTGGGATAGTTCTCCTACCCCTGTAATTATTTTGGTTTTACATGCAATTACTTGTATATTTCTTCCTTTTATATTGCTTACATGTTTAACTTTAAAGCTACTCCTGGTAGCTCTTTTCTAGAGAATGGAATACTGAGTCTTTTCAAAAGGTAGAGTTGGGTCATTCTGCAACATTAGCCTTAAAATTAAAAACAAAAACCAAACAAACAAAAAAAGAAAGCCTTTGGGGCTTCTCTGTAGAAGTCTTCCAAATAATTGCCAAGTTTGAGCTATTTTAGGTGTGATTAAAAAGCCTCCTCTTCCTGATTACTTTCAGGCAGTTTGATGCAAACATTACAGAGTCAGTACTCTCTTGGGTCCCTGTCAGGAACAATGCTTTTAACATAAAATAAATAAACTATATTAGAGACACCAGGTAAATCTGCTTTAGTTCTCCCCAGTATCCCTTTGTAGCTCAAAGATCTCACTCTGGTGTATACCCTGATGTTTACAGGACACGTACTTCCATGCCCAATAGATGGAAAGTAGGAAGATTCCTCTACAGAAGCCCGCTGACAGGCTTTTAATCTGCCGTCTCTGTTCCCAACCTCAGGGTTTTGACATATTGCTATAAGGTTTGGTTTTTGCTAATGCTTTTTGTTTTGGCGTATTCACCAGACAAAATAGATTGGGTTTGCGTCTTCCTAAGCCAGTGTGGGTGATTCTGGTATTGGGGCAAAATGCCAGTTTGGTGCACCCTAGCCTTGTTGAGTTTCCACTTAATCAACTTGAAAAACAGTGTGACATTTTCTTCCCCTTTTTCCTTGTGATTTTGCATCTGTCCAGTTTTCTAATATTTCTGTTGGTGACATCTGCAATATGTGCTTTAAATAATATCCTGAGCAAGGGGTCTGGTATAATACAAGAGTTCCTGGCAATACACACATACACACACACATATGGATAAAAAGTGCAGAAGGAGGGGAAAAAAGGACTAAATGGATGTGAAAATGCTACCGCAATATTTCTTTTTTGGTGTTGTGTTGCTTTCAGACATATTTAGTGTTTTGCATTTGTATAATTTTTTTCCTGTAAAGATTTTGGAAAACTTTATGGAATAAAATTCAAATTCCCTAATACATGTTTTGCCAGGCTTTAGTAACAACTACAAATAAATCTATAACCTTTCCATCTTACTACCTGCCCTTCCTGACATGAATTTGTCTCAAAAGTAGAATTTATTTTTAGAAATAACCATGTGAAATTACCATTTTATATCTGGGACTTTGAAACTCACACCAGAGGATAACATAGAATCATAGAATAGTTTGTGTTAGAAAAGACATGTAAACGACATTTAGTCAAACCCTCCATTTGACGAGATCGAGGTTGCCTAGAGCCCCATCCAGACTAAATTCGGGCAACTGTGCAGCGTAGCCAGCAGCTCCTCCTAAGTTTCCACAGCCCATTTCCACTGTCCTATTTACTGGCTAAGTCATCATTTGTGTTTAAAAGGAGACAATTACTCCAGAACATCTGAAAGCCACATTTTCAGCTGCAGCTCTGTTTTGCTTTCTACTTACTGCTTCTACTTATTTCTTCACTGTACCATCTGGACTCTATCTCTTTTCTACTTCCTCATTATTTGCAATTTCCTAAGTTGCTGCACATATTTTTTGCATTTTATGGACAATCAGCAATTTTTTAGCTTCACAAATACAGCTCAGCATTCCTTCACTCTATTTTTAGCTCAGACTGGCTACTAGGAACTGCAGTCTGCTAGTTTTGAGCCTGCTAAGGCAGCTGACTCGTAGATCAGCCTGGCAGATGGCTCAATTCTTCTCCAAAAGTTCAGTGAGAATGGACCTGTCATTTCTAATTAGCCAGTTGATAGCAAGTCCTCGGATACAGCTGATCCTTGAGTCGTGTCTGCATATGTTGCCTGAAAGCCTCAGTGTACCCCAGCCCAGCTCACACCGACGGACAAAACACCCTCCATTCACCCCCGATTGACTCCTCTTGGGTTTGTTTGGTTGTAGCACAGACTCTTGCTTTCGGAAGGGACCTACGATGATCACCTAGTCCAGATGCCTGATGAATTGAGGGCTGACCAAGTTAAAGCATGTTGAGAAAGGCGTTGTCCAAAAGCTTCTCAAACACGGACAGCCTTGGGGCATTGACCACCTCTAGGAACGCCATTCCTCTCGGCAAAGAAACGGTTCCCAGTGTCCAGTGTAAACTTAAGGAGCAGGTTTGAACCATTCCCACGCGTCCTGTCGCTGGGTTACCAGCGAGAAGAGCTCAACCCCTCCCTCTCCACTTCCCCTCCTCAGGAAGCTGCAAAGAGCAAGGAGGTCGCCGGCCCTCAACCTCCTTTTCCCCAAACCAGACAAGCGCAGAGCCCAGCGCTACTCCTCGGAGGCAGTTTTTTGTTCAGGTTTGTCCAGGGTCGTTTGGTTTGGGCCCCGCCTCAGGAGGGAGGGAGAGAGGGAAAGAGGGAGGGAGAGTAGGCGGGCCGAGAGAGCGTGGGAGGGAGGGACGCGGATCGGGCAGGAGGCGGCATCGGTATTATCGGCGCGGCGGGCCGGGGGGCAGGTGGCGCCGGAGCTGCGGCTGCAGGTGGGAGTGGGGAGCCGCGGCCGGGCGGGAGAGCGGTCGGTGCCTGGCGGGGAGCACGGCGCGCCTGGCTGGGGCGGCGGGATGTGCCGGGGTCTCCCTCCGGATGCAGCGCTTGCCGAGCGGCGCGGCAGCTGAGCCCTGCCGCGAGCAGGGCTGCGCGGCGTCCCGGGGACATCGCCGGCGTTTGTCATCGCCGCTGCCCGCCCCTGCCCGGCACCCGGCGTGCGGGGAGCAGCCTCTGCTGCACAGCCGGAGCACGGAGGCTTCGCTGCTGCCGCTCCGCTCCGTCTCTTCCTCCTTTTACAGCAAACTGTGAAGTACCACAGATCAGTGATTTTCTTCCTATGCATGTGGAAGGCGTTCCTGTTGTGTTACTTAAAAACAAACAGGCAAACTAGAAAAACACCATCTCTGAGTTAGGCTCTTTTTTAAAGCACATTTCCATTGTTGCTGAGCTCTGCTTTTCGGTAAGCTTCCATAAGCGTGCCAAGTCAGGACGGAAAACAGTTCAGAATATTAACTGTAGAGTCTGCAAAACAGATGGAGAACCGCAGATAGCGTGGTGGTGACTGTAATTCTCCCTCCATTGCTTCCAGGTACTTAACAACACCAAAAAATGAAAGCTTTCCCATCATGTCTCTCCATGCAGTAGCGCTCGCCAGCTTCAGCAGAACAGAAGTCTTCAAGCACCCCTGCTCTGAAAAGGTGAGGCAGGGGAGACCTCTGAATGGTGGCTCAGTGTACTCATTAGCTGGGGGGTCTTGGTTCAAAAACCAGCTTTTAGTTGTCAGTGGTCGTAGTAAATTATTTTTAAATGCTGGTGGAATTAACTTGGGAAACACAGTCCCAGTATTAGAGGTGGGGGGAGGAAAAGGCAGACTTCTTTTATACTAGGAAAATGTCAAACTGTCAGTGGGTTTTATTGGTTATGGCAGTGTGTTGTGTTTTCCATGTACTTCTGTTGTTGTATTTTCTGATCACTGCTCTTTAATCACCTTTTTATTTTTTTTTTTGGCGTTTGTTGGTGGGGACAGTTTTGTGGCTTTTTTTTTTCTGTGATGTAGTTGAAACCATAGCATCTTGAAAGGAAATGGGAATCCTACCTGAATTCTCAGACCATTCTGATAAGAACTGAGAGACGGGAGCATTGTTTAAAAAAAAGAGAAAAATCTTAAAACTCAGCACCCTTAATAGCTATGCTTACTGATAAAGTACTTGCATCTATCCAACTGTTGGGCAGTTGGGATACTTGCATCCTAACAGGTAGAGTCTGTTAATTGCTGGTAATGAAAATTTTTTTTTTAATTTAATAAAATAATTTAAAAATGGTTCCTACTTTATCCACTGATATTGACAATATGATATTTATATGGATAAAACCTGCCTACATGCCAGTTTCTCAAAAGTAGTGCAGAGGGGGAAAATAGAAAACACTAGCAGATACTGAAGAGAGTATTTTTCTGAGCACTGACATAATCAAATGCTAAATACTTTAAATGAAACATACTATTTTTGTCTTGAAACGTTATCCTCCATTAAAAGGGAAATTCTCTGTGGGTTTTAATTCCTTCTGCTTTCTGTGAGTCTGAAGTGTATCTGGACAAGGTCTGTACTCTGAGTCACCTCAGTCTTCCACGTAGGAAGTGTAGAGGTCAACAACATGGGGTGGCTGAGGACAGCACAGCTTTAACTCCCTTCTCTTTGTATGGGATCACAGTGTGCAGGAGAGGGTGAGAGGAATCCTGGGCGTGCTTCAGTGTGCAGACATGCTCACTGATGTGGGGAGAAGGCACAACATCTTGGTTAGGTGCTTTTTAAGGATGTGTGTGTTGGAGCAGGGCATCCTTTTCATTTCCCTGGTTTCTGTGATGTGCTCTGCAGGTCCATGACATACTTGAGGCAGTAGGGAGGTGGGGGGACGCATTTTAGGTCCTCACAAGGAATTTATGATAGGGATACCTGTTGCTTTGCTGTCCTCAGTGTATCATAGTCTCGTGTTAGAATTAGCTCCTGAGTATCTGCACTAAATTGCTTCTCTGGTTCAGCTTACTCTGGTTTGACAGTATGGTAAATCCAGCTTTGAGGGTAGAAATACTGAATTGGAAGAGTCATGACTGCACAAAGTAAAGTGCTGATCTGGTATAAACCTGCTCAGGCATTTCAAATGCATTCAGAATTTTGGTCAGCTTATAGTGGCAGGCTCTTATGCCAGGTTGAGTATTATCTATCTGTGTCACATCTTCCTTTATGCTGGGTCAGTCACGTTGCTGATGTGAACCACATGTACTGTGTTCTATCAAATTAGGTGACGTGACCACACTTCCTCCCAGTTGTTAGAGCTGGGAGATCAAGCAGCACGTGCATCAGATTTGTGGAGCTGGATCCTCATAGATTTACCTTATATATAGCTTATATATTTAGCTTATATATTTAGCTTGTATACATCTGAATAGGCCAACACTTCCAGACACAGATTGGTGGTTCCTTGAATTCTTTTCCACTCCATTGCTGTTGTTTTGGTAGATACACAGGCATCCTGTTCAGCATTTTGTCTCATTTGTGCCTATGCACATGTTTAATCTTCCTGCTGTGGAGAGTTTCTTTTGGTCACCTGCCTTCTGGAGTGAAATGAGACATGCAGAGCTGAGATGCCAGCGCTCTCCAGACAGTGCATGCTTCCAGGGAGATTTTCAGGCAGCCAGAAATGTAGGCAGTGGTTAGGTGACTGTTGGCAGGCCTCAGAACAGTGTTCTTCCTGCTGGCATGACTGTGAGACTGAGGGTATCATTAGCAGAGTGCTGTTATCTTATAACCAAATTGTCTCCCTCTCTGTTCTCCTTGTAGTTAAACCACGAAAGCCTAAAGGTGGCGTTCACCGACTCAGCGTGTTCTTCAAATCCCTCAGTGAGGATTAGCTGCCTTGCTCCAACCCCTCAAATCTCTGTTCTCTCAGGTAATGCCAGTTTGTTCTGAATTGCCTCCCTCTGGGGAGTTTTGCTGGTGCTTGTAGTGCTAGCAAAAGCTATCGGTGTTTCTGTGTACTAAACAAGTCTAGTTTGTTTGAAGAGGGTTCCTTGCTTATTGGCTTTGAGGGCGGTACAACATTAATATATATTATACAATTTTCAAGTATGGGTGTTTTTTGCCTCTTAATGGTAGTTTGGCCATTTTAGTTAATGCTGACTTTTTGCATGTGAGGGTGGATCAGGTTGCCCAGAAAAGTTGTGGATGCCCCATCCCTTTAAGTGTTCAAGGTGAGGTTGGATGAGACTCTGAGCAACCTGGTCTACTGGAAGGTGTCCCCACCCATAGCAGGGGAGTTGGAACTAGATGATCTTTCAGGCCCCTTTCAGCCCATAAACTTTTATGATTTTTTGATTATAACAGTAAATGTTTTGTTTTGCACAGAGAAGATGATGTTTGCAGCTCAAATTAAGGTATTCCTGTGCAAATTGAAATGTCAGTAGTTACCACAATAGCTTTCTTTTCCTGAAAAGATTAAAACGTTTGTTTGATTAGTTTTAATTTTCCTATTCCTGTCCTTGTACTGCCATGGCTGGCTACATTGGTTAAGATGTTTCTTTGCAAGTGCAGCCAGTAAAATGTGGCAGTTTTGCTGCTATTTCTGCAAGAGCTTTGTCTTGGTAAGCAGCAGGTGACTGATCCCTATTACTAACATACTCTGGCTGATTTTGACCTGGCTTTACTAGGGTAGCTTTGCTAGCAGCTCTTGCAGTATAGCTTATATGTGATGATTTTAGGTTTTTTCAGCTTTTTCTTGATGAGCACTGGTCTTTATATGGACTTGCTGTTCCAAAATACATGGGTTTTTTGTTTTGGTTTTGAACCCTTCAGTAGTATCTTAACATGATAAGAAAGATACTTTCTTATCATGTAGTTTGAGTGCATGCAGGCTTCCAGGTGAGAGACTCACGGAGAAGCTTACTGTTTTCCAATGAGATGTGTCCAAGGAGAGCAACCTCTGGGCAAAGTCTGCAGTCTGCAACACTTGCTGCTTTTTTCAGCAGCAGTGTTTAACATTCCTCGTGGTCCTAACTAGGAGTTCTTTGTCCTGGAAATTATTCTTCTTGATTGTATCTATTCTTAGAATTTTACAACTGACTTATCTTCCCCAAAGGAGATAGTTGTTAACTTCATTGTGTTGATGTGGTCGATGGTTTCTTCTTGAACACAGACTTTGTATCTAATCTCTCAATTTCTTGGATTATGGCTGTTCCTCTGAGGCTTTTTTTTGTTTGATTGGTTTTAGTTTTTTGGTTTTTTTTGTTCAAGGTACAGTTTTGTTGTTCGTATTGTTTTGTTCAGTTTATTCTTTGAAATCACCTGGTTGCAGTGCACGCTTCCGTGTCCTGCTAATGTTGCTATGTCTGCCACTAAAAGCAGTTTTTCCATTTTCTGTTGAACTACAGTTTTGCAGTAGATCACATAGGATCTTGGCAGTGCTTTTGATTCTTTTAGAGGCATTATAATGATCTGGCTGTGACAGAGCTAAGTTTGTTATGGTTTTGCCTAGGTGTTGCCACCCCATGAATAATGGACTGAAGTTTACTTTAGCCATTTCCACTCTGACTGAACTGAAACACACAAGCACACCGATCTTGTATTACTGAGTATATTTTTTGTTGCTCTTTCTGCTCTATTGATCTTACATATGTCTTGCTATAATGTAATCTTCTCTTCTATTGGCAGTAGGATCAGTACCTGTATTAGTAATAGTTTTGTTATCCTGTTTTGTAGAACAGTGAAGTTTTTGAGCACACTGACAATCAGTCACCATTAAAGTCTTAGCTAATTGTGTTTGGATAGCAGCAGAATACTTTACTGTTGTTTTATTACCTAGCCTTTATCAATGACAGAATTGCTTCCTGAGTGCAGAAAGCAAGAGCTTTCTTGCAGGAAGAGGCAGCAGTAAGTGGTGAGTGAATTCAGCTGTTTCCTGTCTTCTCACCTGTGTAAAAAATAATATGCATTTTGTTCATGGTGTGTATTAAGCTTTTCTTAGTATTGTTTCCTAACCTCTTGTTTTCTTCTATTTTCTGAACAGATGAATCTTCAAGGCCAGCAGTGATTGGACATGCTGGAAGTTTTGGATCATACCCAGGTAGTGCTGAAGCTATCAAAGACATTCTTGTGTCTGTTTTAAATGCATCTGGTTTGAAGCCCTCTTTGGTGTTGGAGCAGAGCACAATGCAGGGAGCTGAGCATCCGGATAGTGATGTGGAACATTGGGAAGAAAGCAGTGCCGGGGATAGCCATGATGACAGTGACAGTGATTCTGCACATCACAACGCTGCCTGTACACAAACAGACATTCGGTTTACAAGGCCCCGGGCATGTTGGAACAACACAGACTGTGATTCCCCCAAACCTTCGCTGGATACTTTCCCTTGTCCCCGTTATACTGATGGAGATCCTGCTGCTTCCTCCTTGAATGGTTTCAGTCTTTCGGGCATGTCCCCTCTGAAGCGTGACTGCTTTACCCAAGTGACGTTAACAGGAGGCACCGTCACATCCGCTGTTGTGCATTCTGGAAAAGAATCTTGTACCTCCTCTGAAAGAGACTTGGCTTTCACAAGGTTGCTTCCAGATTCAACTGTTGGTAAATCAGATCTAGTGAAATACCCTGCGCCTCTCAGCAACAGTGACAGTGATTCTCCCAGTGGTCTTTCCCAGTCAGAGCCAGTCAATCCAACAGGTAACTTTACACCTGCATTTTTGTTGTAAGATCTCTGTGCTAGGCAAGATGAGTGTAATTGAAGTGGGCCTTATTTGTGGGATTTCAAATTAGACAAATGCTGTCTTTCAAAATAGGGAGAAAGAGCTCAAAAACCAGGGAGAACCAGAGGGTTGGACTCAGTAAAATGGGAGATGCTCACACTTGCAGTAGGCATCTCTCAGGATGCAGAAATGCTTCTGTAATATGCAGCTTTTGATAAAATGTAAAAATTGCTGAGCCGTGAGCAATGTAGAACATCCACTGGATGAGCTTTCTACCAGCTTTATCTTGTCTTCACTGTACCCTTTTCCCCCTAGCAGATAGCATGGATCTGGGCATTGGGTAATGAATCATTAGTGTGTGGGGGCTCCCTGGGTCATGTTGTGTTTGGCAGGAGCTGGGGGAGAGGGAATCCTTGGATGCTGGGATTTTGGAGGCAGGGCATTAACATCCAGTTTATTATGACTAAATTGGCTTGTTCTGGAGTGGGGACTGTTCTTCCTTTTCCCCTTTCCAAGTGGACCTAAGGTCTTGGAGATACAAACCCCCATCTGATATAGAACAGGTTCTTTATACCTCTCACCAGTTTTCCAACCATATGGATATTCCTGTATGTTGTCTGTGAAGAGAACTGGCTGATGGATGCTAGCAGAGGGTGCCCTTTGAGCAGGGTGCCTTCTTTCCTGCAGTGTCAGGGGGCTCTGGGCAGTGCAGGCCCGTAGGTGAGGAGCTGTTCAGTGGGAAAGTTCAGCACATCCCGTGATATGGCTGGGGGAGCAGCTGGCCTGGCCTTGGGGCTGTGTGTGTGCCTCCATGAGATGTGCCAGCCTTCCTGGGCTGCAGGCTGGCGTCCCTGCCCTTTGGCTGGGGCAGCAGAAGTCCCCTCCAGTTTAACACCTAGTATTGACAGGAACAGCCTTTGGTACAGCAAGATGAAGCATTTGGATTTTGTTTATAAAGGCTGTTAGTTGTATCTAAGGACTTAGTTTATGACCACAAATAAATTCAGATGGATGGAGCACCTCTTCTATGAAGACAGACAGAGCTGGGGTTGTTCAGCTTGGAGAAGGCTCCAGGGAGACCTTGTAGCAGCCTTCCAGTACTTAGAGGGGAACTTAGAAAAAATAGGAAGGGTGATTAAATATTAGGAAGAAATCCTTTACTGTGAGGGTGGTGAGGCACTGGCACAGGTTGCCCAGGGAAGCTGTGGATGCCTCATCCCTTTAAGTGTTCAAGGCCAGGTTGGATGGGATCCTGACCAACCTGGTCTAGTGAGTGATCTTTGAGCAACCTGGTGTAGTGGAAGGTGTTCCTGCCCATGGCAGGGGGTTTGGAGCAAGGTGATCTTTAAGGTCCATTCCAACCCAAACCATTCTATGATTCTATGATGATAGATTATAAGCTGCAGAAAAATGTTGTAACTGAGGTCTGATTTTTCTACTGGAGTAAAGGCAAAGAGCAGGGAGTGTTCATCCTGCCTTTGTATTATAAAAGAATATTACAAAGGCTAGGTTTTGTTGGTTGGTTTTGATTTGGGTTTTCTCTTGTCCCTTTGGTCAATAGTAGTCCTAGCGGTAGCACTCCACTGACCTCCACTTCCAGTTTCTGATCTTTTCTAGCTATTCACCCAGAGCTCCTCCAAGGTCTAAGTTGGCAGCAAGGTCTCCAACAGGCACGTGCCATTGCAGGACTGTGTGCTCTTAGTAACATCTCTGTCATCCAGGACAGGCTGTCATCAGCAGTTAGTATGTGACGATTATGGCTGTTTCCGTCTGCTGGGTGTCGCGTTGGCTCCGTGCCATCGAGAAGTGCCCTTCAGGGAGAAGGAAACCACACCCAGCAGTTGGGGCTGGCTGAGGCGAGTCACACGTGTTTGGGGAGCTGGGTCTGGAAAGCACAGCCCAGGCTCTCAGGGTCAGCGGGGACCGCAAGGCACGTGCGTAAGAGCAAATACATTGTGCGTGACTCGACCTTCTGGCACGGGTCAGATGTGTCACAAGCTTGTGTTGGGCTAGTAGCGCTGCTGGCTCTCCAGAAAACAAAGGGAGCAAGGAATGTGGCAGCCACCTGACTGAAGAACAGCATCCTTGATTTTACTAAAATATACTCCTCGTAGGAGGCAGGATCCTGTTAGACACTGAACAGTGGGGTGTGTTCTGTCTGCCTTAGACTCAGGCCTTTTTTGTACAAAGTGAAAACTTCTGCATTTTCTTATTCCTTGTTGCTTTTAACCATTTAACTCATTACTGGGCAGCTTGGGTAATGAGGTCTCATTCTCTCCTGCACTATCCAGTACTATGAGGATGTGAAAAGTGAATAGCACAACGAAAAAGAAGAAATATAATGCCTCATTTGAGGGCAGGAATTGCACAATAGCAGTTCCTGACTTGCTATTCTTTCGATTGCTATCTCAGAGATGATGGTTTCTCACAGGAGAACTGCTGAGGGATGCACAAGATAGGAGAGTTTCTGAAGGATGCACAAGATACAAGAAAGTTATGTAATATTACTTAAATCAGAATAAATAGTTTTTCAGTGGGATTTAATTTTTGTTTAGTGGGATTTTCTGCTAGTCCCCTGAAATTCCTGCTAGGCCTTGTTCATATGTGTGAGGCCACCAGAGAATGGCCCTTACTCAACCTTTTGAAAAGGCTCTGTTACTGTTAATGAAGAGCTTGTGACTGAGTTTAGTGTTTTCTGGGGGCTTTGTTGTGGCTGGTGTGTCACTGACAGTTCACAGGCTTGTTCTTGCTTTTAACCTCTATGTACATCAAGCTCACTTCCTTCTCTGGCTCTCAGGGCTCTTTCCGCAGCCCCAGCAGCCTTCAGGCAACAGTGTTCAGGAGCAGAAGGGCAACCGGATAATTTTTCTGCATCAGACCCAGAGTTGCATCCCATTGCTGGATGTGCCGGGTTTTTTCCCTGTGCTTCTTTTACATTCTTTTTACTTTAAGATGCAAGTGGGATGCAAGATGTAAGCAAAGGAGAGAGCTCCCATTAGATTTCAAAATTACATTGAAGATGAATTGCGTCTTATGTTTTAAAGAGAAAGGAATAATTTTCCCATTTCCTTACTTCTGCTTATTATTTTTAGCCTAGAGAGTAATGTTTGTTATCTTAACTGATGAGAATGTAGTCTTTTATCAAGCTATAGAGCTTACCTACTAAGATGAATCATCAGGTAGGCATGAAAATAACTTAATTAGGCCATTAAATCTGTTTTGAAAAGTCATATTGTCAGTTTTTCCTTCATGGTATACACAATGGAGGTATTAATAATTCTGTACAAAAACTCTCCATCTGTGTCGCTACGCTCGAGCACAGTATTGACTTTCCAGCCTGATGTCATTGACGCTTGGGGCAGCGTAACATGGTTTCTCTAAGTAAGGCAATATAAATAATCCAAACTAGGGCTGGGAGTCAGTGCCCCTTAGTTGGAGAAAAGGTTTACATAAATTATGATCATATTTTGTGGGATCTCTTTAGCTTGTCTGTGACTTGGAAACAAATTTAGAAAGGGCATTTTTTTAAAATAAAAAGCCATTGATTAAGCCATGCTATTTGCAAAGGTTTTAAATGGTGTCTGTGTGGTGGCCATTTGCCACCACATATGGTCTATTTTATCCTGTTGGCATCACGAGAGTGAAACAGAAACTGTATGAGTTCAAGGTTCAAGAAGAGGTAGTAAACACCAGTAAAACTTGCTGTGTGCTCTGCTGTACAGTGAAAAGTTCTTATCGGGGAAAAAGAAATAAAATTTATTTCACATACTCATCATACTCATCAGTGGCAAAACTGCAATTCTGGGAAGCAAGGAATACTGTGGCTAATGCCACAGCTGGACTTACTACCACTCAGTATGGGTTGCATTTGGAAGCAGGGGGAAGATTTCCTCAGGGTATGGAAACATAATGGCAAAATGTTTTCCAAACTTATTGTAGTCACACAATGCCAGAAGTCATATGGTGATTCTTTTAAGGCTGGTGCATCTCTCTGCATGCCCATACAGCAGTGAGATTTGTGTTTCTTCCAGCAACTGTGAATGAGCAGAGTGCAGTGTTAGCTGGCTGTGTCACCAACTGCAGAGCATTGCTTCCAGTCCAGCCTCAGGTTCTCTTTGTGGTTGTCCCCAGCAGCTCAGACCGTAGCTTGGAACTGGTGTGGGAATACAGCGGTGCCGTCACAGCACAGCATTTGAACTGTGTTTCTCTGGTAGTTGATGTTCGTGCTTCAGGTTGCCAGAGTAGTTCGAATGCCA
The DNA here is from genome assembly GCA_013399875.1 of Gymnorhina tibicen. Lineage (NCBI taxonomy): Eukaryota > Metazoa > Chordata > Aves > Passeriformes > Artamidae > Gymnorhina > Gymnorhina tibicen. Next base: position 621,412 of record VXAZ01006360.1, read on the forward strand.
GCGTGTTTCTCACATTTTTCTCCTCCTTAGCTTCCACCACAGCCTCCAACCTCAATGGTGTTCAGTTTTGGTGAAAAAAAGTTTGCTTTGCTTTCTGGAAGTCACCGTGCACGCATCGTGGGAGCTGCAGAGAAAGAAGTAACTAATTAAAGCTCTTGTTATACCCACAGGTTCTACTTCCCCTTTGAACATAAGTGCTATACCCTTGAATCGTTCACTGCAGGACATCTGCATGCTTCCAGAGGATGTGGAAAAGGTGAGGACAACAAATATTATCATCATAGTGTATTTTACGTTTTATTGTGGCAAAACCAAATGACGAGAGGTGTTTCTCAATAAAAGAACTTCCTGATAGATATACTAACCTTTACAAATAGTTTGTTTTCCCTCTCCTTGCCCTCTATGGGTCAACCTACAAACGTAAAATGCCTATTTCATAATTTGTTTTCTACTCTTGACCAATTAATTAAATAATTTAATTATTTTAAAATAATGGAAATATATATAGGAACAATGTACAATTCTCCTTTTCATTCCGTCATTTCCCCACACATTCCTTGAAAACAAACTTTAACATTAGTAACTTTAAAGTTATATTAGAATACATTACATAGAATTTGTTGCAGCTGCATGCATATGGATGGGATTGACCTCATGCTTTTACTGTCAAAAGATGGGGAGAGGATGTGTTTTTTTTATATGTGCTTATGATGAGCATATGAGATTTGCTGTCAAAGAATTACAGTATGAATAACAACCACAATACCTCTAAGAGCTGCAGTAATTCAAGCAGTTTCTCATGGTTTCTCATAAGGGCCCCAAACAGTCTTAGGTGTGTTGCCAGATAGGCAGTCCACTCAAGCCTATAAACAGAGCTAAAGATGAGGAGCTAAAGCTGTCGCACATAACTCTGTGTGCTGAATGTCAATCTTTTCCAACACTGGAAAAAGAGGGGTTAATGGATTGCAATGAGTGGGATTTAATAAGAAAGAGCTTTAAAAATGTGCCTAGAAAAGGAGATTTTTTTTTGCTGGACTGTGTGCATGTGGTCCCATGTCCTGGGCTCAAGAGGTAATCACCTTTGTGCACAACACTGGTTTTACTGGAGTGGCAAGTTCCGCATTCGATTTGAAGCTCTCAGTATCTGTAAGGTGCACTTCAAGCAACTAAACCCACTCCATAAATCACACACCAAAACTCAACAAACTTGAACTAGCTTTTCATGTTGCTTTTTATGAAAGATGTTTCAGAAAGGAGACGATGTTTCTCAGTCTGTAACGTGGGACCTAAAACGAAAGTAATTTGCTTTCAGACACCAGGAGACCAGTGAGTAGGTATTTGGATTAGAAACCACAATCTGAGAGTTGAGCGAGGCAAGATCTTACCAGCTACTACTACTGTGCAGAGATTGGGGGTTGATGGGATTACAGGTTAAAAGATAGCAAGAGCTCAGTCCATTATGAGCAAGGCTGCCTTTAAAAAGAACCCCAAAACCAAAAAAAAACCCCAACCAAACAAAAACCCACAAAACTCCAAATAGTTTTAGAAATAAAATCTCTTTGAACTTTAGGACTGAAAACTAAGGTAGCTGTGGTGTCAGCAAGTCCTGGAGTTGTAGTTGTGTGCCAGGAAGGAAATGGGTCAGATAATCTTAAAGGGGTTTTCCACTGATGTGAGTGGGTGGGAACAGAAGTGAGAAAAACGAGGTTTGTGTGTCACAGCTGAGTTGGGACTGCTTCCTAGGGTGAGGGAGCTATCAGTAGGCAGAGCTGAGAGCTGATAGTCATGCTGAGTACAGGAGTCCCTGTATTTTGTTTCATTTTTTTGCAATGCAGCTATCTCAGATATGCTCATGATTGCTTTTATCAGCAGGGCGTGCTGATAGGCTGTGCTCTGCCACTAACTTGAGACTTTTTGAATCTTCAAAGTAGGAGATATCTCCCAAAAGGAAAAAGGGCTTTTTAATTATTTCTTTGCTAATGGAAAGATAGCAAACTCCTGGACTCCTAAAGTTCACTGAAAGTTGTCTCTGGAGAAACTGTGCACGAAACAAATAATATTAATTAGTGTTGGGGAAAAGGTAAAAGTCTCTTCAAATATCCACCGGGACTTGGGTGCTCTCTAATGCTGAGATAATTCTTGTCTACATATATTTGTCTGTGAGCAGTAAGAAAGCTGTGCTGTCTGTTGTGCTCCTTAAGATTTAGCTATTCCTAAACACTGATGTCTTTCTTCATGGTTCCCATACAAGTTGAGGGGATGTCGTGAATACTGATGTCGAGTGGTACAATTTTCTGAACATAAGCCACTTTTATAAAGCTTTATCCTGCACTCAGAATCTCTAACCTTGGATACTGCCGTGCCTTTTGAGATGTAAGTTTAGGTTTGCACATGGCAATTAAGGGGAGAAAAGAAGAGTATTCTGGGTATCTCTGGGTTTCCACCCAGGTGCCTGAGTACAACTGTCTCTCCATGATGTATCCACTTTTGTGCCGAGACTGGTCTGGGACCTATACCCATCAGCAGTAGCTCAGGTGGGGCTGGTGGGATGCCCTGTTAGACCTCGGGAAGCAAGGGATGCAGCAGTGATATTAGGACAGGGACTCCCAGATTCGTGTGGATGTCTCAGTGGTTCCTTTTCCTAGAGAATGGGTGACCAGGGCAGGCAAGATGGCAAGTGTCATCATGAGGAAGGGTTGTATGGTTTGGAATTGCTACAGTGAAGCTTTGGAACAGCTACCTTTTATTGAAAGCAGTGGGAAGCCCAGGGGAGCCAGGTTCCCACTTACTCTTACCGCAGACTTTCTATGTAGTGTTGAGTTGACCATGCAAGCTATCCCACTGCATATTCCCTACTTCACTGCCCTAACTCTTAACACGAGAAAACATTTTCCTAGCTCCTGTACTTCCCACCACTTGAAGATCTACACTCCATTCAAAACTGGCCCCTTCTGGCCCCCTCCAACTAGCATGTGTGCAAAACTGCTTGTACATATTGACTTGAAATTAAATCATGTTAAATAGGTTACTTGGATGCACGCTTGTATACTAAATAATGCAGTGTAACTAGAAGACTACATCTCTAAAATGTATAAATATACATCAGTTAGTCGTGTAATTAAGTTCATTTTTATCTAATACACGGGTAAGATAAAAGTAAATTTTATGTTATAATCAAGGGTGAGACAATTATCTGGGCAGTTGCCTTTTGCATATTGTTTCTGAATTGCCCTCTGAGTGGTTTTTTTGAGTTTAAATAAAAGGTCAGACACGTTTACATTTTTATTTAAAGAGTTGAAAAAGTATGGGGGAAATTATATATTTCACTTCATCTTAACTAAATATCAAATATGCTGTGTACTAATGAGCATTTTAATCTTGTGTCCAGGAAAACGCACACTTTTTTGTTGCAGATATGATCATAGCATCACTAGAAAAAATGAAATGTAATATCCTAAGCCAACAACAAGCAGACTCCTGGGGTGTAGAGGAAACAAGTGGATCGGATGGCAGCTATCACACTGATTCGGAGTTATCTTCTTACCCTGGAGTGAAGAAGTTTGATTCTTCTGTTACCTCTTCAGACAGTGGTTATGAAGGCAAGTTACTTAATCTAGAACGTAACCTTGTCTGAAAGCCTTTGCTGTTTGTTTCTGTGCAAGAAAATACCAAATAAATTGGGGCATTGCTTGGAACCAAATCCTCTGTTACCTTCTTTGAGTCTCTGGAGAGCTGGGTCCACTGAGGACCATTATGCCACAAGTGTTTTTCCTGTGGGTCATATACTTCCTTTCGGATGTTCACACCTATGTTTTATTAATTATAGTTATTTTTTACATTAAAATGAAAAGGTTAGGTTTAAATGCCACAAGCCAAGCATGACTCTCCACAGAGTGTGCCTGTAGCTGGCTGTTTTTCTTTCTTTGCTTAAATCTGGGGTTTTTTTGTTTGGTTGGTTGGTTTTGGTTTGGTTGTTTTTTTTTTTTTTTGGTAGTATTTGCAGCTTGGCTCTTTCCTTCTGTGTTTGCTTCTGCAGTATGCAGATGAGGCCATGAGCAACTGGTTTGACTGAGACTTCCCAGAGTATTCATTCACATATAGTTTAAGGCAAAATAATAAATACTCCTGGCATTATAATGCTTGAGGCAGCACATGCGTTTTTTAAGTAGATTTTAGTCTCTTGAGTAGTACAGATCTTAGTGATGAATCATAAGTCTACAGTCTAAATTACATAACTTCTGTGGAAAAATCAATGGTGTGCTTGGACATGAGAAAGGGAGAGACAGCTGGTAATATAAAAGATTTAGGTTTATCACTATAAGATTCTGGCTAAGAAACTGTGGGACATACACTGTATGACAGACTCCCAAGAACTGGCTTGCTCTGTGTGTGTATAAAAACAATTTAAATGGCTCTATAAATGCAGTCCATGTGCTAAAGTTTTGGTAAGTGATGAAAAATGTAAACATAATTGCAGCTACTTATAAATGCTGGAGAAGTTTAACTAATCTTGTCCTTGTGTTGGACAGGCTGTGCTTTGCTGCCTGTCAGCTCCCCAGGGCATCTACCATCACATCATGAGGTTACCAGATTTTGTTGCCACAGTGACTCAGAGGATGAATATGTAATTATTGGTAAGACTTTAAAATTGTAACTGCAGAAACAGATTTATTGCTTGGTTGAATCTATTCCATTGTTTGGGAATTCTCTTGATTTAGTAGATGTTATTGTAGGAGAAATAACATGAGAAAATGGAAACAATTATGTATATGTCGCTCCTTATTAGAACACATGCAGCAATACCAGACTGCTGCAGGACTTCCTTTCTAGGAAAGAATATCTTTTCTGGTTTGAGGGTGTGGTGAGCTGACCCTGGCAAGGTGACCACCAAACCTCTCTGTCATTTCCCTTCTCCACTGGAAAGGGAGACAAAACATAACTAAAGACTTCTGGGTTGGATAAGGACAGAGAGACATCACTCACCAAAAACTGTCACAGCAAAACAGTCAACTTGGGGAAATTAATTTATTGCCAATCAAATCAGCTAGGGTAATGAGAAATAAAATCAAATTTTAAAGCACCTTCCCCCCCCACCTTCCCTTCTTCCTGGGCTAAACTTCACTTCTGATTTTTCTGCCTCTTGGGGCTTCCCACACATCCTGTCAGGAGCCTGCTGCAGCATGGGCTTCTTCCCTCTAGGTCACAGCCTCCTTCAGGCATCCACCTGCCCCTGCCTGGGCTCCTCCACAGGCTGCAGGCGGATCTCTGCTCCCCCATTAATCCCCGTGGGCTGCAGGGGCACAGCTGCCTCACTGTCGTCTGCAGGGGCTGCAGGGGAATCTTTGCTCTGGCTTCTGAGTACCTCCTTCNATCTTTACTCTGGCTTCTGAGTACCTCCTTCCACTCCTTCTCCACTGACCTTGGTGTCTGCAGGGCTGTTCCTCATACATGTTCTCACACCTCTCTCCAGCTGCAACTGTGCAGGGTTTTTTTCCTCCCATCTTGACTCTGTTATCCCACAGGCACTATCACCATGGCTCATGGGCTCAGCCTTGGTCTGTGGTGTGTCCCTTCTGGAGCTGGCTGGCATTGGCTGTCTCAGATGTGGGAGAAGCTTCTGGCAGTTTCTCACAGAAGCCACCTCTGTAGCCTCTCCTGCTACTAAAATCTTGCCATGCAAACCCAATAGAGGGACTGAAATTATGTCTAAGGATTAAACCAAAGCAGTGTGCATGAAGAAAGTGTGAAACTGGCACAACCTCAGTCAACTATAGCAGCATTGTTTGAGAGAATTTAGGACATGATTATTCCCTAATGAAACAGATTGACTCGGTTTTAGGCAGCCTCTCCCTCTGCTTCAGGACTAGAGCAGAATGTCTCTGTTCTCTTGTAGTCATATGTGCTTTGCTTCTCTTTAGGACATCCTGAGTTTAGTTTGGTTTGCTTCTGGTTTTTAGACATACAGAAATAGAAACCCTTAAAAGTAGCCTGTGCAACTTTTAACCTCTGTTTTATCTTTTCCTGATAACAAATGGATTTTTATTGTTCTCTTTGGTTTTAGAGATTTATTTTTTCCTCTCATCTTTCCCTGATCTACAAATGAAGAACAAGGTCCCAAAAGACTGCATTCCTAGTAGCAAGAGTTACTTTGAGATGTATAAATGGAGAAACATTTGTCTTGAGAGCAATAAGCATGGTCAAAACTAACGCTACCAATGTGAACACCTTGTTGGCATAAGCATATTGTGTCTATGTAAACATAATGAAGTGTGTCCTTTAATTGCATTCATCTCACCTGTTACTAACGTGTTTATAGCATTAGCTGGTATGTTTGTGATTGGTGTCTCCAAATACCTGTCAGTGTCCAGAAAAATTAATGTGGCCTCTCTTGGCTCTGTACATTATTATTTATGTTGAGTGCCATCTGGCTGGACCTTGACCAGCAGGCACTTAGTCTCTGCTTACCATTTCAGCTCTTGAAGGCAGGCTGATGGCGATTATAGGATACAAAGGTATTAGGGAATATTCTTCATCATGTCAAAGATATGCAGAGGAGATAAGACTCCTTATGCCTGTTTTACAGCTAAGGCTGAGGTTATTTCCCACATCCAGCAAGGGTGTTGTAAAGATGAATATATTTGAAACTGACACTGTGGTAACACAGAAGGTATTTTTAAAATAGCGCTGAGTAACAGATGCTTTGTTCCTTTAATGGCTTGATAAAATTTTCTCCTTTACTGCAGAACTTGAAGACCTTGAAAATCTGTCTGTTGCCCCTGATAAAAGGTGTGTATCTTTACTATAATAGCCTTGTGGCACTACCTTTTCTGTTGGAGCAGCTTTCTGGTGGTTCTTCTGGCCGGGGCAGGGAAAGATGTGGGAGTGGTAAATTGGGCCCTCTCAAGGAAGGGGAAGGAATGCTGCTCGACAGCAAATGTCTCTGGTGCTTGGCTTAGCAGTGTTTCTCTGGTCCCCCAGTCTTGCTGGAGGGTGGTGTCTTTGAGGGCCTGGGTGTATCAAAGAAAGAGGGTAGGAATGAAGGAATGGGAGAAAACTTTTAAGGGGTACAGAAAAGGCAGCAGAGATGCTGATGGCATGTTGCTATTTTTCACTGACAGTATTCCTTACCTTTCAGATCATCTTTTGAACCAGGCAGCAATTCTGCTGAAGCAACAGCCCAGGAGTTGTGCAGAGTTTTCAGAAAATACTGGTTGCAGACAGACTCTGCAGTTCAGCTATCTGGTTGCCTGAGCTCATCTAAGCGGAGAGTGAGTCTGATCTGAAAACAACGAGCTCTTTATTCAATTCCCCAAATAATCATGGTCTCACTGCAGCTGCTTCACTGCTAGGGAAAGGAAGCTACATTAAAAAAAAAAGAAAACAAATACAGATGAGTGCTTACAGTTTATTAGTTCACTTTATCTATATTTTTAGAAAATGTCTTCTCTGTAGCAATTTTCAGCACATTTAAAATGTGTAGTTGTGAACAATCAGGATGTGCTTTCTTCTGGGACTGATATGAGGGAGTTTGACTGATGGGGGACTACATGCCGGTTAAAACTGAACTTTAAAATTCCACTGTATAAAGGGAGATAAACGTCTCCCACAGCATTTAGCATATGTCCAGCTGATGGGCTGGTTATCTTCATGAGCTTGTCTTTCCCAATAGTCTGTGCTGAAAGAAGAGATTCCAAGAGAACTTGAGTCCAGTTTGAATCTGGCTGAAGAAATAAAGATCATATCCAAGTTAAGAGGATCTTCTGGCTGGTCCCCACCAAGATCACAGATTATATTTAATATTCATCCTTCAGTCAAGTAAGTTTTGAGGGATCTGGGCATTGTCATTTAATATAGCATGGGGAAAGCTGATGGAAGGAGCTTGGGTGATTAACAGATCTAGTGCATGTGCAGATGATCTGTGAACAGATCTAGAGCTGGTACATGGCACGGCCTTCTGCAGTGTCTGTCACCAGCCTCACTAGAAAACAGATGGCATCTTTTTCCCTGTCTTGGCATGTCCTGATTAACACAGCATGTGCCATTTTCCATGGGATAATACACGTACTCTTCGGTGTTACGGTGGCAGTGTACTTAGGTCCTGAAAATTTCATTTTGTGACAGTACCTGGAGAATATTCCTGACTTTCCCTACTTTCCTGCTAATATTTTATGCATAGCTGGTTTTCAGAAAGTGGGGGGAGACACCAGGTTGTGTGTGAGGAAATAGCTGTTTCATCCTACGTCAAATGCTGTTAAGTGCAGACAGTAGGCAAACTGGCTGTTCCCTGCAATGCTGCAGGTTCAGTTGCTTTTTCAATTGCAAATGTGGATTTCCCATCTCCAAACCCCACGATCCTGGTGCCACCCTAAGAAATGGAAAATAATTTAGTTATTTCAACAAGTGTTACTGAATCTCCCTTCTTCATGTGGAGGAGTAGGAGTCAGCTCCTGAGGTGGACATTCTCCCTGGTGCCAGTGTAGCTCTTTTGCACTTTGGAAGAATGTTACCTAAAACTGTGGTTTGGGTCCTGAAAGGTCTAACTACTTACCTCTGTATACAGGAGAGATGCAGTGGTGGCTGCTCAAAACTTTACATGTGTTGGTTGTGGAACCCCGATAGAAAGCAGTAAGTATTACCAAAACTGGCAAAAAAACCCCTAATAAGTGCAGTACTAGTAATCAGACTATAATCCTCACCAACACAGATATACCACAATTTTTAAATTACCTGAGCTAAAGGAAAATCTCATTGTTGGATGTGCCTGCAATAGTGAAACAGACAGTGGGATCTTTCCAGTGTCTGGAATTTTTCATACAATACAGAATACAGTACTTGATAGATGTCCTTCTCATACTCAATAAAAATTCAAAATAGTCAACCACAAAACAGAAAAAACTATTAAAAAAAAATCAAGCTTCCAGGCTGGAAAGTGCTGGTTTTACATAGTCCAGTTGTTACTTTTAATAATTATTTCCCTGTACTAATTTAGACATTCCCAAAAATCTCTTTTTAGAGACTTAATGCAAGCTTATTACACTTACGGAATCTGTGGTTTTGTTCTTTTGGGGTGAAACTTTTTGTTTCTTTAGATCTTGATCACAAAAATATTGGGGTTTTTTGTTTGTTTGTTTGGGTTTTTGTTTGTTTTTGGTTGAGGTTTTTCTGTGTTTGGTTTTTTTGTTGTTGTTGTGCTAGTTGTTGGGGTTTTTTTCATTTTTTTGTTTTCTGATATTTTGTGAGAACTGCTTCAAAGCACAGTGATTTACAGAACTGACAAACAGACCTTACTTAAGAAGTCTTTGAAGTGGTGCTTAAGTCTCGTTCTGGGTCAGCTCACAGGAGCAGCGTTTGTTATGGCCTGTAAAGTATCAACAATCTATGATGACACATTAACTTGAGCAAATAGGAGATGCTGTAATAGCTGGGAAAAACCCCACAAACCTCTTGATGTGAAAAAGTATTATACAAACGTGACTCCAAAATTGGTGGAAGTATTTTTGTTGTGTACTTTATCTAGAGTTTCTTTTGTGGGTAAAGCAACGGGTTTCTCTAAGATCTTATGTTGATAATTGTAATCAGTTGAACAGATGTGGAAATGAGGAAAGCTTTCTGTTCTAATGCCAAGTACAAACCTTGTACATGTGTTCACCACAACAATAAAACCCCCTACTTAAAAAAACAAAACATAAAAAAATCCTTTTTCCCTTCATTCAAGTAGATCTGAGTTATTTAGACAGAATAGGCATACAGACAAGAATTATGTCCCATAAGTTTTTAAAATATTCACAATTTCATTGCTGTCTACCTGCAGAATATATCAGGAGACTCCGCTATTGTGACTACCTGGGGAAATACTTCTGCGACTGCTGCCACAGCTATGCCCAGTCTTCTATTCCTGCCCGAATACTTTCCAAGTGGGATTTCAAAAAATACTACGTGTGCAACTTCTCCAAACACCTACTGGAGAGCATATGGCAGCACCCCATTTTCAATGTGTCGTGTATCAACAAAACCCTCTACACAAAAAGTAAAGAAATGGACAGGGTCAGGGTAAGTGTGGCCATTTTTTATTAGGAATTTCTGGGTCTGAGACTTTCAGGAAGAATTCCTTAGGGCAGGATGTCCTGTGTGTGTATGTGGTAAGGAGGAGGGTTGGTTTTTTCTGACTTATCCCATCACCACTTCTGGGACTTGCCCTCTTTCCCCTCAGGTGAAGGGGGCAAATGGAGGCATTTCCAACCTATGCCAGAGGTCTCCTTAGCCCTGTTGTCTATGGGAGGTGTTTCCTTAATGGTTTCCAGTTTTAGTTCATGTAAGGGAGTTGGTCTCCTGCAGTAAATATTTACATCTTCCTGGCTTTTGGCTGTTGGAAAGTTCTGTAATTTTTGAATGACTCCTTAATTTTGTGGGCCATTAGGGGAAACACCCTTGGCTCATGTAAGAGCTGTACCTCCTACTGCTTTAGGAAGAGTGTTCTGCTGAAGATTACAAGTAGGCATGTGTTCCCTTCTTGGCTGAGGAGACACTTACGTGTTCTTACACAGCTGTGGGTCTAGCATGCATCAAGACCTGCAGCCATTTTTGGCATTAGGACTTGCTTTACTTGTGAGGGAATAAAAATAGCCTTTGCCTGCCTTTGGCTTTTGTGCATTAGAAAATCCATTTGTTTAATTCTAGGCTAAGTGTAAAGTTCCTTTTTTAAGGTGTTGTTTGGTGTACTTGCAAGGGTTGCTGACTCAAATAGTGGTTCCTCACTTATGAATATATAAATGCAATGCTTTTAATTTAAAAATGGTTTTGTTTTTCTCCTCCATCTTTTAGGAGGCACAGGAACAGCTTTTTCATTTAAAAAAGCTTTTGAAAACCTGCAGGTTTGCTGAAAGGTATGGACTGTGATTATGCATGAAAAATAGCTTAGTAAAATGTACATGACATACTTAGAGAGTCTGCTTCTCTGGTGACATTTGGGTGCCGTTTTAAGTAAGTTGGTATGATCATTAGAGAGCTCTAATAACAAAGCTGCCTTCTATTGCACTGCAAATGTTGGATGGAGTACAAGTACAAGTGGTAGCTGTTTCTTGTAATACAGTTGGGTTTTAAATGTTGAATGATTTTAGTTAGGTGTGTATTTTTTCCTGTTCCGTCTCTCTGAGGTTCTCACTCATTCTTAAAAGGTCAAAGATCCTTATCTCTCTGAGAATATTTGTCTTTAAAAAATATGTTGGTTTTTTTAAATTAACCAGTGTGTTCATTGAGCATTTAAAGAGTTCTTCCAGAAATCTGTCATAATGCTTAATTCAGTTTATTCTATAAAAATATTCAAATGCCAGTAGTAATAACCAAAAGTGATAAAGACCAAAACATGGCCTTACTTGTTGCTGGAAGTGAAAGATTTTTGGTGTTCACCTTCCCAAACTGTGGGCATAACTAATACATAGAAATGTGAATAATAATACCATAACTGAAGAATTGCTGACCTTTTTAAGAACAGCTATAAGCAAAATAAGATTTAAGAGTAAGTTCTGTTTTCCCTTTGACAGAGAGCTCTTCTTTATGTATCAGTTACATGTTGTTCACCAAAATCAAACAGAAATGTGTTTTTTGTCTCTTTTCTGTTCAATTCCCTGTGATTCCATTACTGAAATAAGTATTAGGATTGTCATTGTACCTTCTGTCTGCGTCAGTGATAGTTTAAAAGCAATATCTCTATTTCCAGTGTTCACCTGCTCAGCACAAGCATAGTTTCACCCAGCAGTGGTCTGTGCAGGATAAAACCCCTCAAAGTTCTCTTTGCAAAGAAAATAAAAAAGCCTAGCTTATGATATTAGATACTATATGGGATTTTACCTACTGTTCCTGAGGTAGGAGAGAACCCTTTACACATTATTTAAGGGTTGCTGGGATAACTGTGTATGGCAACTCCAAAGCCTGAGGAATGCGTGTTTAAAGCAGATAATTTATTCTAAATCCCAAACCTGCCAATTTTTATTGAAGCGCTCTCAAACTGGGAGGGGAGGTAGGATATACCATGAACTTGCCTTGTATAATCCTCATATGACTAGAGAAGTGAAAGAGGCTTATTCTGGAAATACACTTGAAAAACAATTTTTCGTAATTTTAACTGGGTTTTATTTCTCTTTGCAGTGTACTGAAAGAATATGAACAGGTCCCCAGCCATCTGACAGAGGAGCTGCATCTCTTCTCACTGGATGATCTGGTGAAGATCAAACGAGGGCAGTTACTGCCCCTTCTTAAAGATATTCTGAAGAGCTCCACCTCTCATGTAGATGGCTGTGAGGTAAGGAAAAAACGGGGCTTTTAGTGTCCTTGCAGCTGCTACTGTAAGGAAATATCCCTTCTGCCATTCCCAAGTAATTTTTTTCTTAGATTTAAATTCAAGCCTTTTGCTGTTGTTGTAGCTCTGTCAAGCGAAGGGGTTTATCTGTGAATTCTGTCAGAGCGCAGACCTGCTCTTTCCATATCAGACTGCCAAATGTAAAAGGTGCACAGGTATGTCCCAGACAGAATGTTTTTCTTTCTTCCTTGGGGGAATTTTGGTGTATAAAAGCATTTAGACTTACTTTAACCATTGAGAACTAGCTTCACTGAGAACATGTATATGTGGAAATCATGGACAGCGTGTATCTTTGGAAACCTGCCTCTGGCAGCTGTTTTGTATCAGTGAATTCAGAGAGCAAAACCAGGGCTTTGCCTGACCATGGTTATGCTTGCAGGGGGAGGCTATTTTTTGGGTCTTCGCATGAGAGAGCTGTTTTATTAGATCTTGCCAGTATTCATTGTAAATTATTACAGTGGTGGTTGTTGTCCTGGCCTTGCACTGCTTCTGTTTACTTTTGTACTGATATGTACATGATAGAACATCATTCAAGGAACACAGCTGTTGATTCATTTTTTTTAAATTCTGCCTTTTTTTTTTTTTTCTCTGAATGCTGCTCTGTATGTATAAACAGAGTGCAAAACATGCTTTCACAAAGCATGCTTCAAGTCTGGAGGTTGCCCCAAATGTCTGCGGATCTCAGCTCGGAGAACGCTTTCAGAAACTCCATCTGGTGCCTCAGTGTAACTGGGTTCTTCTGACTGCTGACTTCAGAAGATGCTCAGAGCCAAATCTTCAGGTGCCTGACTAAGAGTTAAATAATGTTGTTTTAGACATTACTGTTTTTAATGCATGTCTCCTTTATGGGGGGTAAAATAAAAAAAAAAAAATAGAAAAACAAACATCAGCTTTATTATCCTCATTGAAAACTCTCCCTAAAGGAGTTTCATCTTAACTGGTGACAGACTCGATGTTAATTTTTTGGGCAGCCTTTTGTTGTTATGTTTTGTCCTTGTATGTAATATTTTTAATACTATATATTTTCATGTAAAAATGATTCATCTCTGTAATTCTGCAGATAATATATAGAGAGTAAGTGAGTGTTGGAAGTCCTTGCCTGTGTTCGATTTTGGAAATGGGGGAAAAGTGGTAAAGTACAAAATCGTTCTCTGAAAAGCTCTGCAATAAATGGAAAAGACTTGTCTGCAAGTTTTAGGCAGATGCTAATCTGAAATTGTTATGGCAAATGCTTATTGTGAACCAGTGAATTTTTAGTTTCTTTTAAACACATCTATGCAACAGCTTGTAGTGGGTTGACTTGCCCTGGTGCTAGGTGCTCACCCAGCTGCTCTCTCACCCCATTCCTCAAGAGGACAGAGGGAGAAGATAAGATGGAAGAGCTCACAGGTTGAGATACAGATAGGAAGATCACTTGCCAACTACTGTCGCGGGTGAAAAAACCCCTGAATTGGAGAAAATTAAATGTATTGTAAATTAGAAATTGAGTAGGGTGGTGAAAACCAAAGACTGAAATAGTCATTTTCCCCGACCTCACCCACCCATTTTCCAGGCTGAACTTCACTTCTTCATTCCCAATTTTTCTACCTTATAGCCTGCTCCAAGTGGTGCAAGGCAGAATGGGGAATTTGGGTTGCTGTCAGTCCATAACTGCTCTTTTCTTCTGTTCCTGCTTCCTCACACTTTCCTCTGCTCCAGTGTGAATCCTTCCCATGGACCACAGTCTTTCAGGATAAACCTGCTCCTGTACAGGCTCTCCAGGAAGATGTAGTTACTTCAAGAAATATTCATGTGCTCCAGTGGGATCCTTTCCATGGACTGCAGGAGAATCTGTGCTCTGCTGCCTAAAGTACCTCTTCCTCCTCCTTTTTCACTGACCTTGGGATTTTTGCTGCTGTTTCTCATGCTCTTTCTTAAATACATTTTCTTAGAGGTATCACCTCTTGGCTGAGGCGCTCAGCCGTGCTCCGCAGTGTGTCCATCGGAGTTGGCTGGAAGCAGTTGTGTCTGGCATGGGGCAGTCCTGGCCCCTTCACACACAGACCACCATGCAGTCACCCAGTGCCGACATCTCACCACCTCCACCAACTACTCCACTCTAGAAGTTTCTTTCCAGAGCGCTTAGAAATGTGCGGAGAGACAGTGAGTGATCAAGGAGAGGTGCTCCTGTTTACATCCACCCTCACACTTGCAGACCAAGTCCTTGCCTAAAGGTGAAGTGCTGGAAATTGAAAGCAGCTTTCTTCCCCTGCCTGGTTGGTTACTTCTAATGAAGGCCTTGCCTTCAGAAAGGTGGAGCAGCTGCTCGAACCTGTAAAACCATTTTTCTCTTTGTCCTGTGAAGTACCAATGCACAGAGAAACCCCAGGACCTGAAAGCACATATCAACATTCTGATCTGTCCAGTGGGATGCTGTTAGTATTTTGAATTTTTTGGTCTCATTTTAAGCATTTTTATTTCTTCTCCTCATCTGCTTGCTCTACCTTTTAGCAAGGAAAGGATCTGTTACCTGGGACTGCATGAGTTCACCTCCACATTAATGTTCACGGTACTACTAAGCTCACTAACACTTCCACTAACCTATTTTTTCTGTGTTTAAAAACAGCTTACCTACTTACTGCTCTGAGCACGATTAGCATCTCTTACTCAAGATCACCAATGCAGGGTAAGATGCGGTGAGAAAGAGCCTGCTTGTGCAGCTGACTGTATTTAATATTATGCAAGAGTAAATTCTCATTTAAGTTGGGTGTGCGACTAACTGAATCACATGAAAGGCCTTGCTGCAGGGATTTTGTGCTTACGAAGGAGTAGACATGAATGATCCTTCTGTGGGATAACCTGCAGGGCAGCTGAATATGTCTTTTTCACTATTCATTAATTTAGAAGAGCTGATCTGGTTTCTGGCTGTGCTTTTCATGAATGTTCAAGTCTTGCTAAGCAGTAGCAGTGCACAGGAACGGGAGCGTTGGACAACACGTTTTGTCATCAAATGTTGATCCTTCACATCCGCTCAGTTCAGTCCTGGTCTCCACAGAGCTGGTGCAGCTTATCCTCACTAATTACTGCTGCGTACCACAACGCAGGTTGCAGCAGGAGCAGATCCTCAGTGAGTTGGTAAAGCTGGAAAGCAGAAGGCCTGAGAGTATCAATGTGCTTATAGTCCAAGTAAAACTGGTTAAAATGTTCCACTGCTAAAGTAAGAAGGACTAAGTTGTGAGATGCCAGCGGGTTGGTCTTGAGCTGGAAGGAATAACAGAGGTGACTATTTTCTGCGTTTGAGGGGATACTGCTCTTGACTGTTGGGTCTGGAGGAGGGTCATACCAAACCCACATTCTTGTGTGCTGGTGTCAGCACAGTATAGCACAGGAACATCTGAGGCTATTCACCCTGAACCTCTTCTCTGGTGAGAAGCAAGGCATGGGTTATTAGACCTGTAAACATGAGCTCAGTGTTGCTGAGCTGAGAGTGTCTTTTATCAGCTGCTATCCTAGGATAGCATAAAGCAACCATTATGAAACTGAAAGCATGCATTATCTTTCTGTATTGGGTGATAAAGTGGCTTGAACAGAATGGGATGACTTCTGTGTTGCAAACCCTCTAAATGTGTCTAGGGTGTAGCCAAGTTCTTTGAATTCAGTTTTGAGGCTCATTAAGCTTCTCAGATCAATACTGTGCTCTTCCTGATCATATCTCTATGGATAAATACTGAGTTTGGTCATTCCTGAGGCTAGACCAGATGATAAGGCAGATCCAAGACAGGAATTTTTTTAAGAAACAAAAAAGTTTTCACTGGCTACAGTGAACTTCTTTGCAGGAAGTAAAACCCTGCAGTCCTTACACATGTAAGCTCTGAGTTCTTTGATAGGAGCAGACATAAAAGCATTAGGAGAACTTACCAAGGAGTTGGGCCAGTTCAAAATAAGCTGCCTGCTAGCTAGAAAACTGAACATGTTTCACAGGGGACAGTTACAAGAGACCTGACTCTGCAGCTATGGAAAGGGAATTGTCACACTTGTCTGTTTGCCTGAGCAAGGACAACCAGTGCTCATTCTTTACTGTGGGTTTTTATGTTGCCATGTGGATACAACAGGAGCACTGCTGAGGACCCTACTGGAGGAACACTCTCAGGGGCTTTGGAGGCAGAGAAACCTGTTCCTAGCTAACTGCCTGCCTCACTTCAGAAGCAGAATTCACATAAAGGCAGCGTTATTACTAATTTCCATAGGCACAAGGTTTCAAAGGAATACGACACTAACATCACACTCTTGCAGTTAGCAATTTTACCTTCTTTTCCAGTAGTTACTTGTTTATACTGATTTATTGTATTTTCCATCTTAGTTTCACTTGTGAGTTTTCTGGAGGTGGAAGTGCTTTGTTAAGGCTTTGTGCAATGCATTGAAGCCAGGATTTTTCATGATGCATCATACCGCTATTACTGTGAACAACAGAATAATACTAATTATCACGTATAGTATGGTCTCACAAATACAGGTCTTGTTGCAGCTGTAAGCAAGTATGTCAAGTACTTAAGTAGTTTTATGAGTCCATGTAATTCCAGGGATATCTGTCACACCCATCAGTGGCCAGGATCCAATAAAAAGTGCTGCATTCAGGATTAAGGAGGAACTGAGTAAGAAAAAATGCGGTCTTCTGAAGGCCTTATTTCAATGGTCCTTTCCAGTGAAAATTTTTTCATCGCCTGCAGGTCTTCCCCTCAGGCCCAGAATTGCCCTAGTCAGAGCATCTTGATTCCAGTTTCCTGCCAGCATCTGCCTGTGATTAAGAAATGGTGAAGTCTGCTTGAATGATGGACAGATGCTTGCTCAAGAGAGCCCAGGGAACCGGCCAAAATGCTTGTGGAGCATCTTTCAATGTCAGCTTTTAGCTGGCAACATAATTTTATTCAAGTGCTTGTCTTGTCACTGTGTTGCTGATGCTGTGAACAGTGCAGTGTCTGGAGCTGTTTGGACAGTTACAGGAGTTGAGCTGGACTGATTTTTGACAGCTGCTCCCACTGTCCCTGTGTCACTTATCTTAAATTATCTGACTTGCTTTACTTCCCCAAGCAGCAGCAGCAGTTCCTCTTGGGTTCCTGTCTCTGCTATTTTAATCAAGGCATTTCCAGTTGTCCATAGAGGCAAAATGAAACAGAGATAAATCCCCCAGTGTTACCAGCCCCTCTTCTCCTAGGCCTCCTTGTTTTATTCACCTTTTAAACCACTTTTGCCTCTTTACAGCCCAGATGAATGTCTTCATGATAAAGCAAGTAATATAATAAAATACTTTTGCTATTCCATAAACTAAGGATGATACTAAGGGAGATGTTTGGGGAAGGAGAAAAAAAGAGAGAGAGACAGAGAAGCAAATCCATTGAAGTGTTGTCAGCCTGAAGAGATGAAAAAGTGCTGACAGGTCCTTAGGAAGACCTGCCTGCTGCCTTAGGAGGCAACACCAAGACGCATTTTCTGGAAGAAGGGGTTCAGAGTGCCTTGCATAAATCAGAAGTAACGTGGTGGTGTGGTCACTTCAAAGCAAGGCAGTGGCTGCCAAAATGCTGCTGTTGTGCATCAAGGAGCATGATGTGGGAAAGGAGAATTTATTTGCCTCACCTGGGAGCCATTTCACTGTGCTCTCATCTCTGTCCAAGAGTTACTGTGAATCAAGCTCCCCCACTCTGAATTCTCAGAAGATGACACTAAAAGCTGGAATGGTTTTACTGGAATAGGGTATATTTTTAGGCCTCCTATGCATTTCATGGATGAGGCAAAAGAATGTGAGTATTAATTTATGTCTTAGCACAGAAGATATATCCATGCTTCTATAACAGAGGATTTCCTAAAAGCTAACTTGGACCGTGGAAATGTCTAGCTGCAATTGCGATGTTCTTCTCACAGGAAAATACTTTGGCACAGCATTTTCCTGTGTCAGCACAGCACTAACATGGCCAGCATGCTGTGCTGTGTCACACTAGAAAAAATATTTGTGGTCTATGACTGCAACAGAGCCACAGGGCTGCTTAGAAATGTAACAAAAGATTGAGAAGTCACTGAAGTAGAAAAATATGATGGCATGAGTTCATGTGTAATTAAAGAAAAGTGTGGATAGCAAAGTGCAGTTGAGCTGAGGCTTAAACAGCCCTGAGGAAGGTGATGGTACAAATGGAAGCACATCCCAGATGTAGACCAGCAGACTGAGCAGAGGAGCATCTCTAACCCTGAGAGACACAAGAGTGATGGAGGCAGACTTTCTCAGGAAGGATGAAATGCACAGAGAAGGCTGAAGAGGCCTTGTCTCTTCCCTATAGTGAAGAAAAAATTGGATTATGTTTCATCAATGTGTTAGTCAACCTGTTTAACAGCACCGCTCATCAACTGTCCCTCTCAAGAGTCTGCTCAACAAGGAGATCTGGTTGCCCCAGCCTCCCCTCTAAGTGCCTCCAAAGACACCTGGCTCACTCTCCTTGTCGAATAGCACTGTGTCCGCTGTAGGGCTCCTTCCGTAGGTCCCAGCAGTCAGGCACAAGGCCAGTGCCAGAGCTGGACAGGTTGAATTCCCCTAACCCTGACCCCCAGGATTTCTGCATCTGACAGTCTGATGGGAAAGCAGAAATAGCTACTAGCATATCCCACACACTTCCTATTTCAAAATTGCATTCTGGCTACTTAACATGCGCGCTTCCCCTTTCACACAGCAAATGTGCACAACTGCTGCTCCAGCAGGAGCTGGCTGCTGATGGCCAAGATGCTTCCCTGAGTCAATCTTCCAGTTACTCCAGCTGGGGAAATCCACAAACAAGCCCATCTACTGGATCCTGATCGGGCCTTTGATGCTGGGTCCGGGGCCTGTCTCCATAGTAGTCTTGTCTCAGAACTGTGCTGGGTGCTCACCAAAGGAATATGATGACATTAGTCTCATATTTTCCCAGCAATTTTCCTTACATTTTCATCTTTCCAGACCTCCTTTCCACAGGGAAACTCTCCAGGCCATCCTACCCTATCCTTTCCTCTCCAGGTTCCTGCGGACACATCATTCACTCCTACCTCCCAGGGTTTCCTAGCTTTCACAACCACACCTTTTCTCCCTAGCATTTTCTCCTTCTGCCTCTGGCGTCTGCCACCAGTGGTTGTCTGGAGCCTTCAACAATCCTTCCTTCTCACCTTGCCTGCCAAGAAGGTGCACCTTGGTCCCTGCAGCTTATTGCCTCCAGCCACTGTCTCTCCTGGGCACTCATCTCAGGCCCAAGTACTCTCCTGCTTTCTCTCTGTGTTCCACCTCCAGAAAAGCAACCCAAAGAACTCAGATTTTCCAGCATATATCACGTGAATTAGCCTTTTAACTATTACTAAGAGCCTTCACTTTCTCCATGACTGAAATCCCCACTGCTCTCTCCTGGGTACATTTTCACCACTCATCTTTTCTTCCAACTGGACCTGCCAGTGAAGCCTGAAACACCTGTCAACAACTAAACCACGACTCTGTTTCCCAATGACCCTTGCTCACCTACATAGCTTCCCAGTCCAAGGAATTCAGAATTCCAGTCAAGCTTAGAGGAAAAAACCTCTTTCTAATGCTGTAAGACTGAGCTCACAGGTTTTTTTTCCCACCTTGCATGAAAGCAAGCACATGCTTTTGTTTGAGAGAAAAAAAAGATTGTAAATCCTCAGACTTCATAATCCAGGAGGTCAAAAGTGCTCTAGATTTACAACTGTCATTTACCACGCATCATGAAAAAACGACACTTCTTTTGTCTTCAAAGCTGGGCTGTGATCATGTGTACCATGGTATCGACTGTCCTTAGGGTGCTGTTTGCCAAATCAATACATCCATAGGTGTTGTCAGTCTTTTATATGCACCAGATCTTACCAGGAAAACAAATACTGAAACCAGGCCGGTGCCTAAGGGCAGATTTCTCAAACGAGACCTACCATCCACATTTGACAGCAGATGGCATAAAACCTACCTGCCTGCTGGTCTTGTGACTGTGCTGTGCTACAGATAATTTCAAGCACTTCTCACACAGGGGCAGAGGGCAGCTGGTATTTACTGTTTGCTGCTAATTTGTCGTGTCTGACCAAGGATGTGTGCAAAAGCCTGTCTAAAGAAAAGATGGCTTATGGCTACACAGGACTTCTCTTCAGAGTTCTGCCTGAGCCAGAGGAAGGAAAAACAAGACAGAAGTTGCTGACACTGAATCATTTCTGTTTCTACCCCAGTGAAATAAGAGATGACCTAGGAATTTCCTGATTTTTGCAAAAAAAGGGTTGCCCCCTCCCTCCTCTTTGCTAAGCAGGCATCAGAATGAAGCAAGTTGGGGAGTGGATCAACCCCCTGCGTTTGTACTGTGACATGCAGTGCTGCAGCATTTAACACCTGTGAGTCACAGAGTGAGAAAGAGGTCCCAGGGTCATGCAGAAAGTGAGGGCTGAGGGCTCCACTCCAGCAAGAGGCTCTAGTGTGGCATATCACCCTCCGTGTGGTAGTTGATGCACCGGGGCTGCAGGCAATAGTGGAATTTATACATTAGCCTGAGCTTCTAGTTATGTGTGAGGGTTGTAAGTTGCTTATAGAAACCCCAGGTGGCCAGGCTGGTATTTAATGGTCAGCTATGTGCCTGCAGCTAGGTATGTCCTCATGCTTGGTCCTGGGCTTCTCAGCCACAGGCAACTCTACACTGAAAAATAAGACATCACTTAAATTTTATACCCTGTGCATGGCCCAAGAACTTTGCCCGAAGCCAAGATGAGGGGCAAGAAAGGAATGAAGAAGTGTGTGTTTCATATGTTGATCAGAAAGATGTGCCTTGACCTCCAAAGGGATTTGGCACAGTTCACAGGCAGGAAGAATGAGCAAAGCAGTGACTTGTATCTGTTCACCTCCCTTCCCATCAGTGTCAGTCAATGAAGCAGAAACCTCGGCTTTCCTCTCATCATGAGAGCTGGAAGATTCTTCCTCAGCTGGACTCCAAAGGACACTATAGAAGGTACAGGAGATGGGGCTGTTGGAGGTGACAGAAACAGCCAAGTGTGCTGAGCTCAGGGACCAGATAAGAGTGAAAAGCAAACGTTCAGAACAGCAGGAGCAAGTCTGTTGGGAGTTTTGTAAATGCGATGGGGCAACAGCCCGGTGCTGTTAAGCACAGATGGTTGCAATTTTTCCTGCTGTAAGCTCCACTTCACTCCCCCAACACACACATCTTTCCTGTGCTTGCCTAACACACAACTGGGCCTCAGCAGATGGTTGTTTCCTGGGAGGAGGACACATTCCGGAATGGACTGGGAAACCACACCACATGCTCCAGCTCATCCAGCAACCAGCCCTGTGTGTTGGCCTAGAAACCTGTCAGTATTTTACAGGTACAAAGTGCCACAGGTGTAGCCACACAACCAAGTGTACACAGTCCTAAATCATTGGCTTTTCCTCTGAAAGCAATGGGAGAGGTCATGCTCCAGTTATTAACTGTGGCCCAAATTCTCCCCATTGGCTGTGCAAAATGAGTGTGCAATGGGTGTGTGTCACTCACAGCTTACCCTCAACATGCAAAGGGAACAGTTCTCAGTGTCTTGCTACACCATCCTTATTATCTGCACCCTTTTGCCTCTTTCCAGCTGACCAGAGCTGTGAATTGAAAAAGGATTTGGGAAAAAAAGCTTCCTTCCCCTCTCGCCCTGCCAGCCTGTACAGGTGTGTCCACACACACCTCCTTTTACATGCGTGCACAGACAGATGCACACACACAAACACACATTTAAAGGAGCAGGGTCCAGTGCAAAGTATCAAGAAATGCCAATTTTAACTTTGACTGAATTACATCTTGTCTCAATTCAGGACACATCTGAGACATAAGAATGCTGTGTATTCATCACCCAGTAATAAGTAATTTCTGCACTATCTAAACATGATGTGAAAGTCAGAATTATATTTTTAGTGATCTCCTGATAAAACAAGAAGAGAAAAATCTTCTAACCTCATCAAAACTTGTCCCGCTGCCTCCAGAGTACACAATTCCAAAACCCTGATCAAACTGAGGTCCCCAGCACAAACTAGCTGTAATTTTAATCTTTTCCAATGTTCTGTTTGAGGAACTGTGTAAGCATGAGCTCTGTATGTAGGCCATCACATGCAAAATATAATGTCTATGGTCCAGCATGTGGGTCAGCTGCCTTAAGTTACACTGCAATAAATACTGCTAGTAAAATGCTCAAGTGTAGTTTCAGGGGCTGGATCTCCTCTAACACTACCTTTACATTTAAAGGTGTCAGTGGGGTAGCTGGGGAGTGGCCTGGATGAAGAGGAAGGCAAATGAGGTTTGAAGGCTTTCACAAAGGAGATGAGAGAAGCATTAGTGGTGAACTAAAGAGCTGTGTATTCCCAAACAGCAGCTTTGATCGTAATTTTCATTTCACTGCACCACAGAAATTCTGAAGGTGAGTTAAGCCGTATGCAAGGTCAGAGAGACCTTAGGCGAGTGAAACAGCTTAAATCTACGTGAATCTGTGAATCTGTGTCACTACCTCGTCACACCATGCTATATAATCTAGTATAAAATGTAAAAAACGGAGCCGAGTCTCACAAAGCATCCGAACGACTTCAGGGGATAAGTGCCACTAGAGGGGGCTGGTTGCACACAGCTCCGGTGGGTTTCTGCGCTGCGGGATAGGGCACCGGGACGGCGGGGACACCCCGGCTCCGCAAACACGCCTCGGTATAGCTGGAGCCACGCAACCTGCGAACCCTGCCCAGAAGCAGGGGCAGAACCCAGACTGCTGACCTCAGCGGTGCTGTACTGCTGCGTTCGCGCTGCTTTCTGTTCTAAGGTGCGTCTGCAGAGCCACACCAAGCTGGAGACGAGCAAAGGCTCATCCCGAGGAAGCGATGCCCACACCACCCAGCAAATCCAGCGGCTGCAGGACACAGCTGCACCATGTGTTCGCATCCAGCTTGGCACCTTCTCATTTCTCCAAGCTTGCCCACTTCTATTCCTGTATTCCCTTAACTCCTTGCATTATTCACGTTTTGTGAAAAACACACTGAATGCAAACTCTCTCTGCTGCTGCCACGTTAGCAATGCAGAGTACATCCCTCTGCCCCTGGAGCCTGGCACAGAGGCTGGGAGTCTGGGCCAGAAATCCTGAATGCATTTGGAGCTTTTTCAGCCTGGAGACACTTCCTATTAATTAATCCTGGAAAGCTTTACAGCCATTTCTAAAACAATGGAAGAGAATTTTTAAAGTTATCCCTAGAGCAGTTCAGTGTAAGCGAAAGCTTTTTCTTTGGAAGACACAGGACAACTGTTCCTTAAAGGCATATCTGCTCGGGCAGGAACTGACACATGGTGGTTCCTCCCTGCGCCTGGCACAGCCCAAACTCTCACTTAAAAGCCAGAGAGTGAAGCAGTGCTGCACTTGAGATACTATTACTACTACTACTACTACAGTAGCATGAAAGACAATGTAACTGCAGCTCACAGCTCCTTCTCTGCCAGCCAACTCCAAGCCCAGAGCACAGAAGGTCACGTCTCTGTTTATCTGCTATGCCTGCATGCCCCCTTGCAGAAGCACTTGCTGTACTCTGTACTCTGCAGTGCAGAGTTCATTTTCCTCACCATGAGCAGCCAGCAACAGGTGAGAGAAAGCCAAAGCATCTTGCTAGTTTCTGGATTATTTTGAATTTCAGACATGAGTTCTTCAGCACAAATCTTCTGGAATGACATCAATCCCAAACCACTTTAAGGAAAAGTCTCTCTTCTTTCTGTACCACAGAGCTTTTCCTTTCCTGTTCCTCTCGAAATCATGGAGTGGTTGTTCAGACTACATGTTCCATAATAGGCTTTGAAACTGCTATGGAGTTTCATACTAGTCATTCTCCTCTGTATGTGAAGCTTTAACACTTAGCCAATGGCAGTCTTCATGCAAGTGACACATTTCCCTGTTTTCTGTGTTTGAATAATGCTTACTATCATTTGCAAAAACTCCTTCAGATTTTCTCTCTTCACTGTAATGCCCATGAGTTCTACTAAAACTCTGAATTCCCTCTTGCAGTTCTCTTTCTGCTACATCATTTTCTGCTTCTGCATTGAAATGTCTCTAATTTCACTCCAGTCCCCACTGCTGTTTATCCCTATTTCTGGCAGCCTGTAGCTGGGTACTTCTACTGAGATTAATGACTCCAGTGAAAATCCCAGCAGAAACAAGCAGTTGAGTTTTTTACTATGATGAGTACAGCAAGTGGAAAGAGTCACAAAGTTACTTCCATCCTTCAGCTCCACAGAAACAAGATTTCACGTGTGTTAACGGAGTGAAGCCTTGCTGCATCCTTGGCTTGGCCTTTGTCCACAGGCACCTAAATTCTCCTTGCAGCTCCTCAAGGCACTTGAAGACTCTCTGCTGCACACACAGGTGGGTTACTGTTCTGTGGGAACCACACAAGGATGACACTGAGTTCACTCGAGATTGAGGAAGAGGAGGAGAGAAGGGAAACCATGTCTGCACAACTGAGCGGAGGTTGGAGCACTCACCAGGAAGTGAAAAGCATTCCTTCTTTGGCTGAGGCCGAGGTGGTTTCACTCCTTGGAACCAAAGTGGAGCAGAGCTCATCAGCCATAAGTCAGTAAGAATAAAGTGATCTGTGGTGGAAAGCAGAAGGGGTGGTGGGGAGAGAAAGGGAGGCTACTATGGCTACACAGCTGTCATCAGGCATGCAAGATTTGTGGGGCCAGAGAGAGAGGGCAGCAGAAGGCACCTGCCTTTGCAGCCCAGTGCTCACGGAAGCAGGAGGCCCATGTGTAGAGCTCTGCCCTTGATGTTACTGATGCAATTTATCCAGCAATTATTTGGGGACAAATACTGTGTTCCCATCACTGGCATCTGTGCACAGTAGTGCTCGGGTACAAAGAAGACCTGTGTCATCAGATTTTCATCTCTCCCTTAGCATTTCCCTCTTCTGTCTCAGAGTCCCACTTGCCTTTATAGCACTGTGTATACAGTATCTGTGAAAAAGCATTTCCAGACTTTCCAGCCTCAAGTCAAACAATATTGACTTTTAAGACAATTTACATTATTGACAATTAAGACACACAACAAATCCAAGGCACTTCCAGCTGAAGGTTATGAAAACACCAGGTTTGGGTAAGTCCCATAAGGCCATACTGGGAAGTCCCTTCCTCCTGTTCAGTCCAGGTTGTAGCCACAGGTGTTCCACAGTCAGGGAAGACTCAGGCACTGGATTCAGAGTATCAGGGCCCAAAGTCTGTTACAGACCTATGGTATAAATCCTTTAATATAGAAAATGTTTGCCTTGGAATAGGCAAAATTACAAAGATCAGAATTGAATTAGGCAATATTACAAAGATCAGAACAAAACTCTTCAACTGTAGCTGTGAAAAAAGGCTGGATTTTTGTCATTTAGCCGAAAGATATGAAATTCTGTCACACTTAATAATTCTTTATCTGTCCTGTTAAGTGAATCATAATAAAATCAGAGGGGTTCAGTTTTTTAAAATTAAAAAGGCAGTTTAGTTTCACCATGTTTGTATATTGTATCACTTGTACAGATACTCTGTGGGAAACAACAAGAAGCACCAAGTAAGCCTTTACTGAGCAGTATGGTGGTTAAGGGGCAACAAATCAGAAGCTGGGGCTCTGATCCCAGTTCTGTTGCAGGCTATCTTCCTCATCAAGGCACTTAGGCAATGTGTTTTTGTTTGTTTGGGGTCTTAGTGTTTAGAAAAAACATCAGACATTTTGGATTTGGAGACTGCAACTCATTAAAAAATACAGGTTTTCTTCCTATAGTAAACAAAATGTATTTACAAGAAATACCAAGATTAATTTGCAAGACCTATAGCTTGCAAAAATGTTGCAGTTTTGACAAATAGGTCCATATGTAATTTGTGGTCCAGGAATAAAGTAATCCTTTTTTTTTTTTTTTAAGCAGTGAAAAACCTTATGATGTAAAATGACATAGTGCTAGCAGAGAGAAAAAATCGGATTCCTCTCCAGTTATCACTGGAGGAAACACAGGGTCAGCATGTAACTTCATTGATTTTCCATAGGGCTGAGTCTGCCTTTCATTTTGATTCAACTCTATATTCATTGATACGAAACAGGCCTTTCAGAGCTGAAAGCACCGATGCCATCACTGCTCCAGCTGAGTATCAGGTTGTCCAACAAAGTACCATAACATGAGACCTTGTATTTCTTAACCATTTTAACCCATTCATAGTTTCTCTGCTGCAATCCAGATCACTTTTCACAAGGTACAGGAGACAAGACTCCGTCTGAGACATGAGGTTTCTGTAGTATGATGATGAGCAAGCATGGAAACAAAAGGGAAGTCTTCCAAATTTAAGTGCGTTCCTGTAATGTCAGATGAGCCAAAGTCCTTTTCCATACCGAGGTCCACTGCAGCAATCACACACAGTAAAAGAAGAAACTGGGGAAAAAACACACACACACAGCGGCTCAACCTCCTCACTCACAAATGCAGATAAAAGAAATTATCTCGCCTCAAAATGGCTGTGGTTCATCACTAGAGAAGGTGCTTAAACTGAAGCTCCACTTCAGTGTAGGCCCACACCACTGCAGAGAAGTAATTACTCTGGCCTTAATGCACAGTCTGCATGGCTCCCGTGGGGAGGGAGGCAGGCACGTCAAAAATAGAAAGATGTGCTGTACAGTGGAGTGAGGTGGAGAGAGAGGGGAGAAAATGATTCTGCAATTCCCAGAAATGGAGCTGACATAATTTTTTTCTCAGCTGTGAGCTTCGGGTCCATCTCACTTCTGAATAGACTGGCTTGACACACAGCCACAACGTGAAGCTGCAACACACATTTGTCAGTGTAAAGTCCTAGGAACCTCAGATACAAGGAAATATTTGCATGCCTGATAAATCTCCCTTAAAAGTTGTTTCACTTTCATTCAGCTACACTCAAAATCCGGATTTGAGCAAACCACGACATACCCCATATTACTTAATAGCCGTCTCTGATCAACATTAATTTCATGTGAAAGAATGGACCATTTACGAACTTCCACTATCTTAATACTTGTACAGTTACTGGTTGGGGGTCATCTCTGCATATTTCTTGCTCACAATACTCCTTGGGGGAGGCAAGGAAATGGGACATATTTCTGTATTACTCATCCAATAATTTTTTTAATGTTTTCTGTCTTTAATGTCTAGGTATTTTTCCTTTAGATCCTTCCTAGAGAAGCAAATGGCAGACACATGAGTGAGCTTCTGAATATTATCATTCCAGAACAAGGGGTGTATGAAGTTATTTTTTGTTTGGAGGAATTTTAGTGGAAGATTCAAAATCCCAGGTGGCAAAGCAGAGAGCTGGTTCTCTTCAGTGTTGAAACATTTGATTTTAAAGTAACTTGAGGGATCACTAGGCATTTATAGGCTCTTCATACCATATCCAACCTTGACCACATTAATGTCCTGATTCCCATTTGGTGAATTAATAAACCAAGCTGGTATGTACATTTAAAATGCTATGTGTTTCTCATAGCGCACTTCACGTTCTAGACACAATTGTATGTACAGTACTTTTCTAGAGATAATTTAAATACCTGGGTTATCTGGAAAAACAGGAATGTGAGCATCTGAATGTATTAGACATGTATATACAGATAACATCAACATTAAGGTCAGCAAAGAACAATTCAGTCTCATGTATGAATATTTTTTTCCTACAGGTTCTATTGGGTGGGTCTCCATTTTAATTTTTATCTCACCAACACTTCACACTGCTTAAAAACAACCACACATGGTTTAGAAATACATTTTCTCTTTCCTTATCATACAAATCAAGAGTATGTGAACATTTATGGTCAATTGAGGAAACAGTCATATTTTGCGTGGGGATATTCGACTTACAGCTATCATCAAGATTCTTGCAAATAGTAGCTGGCTCTACACTATCCACAGCTGTTTCTGGTGTGCAATTATCATCTACTGGTTTTGTTTAAATGAGATTTTCATACAGGACAGGATTAAGAAGAGGGAGAGGGGGCAGCAAATCTTTCCAGTGTATTCAGTGGCACAATTAATATCCAAGTATGGTCCAGAGCATGATTATGTACAAATCTGTTTTCATCTTCTGTTGTTTACATACCTAAGGTTCTTGATGTCATTAGGAATAAAGTCAGTATCATTGCAGGCAACATCCAAATACTAGAGATCTTCTAATAAAAAAAACCTATAAAGAAATAAATAGAATTATGAATTAGAAATTAAAATTAGAAATGACAGAGAATCATGGCGTCAGAAAAATATAGGCTGAAGAGGACCTCTGGAAGTAATCTAGTCCTGCTTTGCAGCTCACAAAAGGAGTAGTGAAAGTTTTCAAAAGAGAGGTCTGACTGCTGGAAGCACCTTAAGTCACTTACCTGACATTTACTGTCTTATATAATTGGCTGCATACAGATGATAAGTCAGAAAAGCAGGGAGGATGAGGATCACATTTTTTAAAAGTTTGAAAAAATACTGGATTATTTCCTTAGGTCAAGAGTCCTGTGCTCCTGAGGGAGACACCTGAAGGTCTAAACTGGTGCTGCTCTGAGTAGGGTTTGGCCAGATCTCCCTTCCAGCCTGCATCTACAACTCTGTTATCCAAACACAGCCTTTGCCCCGGCAAAAGCTTTATATCTAAGTCTATAACTAAACTGTCAAATTTCAGCTTTACATCATTTCAGTGAAGTCATGGAAAATAAGCAGCACATACCTGTACAGGAAAGAAGAGTAAATTATTGAATGACAGATTAAGGCAGACAAAGATATCCATTAAAGGGGTTGAGTCCGGAAAGTGGAACAAAAAGTAGGCCCAAAAGATACATAAAAATTGAATCACCTTTATAAAGAAACACTCTCCCATGTTGTTCAACTGTGTTAAACTTCCCTCTGTAACTTTCCTAAGGTATACTGGATATATTCACTCAAGAAGCCTTGTCAAGTTCTGGACTATTCTCATCCTCTAGAGAGGATCCAAACTATTCAAACATGCAATCTAAAACATCTCCAGAACCCAGTCAGATAAACTCTTCTGCAGCTTGTTGCTCTTTCATCAAATTCTTTCTTTCATTTCTAACCTAGGAAGTTTTATACAAACTCTGATAGGAGAGCACTGCTTCTGCATTCTTATTACTATTTTGCATACACTGTCTCAAACTATGTAGATCCTGAGGTAATATTTAACTATTGCCTCATATAATTTCAAATACACTTTAATATATATAATCTGACATCTAGTTCCACGTAAACCAGAACTTAATCAGTTTCACAACAGATGCACAATAAAGTGTATCTATACAACATACACTACCTACTAATCCCTGTAGTATTATCAAATCTAAATCTAAGGGTTCCAATAAATATGACAGAATCTAAAGGTTATAATAAATACATAGATGAATGTAAATAATGAAGATTACTATAAGAAAGAGAATTTATATACTGCATTGGAGTTCAGAATTTTCTTAGATCCCTGGCATCTGCTTTGCAAGGATAACAATGCTTCAGTGCTGAAGATTTCCCAGGGTAGTAACAGATTACTATAGTCAGAGTAAGAAAGCATTGTCTATATTTCATCAAAATTAAAATCCCAAATGAAAATCCTTCTTTGTATAAACAAAAATCTACAACATGATTCTAAAGATGAAAAACATTTGCAGCAAAAATGAAAATCCAATGCAGACATTCTCACTGGTAGCTGTGAAACATTCAAGACGTATAGTATGAACAAGACAGTCTGAGGAAAAGCTGATGTCTAGGTCCCAAGTGGAAGTGTTGTGTTGCTTCCTGTAGCAGAAAATTGCTTTTAGCCTTCAGGGTATATTCTTTAAAGATGCATTGCTTATGTTGCTGTGTTCAAGAGTCAATAGCAGCTTTCATTTCAAGTGTCTTTTGGAATTGTAACCTCATTGACAGGAAAGTGATCTTGTATTTCTTACCCTACCACGGCAAGGAAATGAAGTGCTTAGAATGATTTAAAACTAAATATTAGTGATTTAAAACTTAATATTAGAGTAGCTGTGGGGATAAGTGATTTACATGGGTTTTTTTCTGTAGTACCCTTGCCTTAAATTTCCCATTGTTTATTTCTTCTTTTGTCTCACCCTCTTTTGCTATTTCCTCTGTATCTTTACCATGTCTCATCTTCTTTCTGATGCATCCTGCATAATATTCATGGCACTTACCCAGCACTGCCTCTATTGTGAAATTGTAATTCAACCCAAGTTATGTCAGCACCATTCAAAGTAGTTGGTTTGGCATTCTGCTGCCTAAGTAACAGGAATGTTTGTGGCTATGCCTGGCAAAGACCAACAGGCAGGATTGTTATTCTTATGAACTAGACGTGGGAAGTATCTATCATCATTCTGCTGTGTTGGGAAACTTGCTTTGGAGGGAATCAAACCTCTCCTTAATTCATGCAAACCTGTAGTTTTGGGCTGCAAGTGTATTTGCCCCTGGATATTATCCTGACTAAGGAGGTAGGCATATCTCTACTGGAAGCATATAAGCCAAGAACAAATATGGTCAAACAGGCTGTGCATTGCCAGGCTCCAGCTGGGTCTGAAGAAGTGGTCCTTTGAGTTGGATTTGCACTTGACCATGGTAAATCTGATGAACAGACTGGGGTGTGTCTTTATGTCGAGTTTTGAAGGGATTGTGGAATACATGCTCATTGCTGAGGGAAGCATCTGTTTGCCTGACTAGCCCATGAACACTGCCAGACCCTTCTTTTCCATTTTCATTATTTGTACTCCTTACTGCTCTAGTTAGATATTTGTCCAAAAAGCCTTCCTGCTGAAGACAAGAGAAGAAAAGACATTTTCAATGAGGGATCCTCTGGCATCCTTTGTGATGAAAAGATCATGTGACAAATTCTCCATGCACTATATGGATTTTTCCTGTTCAGAGAAAATGCACCAACAATTAAGACCAAGCATCTCAGTGCTGTCAATCACTATATATGTTAGTCCTTTTTTTTTCAAAACAAATGCAGTTCTCCCACACACTGTGCTGAATGATGAGTTGTATCCAGTAGAAGAGTTGGCTCAGAAGCAGGACAGAAAGGACAGGTTTTCAGAGGTACCTTGTGAGTTTAATGAAGAATGAATGAGCAGTGTTTGTTCTCCTGCTGTGAAATAAGGCCATTTGTATCACTGACAAGTCCCTATTTAGGGATCCTGAATCCATTTGCAAGGTGCCATGTGCCAATGCAATGAGATCTTTCACCTGAGAAGTAGATGGGGCTCCTTTGGTGAGTGTTCCCCTCCCTGTATGCTCCACAGTGTTCCATGGATCACCTAAACTTCATGCTGATCCTACTGAATGGAAAAGGCAAATCAGGCAAATACCATATGAAAAAAGCACCATGGAAGGGATGTGTTTAAAGTGTGATGGCAAAAGTGAGGTCAGTCGTGGTCAAGGAACAGGGAATTGTGAAAGGAACAAGAGAACCAGCTTCCAGAAATTGTCTCAACAGTGACTGTAGGATTGGGCACTTCACAGAATTTCAGCCACAGGCAGCTTCACGGAATTTCTTATGCTTTTTATAGGTGTTGTTTGTGTGACTGTGGTCATGCGATGGATAATGTGTTAAGTTGTCAGACATGCTTTAAGTCTATGAAGAACTGATGAGGATGGTTGAGAAAAATATGAGCTGGGCCCCTTGCTTATCTAGAGCCTGGCTCAAGCAAGGGCTGACAGTGGAACAATGCCTGGAGTGAGCCAGAGGCCTCACCTCTTACAGAGGTCAGACAGCCTTTGCAGCTGCCTCAGCAGGTGGAGGATGACCAGTGTTCCTTCTACCTCTGGTGGCAACTGTAAATTCTGACTGTAAACACCCTCATTAAGCCCTATTTGCATATAAACTTTTGCTCCCCTAAGATCGAAAATGAAGACAAAAGTGAACAGACTTTATATTTATGACTGCAGTCACCAAAACCCCACCTATAACATGCAATTCTTCCACCCCATTGGGAAGGGCCAAAAGTTATAGTATAGGCAAGGGGAGTTTCAGGACCAGAAAAAAAAGGAAAAAGAAAAAGAGATGGGGGGGAAAGACCTCTGCTTGCTTCGTATTGATGAAGACTGTGTCTCTCCTCTGCCTCTGAAGGGATGCTTAGGTGAGCTTTGCACCTTCAACTACATTAGAGCAGACAGATAGATATAATATATATATGTGTCACTGATAGATCTCTGTGGTTAGTGCATTTATCACCAACAACTCTGAACCTGCTTTCCTGTTGCTTTAATAAACTGCACTGTTTTTGAAGCTGGATTGTACAAGTTCTTACTGAACTTGACCAGGGTGATAGTGCCAAATTGGCTATAATCAGAAATCCAGCCCAGCCACACCCAGCCCCTCTGATCTCTGAAGACCAGCTGGAGTGCAAGGGGCTTTATTTTCTGCCAAATCTCTATATCCTTAATGCAACAGTTGGCACTGAGCCCTAGTGCCCCACACTACTGTGGTGGGTTGACCCTGGCTGGATGCCAGGAACCCACCAAAGCCACTCTGTCATTCCCCTCAGCTGGCCAGGGGGCAGAAAATATAAGAAAATGTTCATGGGTCGAGGTAAGGACAGGGGGACATGGCTCACCAGTTACCATCAAGGGCAAAACTTGACTTGGGGAAATGAACTGAATTTATTACCAATTGAACCAGGGCAGGGTAACGAGAAAAAACTCAAAATCTTAAAGCATCTTCTCCCCATCCTTCCCCTCTTCCTGGGCTTAACTTCACTCCTGATTTTTCTACCTTCTTCCCCTCAGTGGTACAGGAGGACAGGGAATGGGGGCTGTGGTGAAGCACTACCACCATGGCTGCTGAGCTCAGCCTTAGCCAGCAGGGAGTCCATCCTGGAACTGGCTGGCATTGGATCTGTCAGACATGGGGGAAGCTTCTGGCAGCTTCTCATGGAAGACACGCCTGTAGCCCCCTCACTACCAAAACTGTGCCATGGAAACCAAATACAAACTCTGCGTCCAAGATTCATTTCATACACCTTTGTGCTGGAACTGAGCTCAGGACTTTGCCACCAGGGCTACCTCCAAAGACCTCATTCTGGAGGACCATTGGGTCCTGAGCTACTCCCCGGTTTCTGAACAACACTGCAGACAGCAGTCATTTAGTCATAAACATTTTTATCATCAAAGAAATACTTAGTAATTTATCCTTCACTCAGTCTCTTTGGCTCCACAATGGTGATGCTCTATTCCTTAGCAAGGGAGATTCATTTCTAGGGACCTGCAGAGGGAGAAGTTACTCTTTACATCTCTCTGCTACAGCTTAGCTCTCAAAGAAAGCTGGGACCACTGGCTTATCTCCCTGGCTTTCCTGCCCTCAGCCACAGTGTCTGACAGCTTCCAGACCTCAGATGGGCACAGTCCACCCCATGACATTTCTGCTGCCTTTTCAATCAACTACTTCATTTTGTTACAGTCCCACTTTCTACATTCCCCTGCAAGGGAAAAGACAGTGACACGACACAACACTGTCTTTTTTTCCAGCCCAGGGCTTCTGCTCTTCAGTCTCAGTCTCACACTTGATGAAGCACGAAACAATCCATCCACCAAGATGACGGAAGTACCACTGCTGAGGAGTTGCTTGCCGATCAATGGGCATGCTGCTGTATAAATATCTTCCAGGTGTAATAGTTACATTTGGAGAAATGATCCTTGAACAAACTTTACTGCAAGCTCTTTTATTCCTGTCACGTTTACTATATAAATAGACACTCTATATAAATAGCATTCATCACTAATATGTACTACTAGAATGAGAGCCAGCACAACAGAACTTTGTTTCTGGATAAAAGGCTTTTCTATAATTTTTAAAATGGCTTAAATCATTGAATCACAGTTCTGGTAGTGAGCCAGAAATATTTACATCTGTTTGGGCAGCGCCAGACTGGAACTGTATCATACCTAAGCAGATTTTACCAGACTTTCAAAATAATATTCAGCAGGGCTTAGTAATATCAAAGCACCAAAAATTATATTATCTGACTTTTCAACCTTCTTTAACTGAATTTTCTTTACTATTTTTCAGACTGTGAGAAAGGTATTACTTTTAATATATTATTGTTACTCTTTTTAATTTAATATTACATAATGAGGGTAAGTACAGTATGACAGTATTCTAACAAAATGAAAATTCAAATTACTTACCATTTCTCTCAAGCATCATAAAAACTATTTTGATTTATTTTCTTTCTCTTTGCCTGCTTCATTGTCTATGTGAAGATTGAGGAGTTTTAGCTATTTGGATACTCCTACAGAATTACAGAAGCTAGATGGAAGAGACCCCAAACTTGATTTGGTCTCTTTATCTCAGTCATAGGGACAGGATTGATTTTTCATGCTACAACTTTATTCTACTGTGCTGATCTGTGAAAAAAAAACATTGTAAATTTCTATATTCTATTTTTTTACAGTGGATCCTGGGGCCTGATGTTGTTGACAGAAGTCAGTAAACCTGCAGAAATGCCAGGGTTCTTCTATACAGATCTGTTTTCAGGAGTGGTGCCTAGTTTCCATCTTATATATTACTTAGGTTAAAAATGTTATAATTATAGATCATGTTATTGTTTTTCACATTTATTTTTAAAGGTTAGTCCTTAAATATTTAATCAATAGTTACTTTATATAAACTGGAAAGAGCTTTTCATTCACATATATAAGAAGCACACAAACAAAATGCCTGGTTATTTCTGAAGCATACTGCATGGCAAGTCCTTTGTTTTAATTAGAAATCCCTGACGCCTCTAAAATAATATAAGCCAAGATATTTCTTTCACAGGATTGTATATTCTGAGAAGAGTATGACCATCCCCCAAAATGTCATTTTTTCCATTTTATCTGAATCCAAGTTGTATCTCACTTCCCCTATGGTCTGACTCCATGTGATCCAATTTTATTTTTCTTAACACCAGCAGTTTTTTATGTTATGTCTCATATTTTCTGATGAGCTAGGGGGAATGCCTCTATTATCCAGTGGGTAGTATTCAATCTGATAGGTGGAAGGCTCAGCTTCCAGGACCTGCCAAGAAGACTCTTCCTCAATTTACATGAAGAGCCTCCCAAAGAGATGCAGGTCATATGGGTCATGCTGTATTCTCATTCACACTGCTTTGCACTGGTAGCTGAACTGCCAATCTATCTTCTTCTGTGTTAATTTTAGAGAACACATGGCATTCGCAACTATGCACCACAGAAACAGTCTTTGCCCAGTTTACCTTTGTCAATGTTCTCCCTTGGTGTAGACAGCTTAGACAGCAGCTTAGGAGGCAGAGGTCTATGGAGCGGTTTTGGCTGCTCAACCATTTCCCTCTCAGCCTTTGTTCCTGACATAAATGAAGATATTTCAGAAATCAGAAAAATCTCACAACGCTAAACAAAAGAAATAATCATCTGTAGTTTAAGATGCTGAGCTATGAATGTCTGTTTAGATGAAGCAGATGATAAAAGAGTCATAACACGTAAGAAGTGGCCAAAAAGGGCATTTGTTCTCTTAGTGACAGCTTGAACAGTTTTTCTAGTTATTATTAAATAACTAGAAAATAGTGTTTCAGGAAATAAATCAGTGACACTAATTAAAAAAAACCCCAAACCTATTCTATTAACTTCAAATGCTTGCATTAAAGAATGTTACTCTGCACTTGGGGTGGTCCTGTGCAGGGCCATGAGTTGGACTTTGATGATCTGTGTGTGTCCCTTACAACTCAGGATATTCTATTATTCTCTGATTTATGATTCTATGGTTCTATGACCTTTGTCACAAAAGGTGAGGCAATTAGAGTTTCTAACCTCTGAGCCAAAGGAGGAACAGTAAAATAGAGAAATGCCCCATGACAGCCATTGCGAAAGCTCCCAGAAACAGTTTTCTGCTGGATAAACAGATTTAATAAGAGCAACTATTAACCCTGGGAAAAGGCCGAATCTGCAAGTAGTAATTTTATTCTTCTTTCTAGTTTCCTATTAGTTTATGAATGCATACAATGACACTGATTTCAATCAAAGAATCTCTGATTTGGTTTCAGAAATCCTCTTATTAGTAGCCAATTTTAGCAAATCTCTGAGTCACTGTAATTTTCAAGATTATCTATATCCTGAATTGCAGAGTTTGTTGGTTATATATTTTTTCCTGTAGGGCTGAAAACATCTTAGATGTCATACAGTATAAAGACTCAGTCCTAAATAACTGGAAATCAGAAGGAAAACACAGAAGGGAAAGCACTGATGAAGGTGACTTTGAAGAGAAACTCAAAGTGCCATCAGGAAGCTAATGGCTTATGGAAAGATTT
This sequence comes from Gymnorhina tibicen, assembly GCA_013399875.1. Lineage (NCBI taxonomy): Eukaryota > Metazoa > Chordata > Aves > Passeriformes > Artamidae > Gymnorhina > Gymnorhina tibicen. Next base: position 658,082 of record VXAZ01006360.1, read on the forward strand.
ACAAAGATTAAGAAAACTGTCACATACACCTAGAAGCAAGGACACCTCTAGGCAATTTTTTTCCCCCAGTAATTTGATTTGAAAGTAGATAAACTTGAGACTTCAGTGCAATTTTGCACGTGGGCAAGATTAACTTAAATCAAGTGCAGCGTTATATAAAACTCTGATGGAAAGAAAAACAAATACTGTGATGACAAGAAAAAAGACAGTCCTGAAGTGAATAACCAGTAATGACTTCAGCCTTGACACTTAGCTCTTGGACTTGATGGCACTTAAACAAGGAACTGGAGAAAGGAAGAAATGGGGGAAGTTTAAAAAGGAGGCCTGGAGTTCAATTATAGCCATGCTGAGTTTGAATAAAAGGACAAACATTTCAACAAGATGAGGTATCACGATACAAAAATGGTTCCTGATGTTAACCAGAGGCTGGGAATGGTATCCTTGCAATAGACTGGAGGAAGAATATATAATATTAAAAAAAAAATCTGAACCAACAAACACCAAACAACCCAGTAACAACAAGAACTCTCCTCCATCCCCCAGTACAAGACCTCTTAAACAGCCAAAGAAGTTGAACTCGAGGAACAGGAACAAACCACTCTATAAATATGTTTGTACTTGATACACTCCAGCTTAGCATTCCAGTCTTTTCAGGATAACAGTGCTGGCACCTGCCACATGGACATTGCACAGGAAGTAATTCACCTTGGAAGATACCTCAGCAGGTCTCTAGTCCAAGCTCCTGCTCACAGCAGGGTTGACTATAAGCTCTGAGCAGATTATTCAATGCTATATGCAAGGATGGAGACCCCACAACCTTCTGGGCAACCTCTGGGTCTCCTTCCAACACTGATAAAAACCAAGACCTAGAGTGCACACCCAATTAGGGCACACATCTAAAGAGAAGTGTGTTTGTGTTCTCTCATTTATAGGTAACCTCTGTTGAAACTGGCTGACAGATCAAGGATGGTGAGAAATGGTCGCAGATTTGGTTAAGAAGTTATCAGTGCCCTGAGGAGCACTGCCTGTAAAATTCCAGGAGGAAGAACAGACTGGAAAGAAATGAGGGCCTAGGATGGAAGTGGAATGGAAGAATTCCTGAAGTAAGCGTACACAGCATGTTCAGTTGGCTCAGAGACTGGGAAGAAAACGAAAGCACAAGAGGAAACCTGTAGTTACAGAGGTTGATGAGAAGAAAAGCAGGAGGCTGAGTGGAGGGAGTGCAGCAAATGCAGCGCAGACAAGAAACCCTAGTGCTTCTGGCAGGGAAGAAAAGTAGGGGTGTTCAAGCTACTAGAGACGGAAATGATAAACGCACGTCAAAGGGAGAGGGAGCATGATTTTTCTCATGAGATAAAACTGACCCTTGCATTTGGTGAGATTTTAGGTAAAAATCAAAATGAAATCAGAAGAGAATCACAGAATATTCTGAGTTGGAAGGGGCCCGTACAGGGATTGAACCCACGACCTTGGTGCCCCAAAAACATGTCTGTGGTCGCTGCTGTAGGTGCAATTTAGTTCAAGGTACCATGCAGTTGAGCCAGCAAGACTCATCACTGCTGCACAAGGGAGAACAGAAAACTGGTAGTGAGGAAATTGTAGTGGCGAAGGAGCAAAGGAAGGATGTGTCTGTGATGAACCCTGCCAGCTTGCTCCTTACTGTGGGAGAAGAGCAAAGTCAGGGTCTGAAGAAGGGGGGGAAACAATTCTCAACAAACATATGTGGATCAAGAGAAACCTGGATACAGCTGTATTCTACTCTAACCATGGACAAGTGCCAGGAACTTTCTGCTGCACAGTATCAAAACCGGGCTAACACTGATAAGGAGAAAGCACCTGTTCTGTGTATCAGCTTAGAGCAGAACTCGTTACAGAGGTACCCTTTAACAGCGTATTTTGCTGAGGAACGCCGTGACTGCCCAGCGTGTCACACCAGGCTGGCCTTGGGGACTTCCCCGGCGAAGGGGCGTGTCCGGGGCGTGTCCGCGGGGCTGGACGGGGGTGGGCGGGGCACGGGCGGTGGCGCCGGTGGGAGCGGGCGGAGGGGCTGTGGCTGCGGGAGCGCGCCCGCCCCCCGGCCCGGCATCGCCTGTTGCTGCGCCGCTCCTCGCTGGTAACTATCCTCTGTAATTGTGGTTCTAGATAGAGGACGTGGTGATGGTGGTCCTTGGCAGCATTATTATTTTTATCGTTATTACTGCTATTGTTATTATTATTGTTATTATTATTGTTGTTGTTGTTGTTGTTATTATTGTTATTTCCCCCTCGGTGCTCACGAAAGAATTATTAAAATTAAAGTTACTATTAAACGGACTCCCCCGGGAGCACTCTCTCACGGGGAGAGCGGCCGGCCGGGGGGGCGGTGGGGACCGGGGGAGCGGTGCGGGAGTGCCGGGATGACCATGCCGGCTGCGGGGAGCGGGAGTGGCTGAGGCGGCGGGCGCGGTGCGGAGCGGTGCCCGGGGAGCGGGCAGCATCGGAGCGGGGGAAGCGGGGCTCTGCTGTCGATGTCACACTCTGCACCAGCACAGCCGTGCCGCTGACTGTGCTGGATGGGGTAGCAGGTGTAAAGCTGGTGCTTCTTCCTGTAAACCGGGTCGAGCTGAGCCAAACCTTTTCAAATTAATCTCGGCAATATAATTACTTTGAGAACTAGGCCCGGCACCGCAGTTCTGATCCAGTGTGATGGAAATTTTATCTGGGTACAAAGTCTTTTGAGAGTGACTTACAAACACGGGATAGGGCAGAGAGAGAGACTGGAGAGGGCAGGGCTGAGGGTGGGATACTGAAGTGGAGGCAGTTTTAGCATCTCTGATAACTGAAGATGTTCTCTTGAAGCTGCATTTAGAGACTGATGAGTAGTCTGCATCTGTATTCTGTGGACACTGACTACCCAGCATAGTTTTCTTTGTCAAAAATGCTTGGCTCATACGTTTAATCTTAGTATTTATTTTTTAAATTCGTTTTTGTCCACAGGGTCCCACTAAAGACAACTTTTTTATAGCTGTAATAGTTTTGAAAATTTCTGAAGGGCACTTCCTGTGTCTCACTGTGGAAATGAAGAAGCTGCTTTGCATGTTGCAGATGACTCTGCTGTTTGTTTCCTGCCTGCAAGGTTAGCGTTTCCCTACCAGGCTGGCAGCAATCAATTTCCCTCTCTTTCCTCTGTTTCTCTTCTTCCTTTGCACGTACTCCACTGCGTAAAGTGAGTGGAATAGGCTGAGGGAAAAATTTGGATGTCTTTCCTCAAAAGAAACTGCGTAAATGAAATTAAAGGTATGGCTACAACATGTATAATAGAGGGATTATTTAACACACCAAAGCATTTACATTTTTCTTTATGTAATCGTCATTCAAGAATCAATACAGTGCCCGAGTGATTTATTTCATCATTGGCTTTTGTGCTTAGCGGTGCGAGATTGAAAGGAAAACATGACCACAAACAAATACACATTTGCTGTGTGCCATGTGGGACCACGGGCTCTCCCCTGCTGGGCTGTGAGCTCTTTTGGGCAGGAGTAGCAATGGTTGTGTCTGCACTATGGAGCTGCCCTCCTCTGTGTGCTGCTTGGGGCTGGTGGGACATTTTACTACTCACCCTGACACTCCTGTCTCTGGGAGGTGGAATGGAGGCGTCCATGTTTGCCTTTGGGTTTGGAGTTAGGGTACAGGCAGAGTGAGCATCCAAACCTGGGAGCCCAGACACACTCCTGAGTGCCCTGGTCGCATGTAGGTGCGTGCACTGAAGACGACAGCCTCAGGAAGGCTAGGAGGATACCCGAAGGATACCAGAATCTCCCTGCTGGAATATTTTGCATGTGTTCCTGCCACTGACAGTGAAATACTGGGTTGCAGACTTCCCTTGGAGGTAAATGTAGAATTGAATACAGGAGTGTGACTTAGGCTTCCTTTCCTGAGGAACTTTCGCATCCTGTATTTTGCAAGGAGGATGAAATTTTGCTCTTACAGGGATTTCTGGCAAAACATTTCCAGGCTGCAGTGGAATTGGGTTTTCTCTCCTGTCAAATGAGAGGAATAAGGTGGTCTTTGCATTTGCAAGATCAAAGCTTGTCTTTTTTTGTTTCAGCATAAAAGATAATTACAAGAGCTGTACTTAAACCTTCATGTCACTCAAAGGCTTGTATGAGTTTTTCCTGGAAAAGGAGCCCTTTTCCGCTTCCTCTTCCAGACCCTTCCCACAGTGATGGCAGGGACCATGACAGCAGCTGGATGATGGCAGTGCCATCTGAGCAGGAGTCTGGTGTGACAAGACACATGGGAGGGTCTGTGGCCTGGTCCTGAGCAGTCTCTGTCATTGATCTCCACTGGAGATCTGCCTTGGGTGACTGGTGGGATGATGCTGCTGCCATCAGCTGTTTCCAAAGTGGCTATCTGTATTCCTCTAAGAATTGTTAGGATGTACTAACTGTGAATGAGAAGATCAGCAGTGGCGAGTGCTATACACGTTACCCCTGAGTTAGACAACAAGAAGAAACTCAGATGAGACTTCCTTTACCACACTACTGCATCATGCAGTGCTTCCTGGCCATTAATGCTTTCTCCCTCACATCCCGTCACCATCTCTATGACAGACTTGCAATTCCTGAATTTTCCCGCATGTAATGCACACAAGGGGTAGTCCTTGATAAAAAATATGTCCTCAGAAAATGCTTGCCCTCTGATCATCTGTTCAGAATCAGAGAAAGGAGCAGTGCTCTGACAGGGAACATGGGCAGGGTTTTGTTGGGAGGACATGCTTGGAGATCGAAGGGAGAAACTCAGAGCAAAATGTCTTTTGTCCCTCCCCAGGCACATGTGTAACCTGTACCACTGCTAAATAATCAGATTTATTTATTTATGTATTTATTTATTTTACAGATAACCTGGAGGTTTTTCTCAGGAAAATACAATAATTCATCCAAAACTATAGTCTCTTCCTTGTTATTAGAGAACCCACATTTCAGTTTTGAGGGATGGATGAAATAAGTACCAATTGTAACAGTGTGGGTTACCAAAATAGGATGAATTTCACCCAGAAGCTAGGACCATGCTGCTAGTCTTCCTGCTGACCTTTAGCACTGGCAACATAGGGAGCACACAACTGGAAGATTCACAAATAGGTAACAGCATTAGAAGTTGGACTCGAGGGATGGATTTCTGAATTGATCGTGGACTCTGCAAAGAAAATACACTTCTTTTCTTTCAGTATTTTGCTTTTTTCAGGCTCTCCCTGTGCTGCCTGTAGGCAGAGCCCCTGACCCAGCCAAGAGCCTTGGCGTTGGTCCCACTGCATGCAGGCTTTAAAGTCTGAGTGGGATGGGGAATATTACCCATGCAAGCATCTGCTGCCTGTAGGCTTCCTATTTTCCTTTCTCCTTGTAACTTGGTGACCCCAGGTGTTTACGGTGCATTCATTTCCTTCTCACTTACAGAAGACCTCTGGTTCATTTATTTCTTATGGGAAGAAAGCAGCCCACTTAATCAGCATTTTAAATAAACCTTAATTTGTATTTTAATCTGCTTTAGTCATATTTAATCTGTTTCTATTGTGAACATCCTTATACTTTTTTTTCCCTAGGGTTTTTCTCTGAATCAATATTTAGCATATTTCCCTAGTTTAAAATTGATGTGTCCTTGTTGGTTTTCATTATTGAACCTTCAATATTTACTCTTCCTTTCCTGTTGTGACATTTTAGCACTAGTAGTCCTTTATTAGATTGTGACTGTATGCCCTTGACTACTGCTGTTTCAGGAAGCCACTGAAGTTTTTTGCAGGGCTTTTTCTTTAAAGAAAGCCTCAGAAGAAGGTCAACGCATCTCATTTTGCTCTTGCAAGCCCTTTTCCTGCAGAAAGGGGACCGTTTTAGCTGGGAACACTCATAGGAATGAGCTAAGTAAGCATGCATTTACATCAGAAAAGTTTCCTTCGTCGTAGCATTGAATTTTAATGTAACCCACTGAGTATGAGGTTTGGGTAGATGAAGTCCAAAGTTTCCATCCCACCAATATATACACAGTCTTTTCTTCTCAGTGTGTTTAAACTGTGTACCACAACACGGAAAAACATATTTAAAACTCTAGTGTCAAAATATTTGGGGGGAGTTATGTGGCAGCACATTTAACATTTACATCACATTTTAATGGGCAAGTCCAAAAGCTTTTGGAAAAGGAGGTCAGCATCATTCTGGAATTGATTTTCCCAAAGATAAAGCACTGTAAATGCAGTGGTAAAAATATTTGTTTCAGAGACCTGAGTACTTCACAAAATGTGTTTGTTCCTCTAGACAGAAATAGCCATATTTCTTATAACAGTGGAATTTCTTTCCTCATTATAGTTCCTGTCACTGTGTGGTTATGTTGCCTAACCTTGAAATGAAAGCAGTTTTGTTAACTTTTTACAAATGCTCGTTGCCATGTTGGGATTGAATTGCCTATCCGTCTCAGGGCAGATAAAAACTCCCCAAAAGTTTCATTTTCTTGTGTGTACTGGTAAAAGGGAGCCAGTGTGCTGGGTAAAAGAGGAATTGAATGGGAAAAAAAATCTGAAAAAGAAGGCACCTGCCTTTTAAAAATATTTTAATAGTTTTATATGGTCATCATTTTAGATAACAAGGAAACAAAACCCAGCGTCTGCTCTTAAGCAGAAGTTTCAAGTTGAATCACTGCAAACATACCTTAAAATAGTATCTTTAGAAGCAACTTCTTTGTTTCATGATTATGTGAAGGAACATGAGAACATTCTCTGATTTTTATATAGAAAAGGTCCTGAATGATTGACTTTAGGAAGTTGTCAATGTAATTTTTCTTTTGCTTATGGGAAGAACTCCAAAGATGAGATTTCAGTGTATATTACAGACAAATTCTTCTTTGCATTTACAAGTAAACAAATAATTTATGTCATAAATCAAAATCTCTTAATAAACTATACATCTTTTACCCTGTTTTTAAATTCAAAAGCATCTGTATTAAGCATCAGGAAACTCTTCTAGCATTTTTGCCATGTTGTTTTCTGTCCAGTCCTGGTTTGCATGACATTCTGTAAAGGGATGATTTTTCTCTTCTTCCCCTCCCCATACATTTGCTGTCTTTTTGTACAGGTGGGTGTCATGACTTCAGTTTCTTCACCTTTGTATCCAGGTCAGAGTTTTCAGAGTAAAACTTAGATTTCAGATTACCCGGTTTAAGACATCCAGGCATTCCAGAATCTTAGACTTCAGCCAGGGTTAGAGAAAACAGCAAAGGAAAACAACATAAGTGGAAATAGCTTGGATTACATTTTGCAGGCACAGTGAGGCCATTTGCATGTTAGTGACTTGATCAGCTTGGCTCTAATGAGCAAAGTTAGTCAGAACTGTGGTTAACACAGGGACACGCAAATGAGCAGCAACATCAGTTCATTTTTTTGCCTAGAAATTAAAATGGAGTAGTTTATGCATTCTTAGTTTCCCCCTCTTTTCTTGGACCCAGCTTATCAGGAGGGGTCCTCACTTACTGCTCTGTTGGAAGGCTAGGCAGAATAACACCTGGCTCCTCTTGCCAAAAAGACCAAGAATCAGAGGAAAGTATCCCCCTACCAGACACCCAAAGCCAAATGCCTTGTCCAGGCTTCTGGTGGGGTTGTCTCTCTAAAGAAGCCATCTCTGACCGTGGGAACAGGCTCCCCTGTACCTGATGGGGATACCTGAGGTGCCATCAATCGACAGTCCTGGGGGCATCTGCTGCCTGGGAAGTGGTGCAGTAATAACGTGGAATCACATGGATAGATAATGCCAGGGAGAAATGGGGCAGAAAAAGAACCACCATGCTGCTCCCTCCCTGATGAGGTGAGGTTGATGGCCACTGAAGGTCTCCCATGCTCCTGGAAGAGTGTGTCTCAGAACCATCATCAACCTTTAAAAAGTTTTTCTTTGAAAAGAAACTGTCTTTGAATATGCGTGTCAGTAGGAAGCCTGGGGTTTGGGTAGTATTGGAGGCTCCAGTATGCACAGGGCATTTGGGACAAATAATTCCAAAAGTTCTGCAAGAGAAAAATACTATTTTGCACAGTTTGCTTTTTGATAATGGTAAATGTTTTACACGATGAGGCAGTAATCAGTTTCTTTATTCTTATATTGCAAACACAGTTCTTGCGTTGTCTGTTTGCCTCAGAGAGATTGCTAGGTCATAAAAGAGACACCAAAGGAGAGGTACTTCCCAGAAAATGAGGAAGAGATTTATAGTCAATTACAGAGACAAAATGTCCTTACCAGAGCTCCCTTAGACCCACCTTCAGTCCTGTAAGTAACAGGATAGATGACACTGTTTACTTCTGCTTTCTACTATCAGAAGGAATCAAAATATTTGTTAATATTAATCACATTTTTTTTTAACAAGTAGCATCCTTCTCCTTCCTTCTTTTTATTTAGGGTGTTCATTCAGTTAAAAAGGCAGTGCAGTCTTAATGCTGTGATATACCAATAAGCCCCAGTAATTTTGTGTGAATGCTACACATGTAAGTGAGAAAATAATTTTTCAAGCAAATTCAAAAGCAGCCCTTAGATGAAGACTGTCATTTTACACTGGTTTTCAGATAACCCCTGCTGCCTGCCCTTGCTGCAAAGCTGTGAGTGCCCAAGTACTTGCCTATGTCTGCAGTTCTTATCTGAATCCCAGTGTCCAGACTTTGTCAGCATCCACTTTCAGAATTACTTGCCCAAGACAGACAACCAGAAGGTCAGAAGAGGAACAACCAACCAACAGTTGGACAACTATTTCAAACAGTGAGAGGTCTCTTTTGGACAAATGTTTTAGAAATATGTCTTTTTTTTTTTTTTTTTTAATTGGGTGAAGTAGTCAGCAGCAGCTCAGTTGAGCTTGCTTCTTTAAGCAGACTCAAATATTTCTCAGAATCTCAGAATTTCTGCACTACTGTGCCTTCATTGTCTACATGCATATATTTAAATGGGTTTGTGCAACCAATGGTAACCAGAAATCCTGGTAGCTTCAGGAGAGGTATCCCCTTAGGCATGTATTTATCCTCTTATCCTTCCTCTCAGAGACTTTCTTGTGGTGGGATTTGAGGGCTCTCTTGTGTTGGCCCAGGTGCACAGAATCTATGCAGTGGCATTGTCCCAGAAATTTCAGACAGACTCGTGGAATAGTTTGGGTTGGAAGGGACATTTAAACATCATCTTGTTCCAACTCCCCCTGCCATGGGTGGGGGCACCTTCCACTAGACCAGGTTGCTCAGGGCCCCATCCAGCCCGGCCTGGAACACTTCCAGGGATGGGGCATCCACAACTTCTCTGGGCAGCTTGTGCCAGGGCCACACCACCCTCACAGTAATTAATTTCTTCCTAATATCTACTCTAAACCCATCCTCTTTCATCTTAAAGCATGCCTTTGTGAAAATTCCCTCTCCAGCTGTCTTGTAAGCCCCTTTAAGTGCTGGAAGGCTGCTAGAAAGTCTCCCTGGAGTCTTCTCTTCTCCAGGCTGAACAACCCCAATTCTTTCAGCCTGTCTTCATAGGAGAGGTGCTCCAGCCCTCTGATCTTCTACGCGGCCCTCCTCTGGATTTGTTCTGCAGGTTCATGTCCTAATGTAGGGGTCCCAGCTCCAGCGCTGAAGCAGCACAGGTAGGGGTCTCATAACAGTGAGTAGAGGGGGAGTATCACCTCCATTGATGCTTCTTTTGATGCAAACCAGAAGCCTTTGTTTAAATGCTGACTTATTTTGCAGGGGCAGGAAGGAAGACCTGCTGAAAATATGTCCTTTGGTAAAAGCTGGGGTTTGAAAGGTACCTGTGTGCTGGGAAGGGAGGCCATGAAGTTTTGATGCCAGGCTGCAGAGCAGCTGGTGCATGGGCTCTTAGTAAGTGCACAGTAATTTATTTCTCATTCATGAGTCTACATCTCTTGCACTCACTGAAGGAACATTCCCTTGGGCATAGAGTACCTGTAGCATCATGGTTCTCGTGCCTGCTGTCCTCACAGTGCTGTGTCCAGAAATTAAGTTGGCAAAGGTGTCCCTAGGCTTTAAGCAAAGAAAGCCCACAGTGCTGAAATCCCACTGGGATATGGAAGCACCCTGACAATTAAAGGCAACAGCTCTTCAGCAATGAAGGAAACGGAGATTGCAACATACAGCTGAGACTCCTGTGGAAATGTAAACAAAAACTAAATCTAGTCTTTGCAAAGGCACCTGCCAACCCTCTTGTTTTAAATGGGATTTGCAAGCCAGAGTGTGCCCCGTGCAGTTGGGGATGCATTACAGTATCAGTGTGCTGCTCAGGAGCATGGTGGGTCTTACTTGTCTGAGAAGGGAGTCAGGAACAGATGGGTTTGTGGGGGATTGTTGCAAGCCATCAGAGCCAGATGCTAGTTTTTCTTCCTGTTGCAGTGACAGGAGCAGCTCATGTGCATAGGAGAGAGGGGAAGCAGGCAAAGTGGTGGGATTTTCTTCAGTGTGAGGTCTTTGCCTGGCTCTGCTATAGTTCAGTGTTTCTGTCCAGTGTTTCTGACAGCTCAAATGGATATTTCATTGCACAACTACTCAGTCATGTAATATGTAATGCTGTGAAGAGCTGAAGAACATACCTAGTTAAACCTAACCCTTAGATACTTTCCAGAGTAATGCTTAGAAAATGATTTAGAGTTCCTGTCCTGTCAGAAACTCATTGCTGCTCGTGTGAAGCTCATAATTCACCAGGTGGCCAAAGACACAGAAATGCCTGAAGGAGCATTAAACGAGAAAAAGCAAGTTTAACCAGCAGGCAGACTGCTCCTGCCACTCTTGACGCTGAACCCTCTTTCCCTTAAGCTATTTGATGATTTGTACTAATATTTTATCTCATTTCACCTCTCCTGTGTGCCTGACCTTTAGCCCTGGCTAGCAAAGTGGATTGAAATAAAAATTAAGGATGCTCCTTCCTTCTCCCCCACCCTTTGCAACTCTCTGAATGATGGTGGTAGAGTAAGCCATTCTTCTGTCTGTCTCTTATGTCTGGTTTCTCTTACCTCCCTCTCTCTGTCATCTGGCAGAGTGCAAAGTCTTTGGGAAATCTGTCTTTCTTCTCCTCTGTCTTTTTTCAGTTCCTGGAACCACAGTGCCTGTAGGCTCCAGGAGCTTTTGTAGAAATCAGCCATAGGAAAAAAGAAGACACAAAGATGTGAAGGAAAAGCTGAGCACCCAGGAGCATTCTGGAAAAAAATTTCTCAGCTGCATTACACATTCCTCTGTGCTTCATGTGCCAGGGGGAATGGTCAGCATTTCATAGTGGCTGAGGCCATTTTCATCTTTGAGCAGCAGTGTGGCTTCCTGTGCCTGGTCCCAAGTTTTGGGGTGGACTCCTCAGCCAGTCTGTACATACTGCCCATGGCAGCACTTGCCAGGGGCTTCAGTGGGAACATGGCCAGCAGAATGGGACTGGGGCAATCCCAGCCCCAGGCTCCCTGCATGCCCATGTCTTGTCTTGGCACAACTTCAGCTGTCTGGCCAGGGACAGGGATGGTGGGGCTGCTGGCCATGCCTCAGTTGTCCGTACAGACCAGGTGTCCACTTACAGGCCACGACATAAAGGTCACATTGGCCAGTGGTATCATCTGCACAGATTTCCTTCATCTTCAGTGTGTTCAGGGGTCTGTATCTCTGCTCTTTGGGAACAGCTGAGCTCTGAGTTGATGGAGTTTGCCATTCATTGCATGAGGCATGGATAAATACTCAGGAAGGGGCTAAACAGATCTGCCTGAGATCATCTCCAAAGCCATACTGCTCACTCGCTCAGCTGTACAATGAGGGATGGAAACTGGGCAGCAAAGCCAAGTGGGGCTAGTGACACTGGTGTAGGGGATGGGTTGTGTGCACCTGCTCCCTACAGGTCACTGAGTGCCTGGGAAAATGGACCTCACTGATGACTTCGGGATGACCTGCAAAGATGCCGTGGTCTGCGCATTTATTTAGTGGGATGCAGAGATGAATAGGGCCAAACACTTGCTCCTTGTGCTGTTTATATGGGGGATTTTTGGGCAGCTCTCTGGAACAGTTTGGGTCTTTTCCATGATTTGTGACAGCAAAGAGGGCAAAGTGATCACTGTGTGTGTCACTTGGATAGCACAGGGCTTTTCTCCTGGAAGGCCTTGGCTTCTAAGTTCCTGACACCACCGACACACACACACACACAAGATCAATACAGTTTGGAGTTTGTGTTTGCTACTGAATTGTTTAACGTTTCAGTTTCCCCTGTGCCCCTTGAACACTTTGTCAAAAGAGCAATTAATGTTTGTTTCAAGTTTGTCTTTTAGATAACACTCCAGCTTAAAGTTTTGTTCTCTTTTTCAAGAACAGTCATTTAGGGGCTCTTTTGAGTCTTCTGAAGCACACCTGTTTGAAAACACACCTGATGTCTTTGCCTCATTAGCTTTCAGTGTGCATTGGCCACAGCAGCACAGAAAATGGAGCAGCTAAGTGATGATGTGGAAACGAGGAACTCCTCTGCTTGTCTGTGGGTGTGCTCTGCCTGATCCCTCACGGCGCAGGCAGCTCCTGGATGATACCCACAAGGAGCAACACCAGCGGCATCTCTGGGATCAAACTCATGCCACCTGACATGTGTGTCTGACACTTCACCATGGTACATGCTTTCGAGTGGTTGATCTTCCATCTCTCCATGCTGCCTCAAAAATCTTCCACTCATAGCAGTGAGCAAAATTAAAGTCTGGTTTTCTCTTCTAAAACATGTCCCTTCTGTAGGATTTCTAACTTAATTACTATCCCAATATCGAGGGTCTTCCTGACTATATTTTTAGCCAAGTGCTAAATATGTTGTTTGCTAAAACTTGTCCAGGCTGCCTCAAACTTTCTCTCAGGTGTGTCTTGGCCACCATTCCTGTCAAAGCCTGGCTACTGCTCTACAGAGAGAGACTTTGAGAAGAGGAGCATGCCTTTGGGTGGATACCCTTCAGTTGCTTTGCATGGTGTATTCACATCTTTTCTAGCCTTATCTCAGCAGATCTTCCAAGAAGTATCAATGCCGACCAGTAGGAGAGGAAGGTGTTTGACCAGGAAGATGAATTAAAAAAAAAACAAACCAAAAAAATCAAGGAAAAGCTTCTTTTTGCATACTTGAGATAAGCAGCGCTGATACTGAAAATATGAAGCAATCAAAACTGGTTTTTTGTGGTGCCAGCTATAATCAGTGTTCATCATTGCTAGAGGGGGCAATGTTTCCCCCTTCCAAAGCTTTTTCCTCTCGTATTTTTAATTTATATATGTCATGGAAGAGATTAATCTCAAATACAAGCTCTGACTCAGAAGTCTAGTCAGTCACTATGTAAAAACATTATGAAGACTAGATTTGTTCACATTCCTTTACAAAAATAGAGATGTGACACGTAAGAGTTTGTTGGATACAGGACCTTCGAGAAAAGCCTGACTTCAGATCACAGAATAATAGAATAATAGAATCACAGAATCACTTGGATTGGAAAAGACCCTTAAGATAATGTTAAGTTCAGTGGTAAACCAAGCACTGTCAATTTAACCACTAAACCATGTCCCTGAGTGCCACATCTACACATCTTTTAAATACCTCCAGAGATGGTGACTCAACCACTTCTCTAAGCCTCCTGTTCCTGCCTAGGGAAGAAATTTTTCCTAATAACCAATATAAACCTCCCCTGGCACAACCTGAGGCCGCTTACTCTTGTCCTGTCACTTGTTACTTGGGAGAAGAGATTGACCCCAGCCTGGCTACAGCCTCCTTTCATTCAGTTGTAGAGAGATCCCTCCTGCGTTTGATTTCCATATGATGCGTCCACCAGAGAAAACACATGCAGTCTTTTTTTGTCTTCCTTCAGCTTCAGTAGATGAAGGACACATTCCTTCTGAGCGCAAGGCTGACACCCAGCACAGGGCACGGACAACCTGGTGCTGGCTTTCACCCTTCACCTGCAGGAGGATGACAGGTCCCCCTGATGCAGCTCCAGAAGCAGGACTGGCTCTGCAAACCCCTTTGGTTCAGTGGTGTAGGGGGAAATACTTTTTTTCAGATGTACTGTAGAAACCCAGCAAGTTCCTTCTGTGTTATGCAAAATTTCCCCTCCTGACAGGGAACTAAGAACCGCTTGTAAGTGTTTCTGAGCAGCAGTTCCAGGGCAAAACTTGGGGCCCGGCTTGCATGTGAGAGGCTGCAAACAAGAAGTGGAGATTCTGATCTGAACACCCTTGCAAATTTTATGAGGAATGCTGGCTTCAAAGCTTGAGAGCAAGCAAGCAGAAACTGCTAGGGTAGGGGTGAGGAAATGACAAGAGGTAGATGGAAAAGCAGGAAAAAAAAAGAGAAAATGTGCAAATGAAAAATGAGATAATAAAGGGAAATACACCAAAGAAAGAGGAAGATGTATAAGAATATAGCTTTTTAAAAAGCTGAGAAGGAAAAGAAGAAAACTAAGCTAAACACAGAGCAAACAGCCTAGGATGTAAAATTTCTAACATTTAAAAATCTATAAAGTCAAACCCTATAAAGCCAGAGTGTTCAAGAAGGCACATATGTGAGTGAACCCACATGCACATGACATTTTGTTCAGTCCTACAGGTATTTGTGTGCAAATTTTCATCCGGCTCCAAAGGAAATGAAATTATTCTTTTCTTGGCAAAAAGCTGCCTGCTGTTCAGGAGAGCAGTGTAATTTATAATCGTGGGGTGTTTTTCCTGCCGTGGTTTGCAGCAGAAGACAGGTACTTGAAATTCTGGCAGTGGGCTGGCAGTGCCTGAGCTTGCAGCAGAACAGCTTTATCTTGGCTGTGACAGCCACCCTGGGGATGCTGCAGAGCCCTGCACCTACATTCTGGGCAGGGCAGGGGCCCTGGGGAAGCCCGTTCTGCTTCCGTGTCAAAGCCAACTACGGTTCACTCACCAGAAACTGAGTGAGATTGAGGCTGAAAGTACATGAGAAGGTTGGTTAACCTCGAGTCAGCTTCTGCCAGATCCAGATTCTTCAAAAATCACTACTTTGTTTCCTTACACTTTTGCAAAAATAATTGGCATAATAAGTATAATTAAAAATAAAATATTTTTTTCCATCTGTTTCTCCATGCTTTTTACTCCTGTAAGCCTCTGGCCAGCTGACCCACCAAAGTCACATTTTCTTGTATTTCCTCGCATCACAAAGTCAAGTTATTTCCTGAAAGAAAACCAGGAAAACTAGGTGTGGGATTCTGTTTTGAATTCCACCTGTTGGTTTTGCTGTGCCTTAAATCACTCCTCCCCTGCTGGGGGAGGATTTCTGAGTCCTTGCCTGGATTTTGGTCAATTAACGGACACACAGCCTTCTCTGCTCTCAGATAGTTTATTAAGTCTTATCAGAAAAGTTAAAAGTACAGCAGAGGGATGTGAATGCTGAGGAAAATGAGCAGAATGTCGTAAAAATCAAGATAACATGGCGTTTTTAAAGCTAAACAATCCAATCAGTGTTTGAAACGACAGATATTTTCACTTTTCTACCAATATTCAACAAATGTTTACAATACGTCCACAGGAACNCATCGCAGTGAGTTCAAATTCTTCCCAGAGAGTTGGCAGCTTTCTCCATGGACAAAGGTCAAAACCAGTGCTGTCCAGGGGGGTAAAACTCCTTAAAACAGGCAGGGAAATATTCCCTGCACTATGGACTCCCACATCTCCCCCTCTTGTTTGAACCGAAAACACTCCCTTGACAGCTTCATCCATGGTTCGTCTACCACAATAAAGTATACAAGGTACAAACACTAAGATAACAATAACAATAGTTAACACGTACAAACCTATCCTCAAAAATTTTCTCCATAAGGGTGTAAGATCAAACCAATTGAACATATCGTTCAGTAAAGATCCATTCTCTTCTCCAGTTTTAGTTATCTCATTTTCCAATTGCTGTATGCTTTCATGGATAGATTTTGAATGATCTGATAGATTCATACAACACTAGGAAACACACTGGAATGAGTTAGGGTCTAGCCAAGACTCTGGTTTTCTTTTTTAGGACTATCAAAACAGGATAGACAGTATTGTTGCAGCAGCCTCCATGAACGACACTTCCAGACCCATATCCATCTGGGAATGGGTTTATCAGCTGGGGGAGTCACTGCCAGTCTCTGCTGGAAATGTGGGACTTGCACATTTTCCTGGGAGAGCCTTGGAGGTGTGCCCTTCTCCCACTGCAGCCAGACCTGGGAGCTAACAGGGGCCAGGCTTCTCCAACCTCTTCTTGTCACTCTCCCACCAAGTAAAACCTAAGATTAGCTCATGCACTGTTATTAATATTTCACTAGTACTCCCCATTGCAGCAAATGGATGGTTTTGATCAATAATTCATGGTTGGGCGTAGCCTATTAAATTTGAAGTGGGGTGTACACTTTCCTGTTATTTATTTATCATTGCTTTTATTTTACGGGGTGTTTTTTTCCCTGCTATTTCATTTTTCACTTGCTTAAATGCCTCTCCTTCAAAGTTCAGACTGCTTGCAGGAAATTAATCTTGTGCC
This sequence comes from Gymnorhina tibicen, assembly GCA_013399875.1. NCBI lineage: Eukaryota > Metazoa > Chordata > Aves > Passeriformes > Artamidae > Gymnorhina > Gymnorhina tibicen. The sequence continues at coordinate 674,578 of VXAZ01006360.1, forward strand.
TTATGACTTTTAAGTAAGGGTAAGCTCTCTGCAGAGGCCTGAGACAGAGCCGTAAGGAAAACTTTTAGACCCACTCAGTCACTTCAGTGCAGGAGATCTCTTTGAAACAAATGGTTTGGGGAATTTGGTAACAAATCTAACTGCTCAAAGCTCATCCGTGGCCTCAGAGCTGTCTGCTTTTTGTTTCACAGGGATATTTGGCTACTTCTACTGAGGGAACAACCAGCTCCAAGAGCAGCGATCAGTCGTTGCCCTGTCCCCTCCTTTGCCAGTGGGGGCTGTTCTATTGAAACCCTCCAGCACACAGGTTTTGGGGAGTGTCAATCTTTCTGGGCTGGTTGCAGGTTGTATCCCCTAGTTAGAAGTGGCCTTTTGCTTTGCTTTGTGGAAACAGTCTACTCATAGCTTATTTGATTTCTGTGCCTCATCTTGATTCATGAGGAAGTTGGGTTGTAGTAAAACTGAAAAAAATATTTTCTTAGAAGACTCTAAGACAGGTTTCAGAGTTTAGGGCTTGGAAACTGAAAGCTGCACAAGCATGTGAAATCATAAACTAGTCTCCCAGCCTAGCTTTAACAGGCCATTATTCTGGTCGCTTCTGTGTCCAGATCCAGGGAAAAGGGTGAGGTTTGGAGAGCTGCTGATCTGAGAATTACCCTACCAAAATCGTGCTTTTCAGTATGACAGAACTTCTTTCTACATTCCTCTTTCTCCAGCCTTGCCAGTATGCAAGCCTGGGTGTACCTCCCTGACCAAGAGTAAATATCTTGTTGCTGATGGGGACTCGAGGCTGCCGTATTTTCTGTGTGGCAGAGGTTTCCCTTCATTCACACCTGTGTGCATGGCATGGGCCATCACCCTCCACCCTGCCTGCCTTGCTCCTCTCCATGCAGCAGCCATGCAGGGTGCCACTGGGAATGCCCACGCAAGAGGCGCATGGGGGTTTTGGTGACTCCTGCCATGGAGTGTGGTGGTTGAATGGGGGTTGGAGACCAGGTTTCTCAGGGAGGGAGGGCACGGTGGCAGACTCCAGCTGGAGGCAAAGCTCTGGCAGGGGTAGATCTGCCCCACTCCTTCCTGCATGAACAGATTTAGACAAAGAGTGAGATGCTCTTCTTGCACCAAGCGGTATTCCATGATACTGTATTTCCACCCCCAACAGACCCCAGTGCCCATGTTGTGACAGGTTCAGTGGGTTCACCCAGCACTGCTTTGCATTCTCAAGGCTTTTCCTGGCATATATAATGCAGGAGAACATAGTGTAAAAGGTTTGAGTTTCACATGCATTCTGCAAAGCCCCCAGTCTGTAGTATTCTCTCTCCTGCAGAGATCACAGGTGGCATTTCAGGGTGCACTGCTAACACAGACCCAGCAGTGGGTCAAATTACCGACTTGCACCTGAGCACATGCCATCAGAGTAATGACTCCTGCTTCACAAAGACTCATTTACCATTCAACAGCATTGAAGTTCTCAGGGTCCATATTCAGAGGCAGTTCAGTGCCTAAATCACTAGTGGTTACAGGAAGCGTCACTGACTTTAATAGGTACAAGGACAGTCACACAAAATAAAAGTGCAATTCAGATAGCATCAAACTGTAGTGGGAATTAGATCAGGTCCTCTGTACCTATATATGAGCAAGATATTATTTGTTCAAAGGAGATTATTTTTAAGTAATTTCCATTATTTTGATTTGCCCTAGTTTTTCATGGACCAGGGTGTTCCCCTCAAAGGGTTCACTTAAAATTGTGCTGTCATTAAATCAAAGACACTTTGTGAGGTCCACAGGAAGCTTTCATTCAGCTTGGAAGATCTGTGCTGCAGTCCTCACTCTGCTCCCTACCACGCTCTTCCCATCCTGTGGATGTTCTTGGATAGAGAGCATGTCTACAGCCATGTATCAGCTGTGGCAAGGAAGACATTGCATTATATGAGTGTGATTTTGCAAAGTAATGCCTTTTGGAGAAAGCAATTTCCTGAAGCAGAAGCAGCCTGCAGGAAGGCAAAGGTCTTGGGAGATTGCAGTGGGCAGTTAAAAGTGCGAGAGCCAAGAGGTGGGTGTGCCTGGAAAGGCCACCACAGGAATACACGTCCCTAGTGCCCCTACGGAAACAACTCACCTACAGCAGACCCCAGCTCCCTCCTCAGCTGGGGATCCCCACAAACCCCCTCCTGGCTGCCAGAACACGGTACTGCCAAGTCAGAGGAAGCTGCTGGACCTCTTCTTAGGCAGATGCCCCAGATCCTTCAAATATAATTCCCATTCATTGGTGGAAGTGGGATTACTGGTTCCTGCATGCTTTTTGGGTTGTCACTTACCTCGCTAAGGAACATCCAAGCTTCATGGCAGGAGAACACAGGCTGTTCCTGCCCTTCCCAAGGCTCCCCGAGGCACTCGGGGGTGAAGGGGAGGAAGATGAGAGCCAGTTGGCAGATGAGGAGGTTGAAGTGAAAGTGCTCTGTCACTCAGGGCTGTGGGGCTGACTCGGGGGCAGAGGAGAGGAGGAGAAAAGTAGAAGGGTTTGAAGCCTGTGGTGACACAGTCTGGCTGATCCGCAGTGAAGTGTGACTGCATTACGCAGGCAGCAGGATGGGAGTGTCAGCACTGCAAAATGTACATGGAAAGAAAGGTCCTTCAGGCACAGGGACAATAAGGGGCAAGACTTTTGAAATGTAGTAGTGGTGACAACAGGCGGGAAAAGATTGGTTTTGACTTTTGAGCTGTGTCTCAAGGGCATGATCTGTTTATAATTATAGTCCTCCCTCTGCAAGTGATTGGACACAGTGCATGCTACTTTATGGTACTTAATTCATAGACAAACATCTTTGATATTTCCTAATGTCTTCTCCTGTAATTCGAGGACCACCTCTCCTTTAACTCTTTTACCTTTCATGCGCATAAATCTCAAAGCAGCTGCATTGGTATTTTGGCCCTAAGACTGAAGCTGTAGGTCAAGTGTATGGTTTTTCTGAGGTGGGACAGTAATGGACATTTAACTCAGTGCCACAGTACAGCCTCTCCTAACACCAGCTGGCCTGTTCCTAGCCATAATTTGCAGCAAAATGCAAGCTATTTATATTGAAGAGTTAAATTCAACACCCTTCTAGGAAACCAGTACTACAGTGACATCCTGCAATATCCTGCCCCATTTAAGAAATCACTTTGGAGAGATCATTCTCATGGAATCATACGTTGTCAGCAATACCACAAATGACCACCACACAGGTACAAGTTAACCAGGTACAGGTGGGGGATAACTATCGCACCGTCCCACTTAAATGTGTTTCAGTGCTGCCCAATAAAATTGTTATTTGTGTGATGCTTCAAGGATGCACAGTGCAGGATTTAAATAGTGTGTCATGACAGGGCTTCAGCTGGGGTTGTGTCTAAAGACAACCTAAGTTTAATAATATTTGGTGAGACAGCATTATCAGGTATACACAGTGACACTCCAGCAGGTCTTGAAATCAGGCAGGAAAAGGGATTCATGATCCACGTGGCAAATATATCTTTTGTTTATGTCTGCCTCATAAATCCATTGTACTGTAAATTTCATCCTTGCTGCCCTTGTATTTCCAAGCTTGTTTGAACACTTCTTTAACACAGCTGGTGCCTGTGGAATGTGCTGGTGTTGAATCAGTGCTGAGGACACAGTATTGAACTCAGTCTGGGTCATGCAAATATAAACTACCATACAGCAGGGTGGAAGCTCTGAATCACTCTCCTATCTTCTGCATAAGCTGTAACAATTCAAGAGAGGGTGCTAAGAGTATTAAGCAAACATATCTGGTAAGGAAACACCCACCCCAGTTTTCCTATGCAAGTAAGATGTTAGATTTAGAGCACACATCCCTTTGGTGCCCTCTGCTTTATCTCGGAAAAGACACTGCAACATTTAATGGGATGTCATGGAGACCAACAAAAGTAATTAAGGATTTGGAAAAGGTCTGTAAGAAAAAAGCTGGGGCAAACCATCAGGCTGGTGTAAAATATCCCAGGAAACAAAGAAGAGGAGCTGTGGCACACCCTATCAAATAATCAAATATCATCAAAGTATTTTTTAAATAGAAGTAAGCAATCAAAAATGCTTGGAACATGTTTCAACATACTTCTGAATAGAGCAAATGTATGTGTGCTTCAAGGATGGATCTTAATTGTGGAGATTTGTTCATGAGAGGGCTTTCTTGAACCTCTTTACAATAGCATGTAGCTGATGGTCCAGCTGCCCTGATGAATTGTGAATGACAGCATTTTCATTAAAGACATACAATTTGGTAATTTTTTTCACCTGCCTGTTTTCAGAGATAAAAGTCTTCTGCAATGCTGCGTTGTCAGGGTTTGAAAGATAGTTTATATTTGCATCCATCAAGCACTTTTACATGTGACGCTCAGTGCATTGGGAAATGTGTCCTTGAAATCTGTGTCAGTTGTGAGGTGGTGTGAGGAGCACCGTGTCCTTTTTCAGGCTCCCCTGTTCAATAAAGGCTTGGACAAACTGTAGGGAGACACCAGGATGGTACTGGGATGGAGCACAACAGATCAGAGAACAGGGAGAGAGGGCTCAACTCATTCAGCCTGGAGAGGAGAAGGCTGAGAGGGATCTTGGTATCTACACCAATCTTATCAGAGCTCATAGAGAAGATGGAGCCAGCCTTTTGTCAGTAGTGAGCACTGAGAATGAAAAGGTCACAAGTTGCATCAAAGGAAATTCCAACCACTTGCATGGAAAAAGTTTTCACAGGAGGGCGGTCAAACATTGGCAGAGGTTGTTCGGAGATGCTGAGGAGTTTCCATGCCTGGTGACTCTGCCCCAGCCTGGCTTGGCAGCCAGCCCTGCGTGGTGTATGAGGTGGCACTGCAGACCTGTGGTTCCATGCCTTAAGCGTGGCTGCCCTTACCAGCAAGAGAGCAGGCGTTTTGGTGTGCGTGTGCTCCGTGAGCGAGAGCGGAAGCGAGAGGAAGCGGTGCAAAGCAGTGCATCTATTGGCGGAGGTGAAGAGGTAGTGCTTCAGAGAATGAATATTTCGTTTCCTTATAAAGACAAAATCTATTTCATCTATGGTGTTTGTCATGGTGTGGTGTCACTACTCACTTCCCTCTCCGGGCTCAGTTGTGGGCTTGCATTCTTGGGCTTGCGTGGTTGTGCTGCACAAGAGTTTCCGTGTCATGCAGTGACAGCTGCTTTGCGGTTCCTCCACCCTACAAGACGTTCAGTTTGTTTGAGAAGTTCTTCCTTTTCTGTTGAATTTGCAGCTGCTGAGCTTGTTGCTCTGACAGTTCGGACCCACTGCTTGAGCCCAGGAGGTAAGGTCACAGCATCTGGTAGTTTTTTGGCAAGCTGCTCTCACTAAGCATAGCAGCAGTTTAACTGCACAGGAAATTGTGGTTGCCATGAAAAAACAGAGCAGGTTCTGTCTTAGTGTGAAGCATTTTTCAGTAGTCTTGTGCACGGCATTTCTACTGACCTTCAAGAAAGTGTTTGATGGATTTAATTGGGCAGAGTGGTTTTTGGATGAGTAGAATGGTAGTCTTGGGGTTGGCATTGGCTTGGAAGGGCATGATAAAGTAAGAAGCCATTATTTAGATTGCAGACTGGATCCATGTAAGAAGGTAATTTTAATTCCAGTGATGAAAAGCACTGATTCATAAAGATAATGTATTTTGGCTCGTAGTGCTTACAATGTAATCTGCTGCCTGTTAGGACATTTATATCAGGCTTTTAGAAATGTTATTTTACTTTCCAGTGGATAGTTAAAACTGATTCATGGTGGAGCCTGATTGTAGTAGGAACTTCTGCTTTAAAAATAGTGATATGGGGCAGCCTTAATGTTATATTTGCCTTTTCAGATCTTGACTGATGAATCTGGTCAGGCTTGTCCCTTGTCTTCTTTGGGATTTCAGCTCAGGCTTTAGATGAATTGTGACTTGCAAATATCTACAGACTTTTTAGGTGGTAGTATTGTGAACAGGAGTCTCCAGGCTTAACTGTCTTCTCTGTGAGAGCAGTAGCTTTGCTGGTTTTGTCATATAGTGATTTCCTTGGCACATGGATTTGGTTTGAACGCTGACCCAATGGAACCTCATGTCTTTGGTATCACCACCAAAGTCACAGACCAGGCTGGCTGACTGATCTCGTACTGCTACAGGTGTCCGGTGAAGAGGATCTCTAGCAAATGCAGCTGGCTGTTCAGCACATGGGGTTTGATTGTCTTGCTAAAAGCAGATCACACCCTGAAACCCCTCCTGTAGAGAAACTTAAGCATGTTTTACCTGCCTCCCCTCTTGCCTGTCACACAGGAGCAGTCTGGCCTCGTGAGCTGGGGAAGCTCTCATGAGTAGACAGGAGATGTGGAAACCCCCTCTGTGGGTGGGAAACTCCATTGAGAAGTGATGCTAGAGCCAGGAGGGACTGGGAAGTACCTGCCTGCTTGCTGGTAACATGAGTGGGGGTTTCTGCTTCCATCCTGACCTTAAGGTCAGATTTACTCAGCTCAGAAGCTGAAGACAGTGTTCACTCTATAGGTCAAAAAAGGGATGTCTTATATTACTGGGTTTGAATCTGCTTCCTCAGCTGAAACTGAGTAACTGTTCGGACTGAATATTATTACGGTTATAAAATGTTTGTACTTAAACAAATCTAGTGGTGTTGCTTCTCTGCTCTTGCTCACAGAACCTGCCACACACTCCATTGTCTTGTATTTTGCTATCCATTTTTTTGATCCTGTTTCTTTCTGATTTCAGCCATGGGCAGCTTCAAACATAGCTGTGTAGCTTGGAGCAGAGTTATCTTGGTAGAGAACCTACCGTATAAGTCATCGCCATATGTTTTTTATAAAGCATGAAAGAACGAAGAAGAGATTGAGTAAAGGGGAAGGAAGGAGACGGGGGAGATCAGGGGAGCACAGCGCATTCAGAAATGCAGCTCATTTTCATACTCAGCCCCTTCATGCAAAACAGCAGTCTCCAGTGAAATGCTGATACAAAACATAAAATATTTATCAAAATGAAAACTACTTCGGAAGAAATCTGAAACAGTATTTAGGTGCTGCAGGATGGAGTATGGGAGGTTCTGTTGGACGCTCTGTGCGCTTTTGCAGTTATCCAAGGGGAAAGCTGTAGGATGGGAAACAAATTCCTGTCCCTTGGTGAAACAGGTAGGGTATCCCAGACATGGAGGCTGTGCCCTTGGGCAGGAGAGTGGCATGTGAGAGGTATGAGAGGGATGCCCAGTGACAAGGCTTGGGGACCATGCCATAAAGCCAAACCATTCTTCAGAGGAAAGGGGAGCAGGAGGACTGTGCTTTCTGCTGCTCCAGGTCCTGCTTGGGTTCCCCACTGCACACTACAGTTCCCAGCACAGCACCATTGCAGGATGGGGGTCCAAGCAGCACCGTAGCCGGTAAGGAGGGCTGTGTTCAGGTGTGCTCTCCTTTTTCTGGTCTGATTTTGTGGGTAGAAGGGCCTGGTCACTGCTGAAATCACTGAGGTGTCCTGCAAAACCGAGGAGAGGATTCAACTCCTGGCATGGGAGTGACAGTAGCAGATCCATAAATCCTTGTGGAACCAGTCAAATGCAAACAGGTGTGTATCTAAAAACCTCCTTTTTACAGCTGGAACGTGTTTTTAATATTTTCCATGCACAGAGGAACTGTTTTCCTGCAAACATGCTGGAAGCACAGGCTGTCTTCTCCTTTCCTTGCATCAGTTACCAGGCTTCCACAGGACATTTGGGACTGAGGCAGTACTTTGTGACCTGACATCTTGCTGTCAGGCTGAAGTACACAGGAATAAGATTTTATCTGTCAAGGGTTTTATGCCCGTTCACCACCCCAGCTGTGATGGGGCAGAGTTGGGATAGCTTCTTGTACCCATATCCAAAGCAGCCCCTGCAGCTGCTCTCCTCTTCCCCCACCTTTGTTAGTGAAGATGGAACTGGGTGGGACAGGGCTTTCCATGCCAAATGGGACATCTGTTGAATGACTGAAGCTGTTTGTCAGTTTGAGAATCAAAATGTTCCTTTATCTATCGAAAAATGTTTTCACTTTAAAGCTAGCTAGCCTGTGTTGATAAAGAGACGGGGAAGATAAGTGACACAACAAGAAATGTAGTGTACTGGATCGATTTTTTTTTTTTTAAGAAGAATTCTACAGACTCTGATTGAAAAATAATATGCACATATATGCTGTCGCCCTAGTATGATGTATCTGACAGATGAAAGACACATAAGGAGAGTATTTATAGGTTCAGAACTCTGCTTTTTCAATGTCTTAATTTCCTTGAAGGATTTCTTCCTGCCACTGAGTGGTATATTGGAAAGAGATCTCCATCTCTTTCTAGAGCCTGTGAATTTTCCCTTCCTAAGCTCTGTTGACCAGTATTTGATTTAGGACTCAGGTATCACATTGACACATAAGGTCCTTTATAAAATGGAACATTAAGAAAATAACTCATGGGCATCACTGTGTTCTTTCTGAACAGTGATAAATGTCTTTTCTCTGTATTTTTTTTCAAATCGTATAAGAAAAAAAATAGGTGAAGTGCAACACCCTAATAATCCCAGTGCCTGCATACATGGTGAGATTTGCTGTTGTAGGCAGTCTTTTAAAAAGCCTTTGAGGCAAAGATTGTAATTTATTGTGGGCTAAATCATGAATCTTTGTAATGTATCAGGGAGGAAGTATTTGCCATAACTTGAGAAAGACTCCTCTTGGTGTTTTGAATGCTGATTTAAACAGCAAGATCCCACCCAAACTGAAGGTACTGTGATCCGAGTTACCCAGTGCTAACAGAGCCAGCTGTGTTTCTGTCTACTTTAGGATTTAAAATTTAGCTCAGCATCTTAGAGGAAATTAAAAAATACTCTTATTCATCTATAGTTATTTCAGTAGGGAGAGTGTCATACCCCTATGTGCACAACATGGAAAACGAACTTTTTTAATAAACCACCGCATGTGTTTGAAAATGTTGCAGTTTGTGCTTCTTAAATGATTCTCAAAGCTGTTGTGTAAGAAATGTGTCTAATTGGCATGGAGTTCCAAACCTGTTTGTGTTTGCTGATGTTGTCAGCCATGGTGAGCAGCTGTCTGAATAACTCACCAGCACGGAAGAGATACGTGGATTCTAGTTTTTATCTTACATCATGAGCAGAAAAAAAGCTGTCACAAAAAAAAAAATCTACTCAATCTGCCTGGAAGCTGTGACACCAAGCAAGAATAAAGGACATCGATGGGACTGTTTGTTTGTCTAAGAAGGCTGGACACCCCAGAGCTCTCACTGCAAATAATCACTGGGAGCTCACTTTAATTTAGCGTTAAAGCTGCTATCCTATTTTGTTGTGGGTGCTGTATGGATCTGCTGGTGCAGGGACATAATTTTGATCAGAACTGTAAGAGAAGCAACAGCTAATAATAAATATATGAGAGAGAAGCATGATAGTAGCAAATATGCTGAGACTGTGAAGTTTAGTTGAGAGATAAACTATTCTGGATTATGGAACAGAACATGTTTGGCTGATTGTCAACAAGATGGCTTTGCCTGCTACATTTTAGTTGAAGGTTTTTGCTGATGAGCGCAAGACGAAACTTTCAAATTGAGGAACTTCTAGGCCACACTGCTGTAGTTTTGTAGCACTGATTCTTCTTTCAACATGAGATCTATCATATAATTTCTCTTTTTCTCACCCTTTAGCGACAATGAAAATGGCAAAAACTTGTCTCCAGAAGGAAAGTATCAGAACCTAACTCAAGAATCTTCTCTTATCTCCTCAAATCAGCTGAGACAAATCATTTGAACAGAAATGCATATGGATAGATAGACTTACGTGTGGTATCTTATGAGAGAAAGGTAGAGGGAAATATTTCTGGGGAGGAATATCCTATCAGGGATATTCTGATGAGTGACCAGGAATGGGCAGGTATGCAAAGGTGCAATAAATACGGGACAAAGATTGAACGTGTCTGAGATACTCTTGTTTTCCCTTCTATTTTTCTGGCCTTCAGAATGCTTCAGATCTATCACAAGAGTTTCTGCACAATTCTAAGGCCCCTTCTCTTAATGCTGCCTGCTGGTGGCATGATCCAGGGCAGGCTGTGCCTTGGGGGAAGATTGCCGGGGGTACATCTTTGATGTCAGCTGGGAGGGAAAGTCTAATGCAGAAAAGAGCTGGGGAAGTACTCCCAGCCCTTACAGAAAGCTGGACTTTGGAAATTGAATTTGTGAGTGAGATAAAAAAGAGAAGAGGAGCTAGAGCTATGAGCTCTGGTGAAGTAAAAGGCAGAGTTTTGTGTGTGTAGGGGGTCAGTCTCACACCGCCCCATGCAACTCTAACAGCTGTATTTTGCAACAGCGAGTGCCTCTTACTTCATCACTTTCAGAAAAAAATAAACAAGTTTGAAGAGAAGATAGCTGGAAACTTGTATTTGCCAGGGAACATGTGTCATGTCATTCTCCAACAGCTAGACAAGTTATCATATAATTGGCAAAGTACTAGTGCATTAACAAAGCAAAGCCCTGATGGTAGAAAGGGAGTAAATATTAGTAGTTTCTTTGACTTTCTTGACACCAAATTCACAATTAAGTTGTTCCTGACTAAATATGTTTGTGAAAGGTAATGTTGTCCCATGAAATTTGCTTTTTTTGTTCTGGGGAGAGGTATAACTTTATGTCTATCTATAAAGTGCCATTTCACATCTTCAAGGTTTTCACTGCCTTGCTTGCAACAGAGCTTAAACACCGCAGCAATGGAGAGAAGTATGAAACAAGGTAACCATTTAATAAAAGTCTTGGAAACCTTGAGGTTTTAATGGCTTTGCCATTTATTATTTATCTTGCATGGTGGGTGTACACTTTGCCAAGCAATGTGTAACAAGGCAGCTCCTCCAACTATGGCTTCAAAATCGAAAGGAAATGAAAGAATGTCAATATCACTGTGTTTCAATTTAGCAATAATGTTCAAGTTTAAGATTATTTTAGTTCTTCCTTTATATTCCAGTCTGAAAATAGTTTGTTATTAGATCTCTTAAAACATCAGTGTGGTCACAGGTTCTTCTGAGGATAAGGTCAAATAAAAGGAGGCTTTAGGGCACAGCTGTAACATATTGTTTGGAAATGATCTCAGGGAAGGGAATGCTTTGTTAGAGCCTCTTTTAATATCAGTTTGCTTCAATTCTCAGCAGCTTAGGTGAGAAACTCTTCCCTTTCTTACACTAACCTGTAACTCAGCTGCCTTCTGAGGAGGAAAGAGTTACTTGCACAACTTTATGTTTTGTTTTTGCAATAGTGGGTTTATGCTGCTTAGTAAACAAAAATGAAGTGCCACTGCCAGGCAATGTTGTAATGCGGATGTCCTGAAGCCATCTGAATCTCAGACTGTCTCAGGCAGTGTTTTATCTTCCTTCTGCACGTTTATTACCTTGTTGACAGTTCCAGTGCCTTTCTTGCTCTGACCCAGGGAGCTGTCTTCCCCTCCCGCCTCAGCGTCCTCTCTCAGCATCTAAGCACGTGCTGACTTTCACCTCATTCTCCCTAAAACACTTCAGTTCTTTCACTGATCGTCCATCACACCAAGTTCAAGATCCTTCCTCCCAGCTTCTCCTGATCTTCAGTATCTCCTTTGTGCTGACAGCTAAGCTGTTTGCATTCAGTCTGTACCAAACTTGCCTCTGTCCTGCCAAACCTCTCCCCTGCCCAGCTTTTCTCTTTGCTTCTGGCCATACATCGCTTTGCTCAAAGCCATTGCCTGGTTCTCACCAGCTGATTTTCCCTTCGCTTCTTCCTCAGATGGCTCTTCAACAAATGTTCCCTTCAAAGGAGCTCTTTCAACTTGTTCACATTGCTCATCAACATTGCTCATCCACATGTTCTCCTTTGCTCTTGTATCATCCTCTGCATTTTTTTCTCTGCATCTGCCTGGTCATACTGATTTTGCAAACAGTTTGGAGCAGAGCAGTGCACTGTGTGCTTACAGTGCCTTGTGAGTTACCAGTGACTATTCACCCAGGATTGCTGGATGCCCTCTTGATGGGATGCCCAAAGTGTTCTCAGTTTGCATTGGAGATGGTGAAGTGCTGAAAGTAGTTGACCCTTAGAAGCAAATGGCTCTGCTCTTGGCTGGTTAAATCAGAAGAAAGTATTGGGCCTAACCTCTCCCACTACTATCCAGAAGCATTTTACACATCTGTGTGCCTAAATATTACCATTTAATGATCTAAGCAAAATAAGCATTTTATATACTGAAAGGTAGCTTTTTGGAAGGCGATTTTCTCCTTTTTTGCTGTGTGTTGCTAAAGCTTTGGACTTTTACTCACTTGATTTCCTTATCAAGTTATGTTTTGTTTTCCCTACTTGAACAATTTAAAAAACAACAGTGATCTTTCGTGGGGAATAACTCTGAAGCTTTCAATGTAAAAATTCTGGTTTTCATTAATTAGGGCTGGCTGACAGAGGGTGCCTGTCTGAATCTCACCGTTGTGAAACCGCAGTGGGGTATTAGTCAGCAACACCCAGTGGTATTAGATACTGGAGCTGACAGGTTGAAATCAACAGGTGCTGTGGGGGTGGAACTGTAGGAGAAACTCAGTTGTGTGCTGGAGCAGGCAGTGACCATCCTTCTGTCACCTGAGGACAACCACCCCTCAGGTGGTGGAGGACCAATCCTCGTTCTTGGTGTGCACCTGAGGTGCATCTGATTGTTCAGCTAAGTGTAGTTATGTTCACAACAGAGTGGATAATACTGACCTAAAGAAGATGTCAGAAAGGGTCATTACAGCAAAGCCCTTCATCCTATTATGTATTATTAGTATAAATGTCCACATATGTAAACATATGTACTACTAATAGGATTCTCTGTATTTAACAGATTACTTAGTGACATATCAGACAGAGGTCATAGCTGCTTATGCCATCAAGAGTCCATTTTATGTTGGTGTTATTTTTTTCTCAAGGTTACTTTGTAAAAGTAATGCTACAGGCAATAAACTGTGGTGTTTCCTCTTAAGCCTAAAACAGTCTTCATGCTATTTAAAGTTGTGTTGCAAATTATATTGCTTGATCAGGTGACTGGACTAGAAGGAATTCTTGCAGTGGAATATGAATGTTCTGGCTGATAGTGTAAGACTTTCATGTGTCCAGCTGCATTTTAGTTAAGCCACAATTTATAAAAACACACAGCAGGCAACAGAAAAATATTGGCAGTGAGGAATCAGAGGCAGGAAAGATACCAGGACAGACTGGGAGAGGACTATGGATCTAATTTTACCCTAATACACATAACCCACATTGTTAGTGGAACATGGAGGTTTTTAAAGGTAATCCTTGAAAGTATGGTGGTTAGAGCCAACTGCAAGAGCAATGGCATTATGGGTTCTACTGCATTTCTCTATTTATGAAGGTTGGAGTGAATGAACAGATCTTTTATTGCTGACCTCATTCTAAAACCACAGTGATTAGGCAGAAAAAGGGTTCATGATACTCCTGGGAGACAGCAGACAAGAAGTTAACCACATGAGATTGCTTTTGGGCTATTTCAAGGCCATGTCCATTGTGGTTTTCACAGCCACAAGGAGTCAATGCATGAGTTCAGGAGAGCATTGAATCTGAAGCCCAGATAGGCTGTACATAACCCTGTGTTTTTACAGAGGGCTATAGCAAATCTCTTTTTTTGTTTTTTGAATTATGCTGTGTTAATTTTAGTTTGGGAATGGCATATTTCTGATTTTTTTTTCCCTCATTTGAACACTGTAGCTACAGCAACCACTTCCCAGGATCAACTCAGGTTTCCATTCTATTCTATTTAAATAGTTGTTTGGTTAATTAATACTTAAAGAGACATAGGACACTCGAGTCATTCTCACAAATATAGAATAATAGGCAGTCTGTCTCCTGAACAGTTTCCTCATGAATAGATGCAAGGGACAGTAGGTGCATGAAAAAGCAGGTGGGTATAATGTGCATCTTCTGGCAGCGTATTTAATGATGCCATAAAAGGAAGTGAACTTTCCCTTCCTGGTTATTAAGAAAAGTGCCTGTAAAGTGAAACTCTAATCCTTCCTCCTGTTTTATATCTTTGATGAGAAGAAAGTCAGGAAAACTCCTTCTGGCCATGCATTCCTAAAGCCACCCACCCTCAGGCACTAACTTAGACCTTGGGAGGAAAATCCTTGAACTCCCCACATATCCAGGGAGAGAAGTAGCTGACTTTTGGGAAACCAGACCTGGTGCTCTGAGTACCTTGTGAAGGAGCTTCTCTCCATCCCTCCACCTTGTAAGGGTGAGCAGCCACCTCATTAGGTACCCAAAGGTAAGTGGTGCAAATGTCCCCTGGGGCTCTGGCTCCAGCCCAGAGCCCTGGGAAGCACCCAGGGCTGCTGCTTCTCTGCCAGCACTGGTGAAGAAATGGCTGATGACTTGTGTTTCCAAGGGGGAATAACAAGAACCAGCACAATTTAGTCCGTTTTTTCCATGAGAAACAAGAGTTAGCAGAGGTAGGATTTAATTCCAGTTAAATTAGCATAAATAAAACTGTTGGCATTTTGAGCAGGGCCTGGCAAAACAACAGGAGGGACATAGAATTGTATCTCATCTACACAGGATTTTATCTCTTCACTTGATTTCAGGATACAGAGAGGAGCTGCCTTTTCAGCTATGGCAAGCTGCTCCAGGACTTTGAAAACCCAAGTAAAAACCTCTCTGTTTCATCACAATTGCGAGCCCAAAAAGCACCAAATGAAAAACAAGTGTCTTCTTCTTGCAGAGCTGCCACTCAGAGAAGTAAGAAATGGCGTCGACAGCACACTTCTCCGAGGAGGAGATGGCAGAGCTCCGCGAGGCTTTCGGCAAAGTTGGTGAGTGCAGCCACCAGGAAAGGCACTGCTGAAGTGTGAACCTGTGGCAAGTTCCTTCTCATGTTCTGACTGACCAGGCGTGAGGAGATGGAGTTTGCTCCAGCAGCGATCTGGTGTGTCACAGCAACCACAGAAAAACCTTTTCCTGCCACTGCAGGCCTCCCACATGAAACCACATGAGCTCACTGCAGAGCACTGGCCTCTTACAGAGGGGGGATGTTGGGGCTCCAGCAGGGTTTATGAAAAAAAACTCAGAAGCTTACAGCAAACCATGTTGGAAATATTCGCAAGTGTTTTCCCAAGAATATTGTTTATTCATGACAAATTATTTGGAAGGCAAGAAGGTTTTATTTTAATGTAAATTGAGTGTTCCCTACGGGAAAGAAGAGTGTGGAGAGGACAAATGTGCAAATGGATAAAAAAATTGTGATTCCTTCACAATGACATTTCAAGCCCAGTATTTCTACTGTGTGTTTTCTTTCCAAACCTTTAAACACGTCATCTGATTTGTCTCCTTTAAAGTCACGCAGACCCGTCACTGTCTACCCAAATTCTAAGAAAAGGTCCTTGTGCTTCTCACAGCTCACTTAACTTCTGTCAGCAGATCGATCAGCCTCTCTGGATTATGCACTAATCAGTTGTCCTTGCTGGTTCAGGTGGTGGTTGGTTGATTTCTGATCACACAGTAGTCTAGGCTGGCAGTCTTAAACATCTGGTCTCTCTGAGTGTCCCGTATGCCCAACGCACTGACAAAGCAAATCACAGCATCTTAGCATGGTTTGGCTTGGAAGGGACCTTAAAGATGATCTAGTTCCTACCCCACTACCATGAGCAGGGACACATTCCGCTAGATCTGGTTGCTCCCCCAAATGCTGGAAGGAAGCTCTCATTCCCCTCCCAGACATTTCCCTTTCCAAGTCCAGATCCTTTTGTTGTATGACGTGGTGAAACGGAGAGGATGCTCTTTGCAATCTGCATGAATCCGTGCTACTGGTGCTGAGAGCTGAGTGCCTTTTTGCAGCATGCAGCAAGTGACTCACGTTGCAACTTACTATGCAGGAAATCAGCACACACTGCTTCGAAATCACCTCAGCCTCCAGGATGGGGAAAAGCAGCCTGCCGAGAAAGATAGACGCAGATACTTAAAAGCCAAATATGAATAACCATATATAACTATATATACATTTATCTATGTCATAACCGTAGTGTTTTAATAGAAACTGTCCACGTGATAAACTCAGTTTGCTTTTTTATCTGTGGAGTTTTTCACTAAGTGGAGAATAGAGGACTGTGAACCTGTATTGGTGATCTTCTAATCAAATACTTCCCTGGATCTTGCAGGAAGCTCAGCAGGACTATTCATGTTAGCACCATCACAGAGAAACACAGTTTTTATTTTGAGGATGACCATACGCTGTTCCAGCCTACTTCTGATGTTATAAGATGCAGAAAACAGGCCAAAATCATAAATTATATCTATGGATAAGTGCACATGTGTATTGTATCAACTTTATTTTCTTTAACTGTTCTGTAGACAGGATGCTTCCTCTATAGATCACGTTTGTCAGTGTGTAAACCTTGGAATGGCAATTATATCCATTTAAACCTAGCTTTGTTAAGGTATTTGTATGTCTAAAAATATAAATTCACCATTGTGTCTTTTTGTTTGTTAAGAGGTGATTGTAATTTTTTCTTGGGTGTGAATAACACCAAAGCAATTGAAAATACTAGATTTCAAGACAGGAAATCTTTATATATAATGTACCTTTCCTTGAGTAAAATAAAAACAGCTTTTATATGCAGAAAATTTCATTGGTCTGATGTAGAATGTAAAAGTTTGCTTTAATCTTTGCAGATATCAGTGGGAATGGCTTCATTGATACCAATGATTTAACAGAGGTGTTGAAGGCTGCCAATCTCCCTCTCCCGGGATATAAAGCCAGAGAGCTCATTCAGAGTCTGACAACCACAGGGAATGGCAGGATCAGTTTTGATGAATTTATTTCAGTAAGTAAGATGTTATTTATTTCAGTCACTCAAGGTGATCCCCAGGGCACAGTAGAGGCACAAGCACAGGGTCTCATGGGCACCTCATTAATCCAATGAGTCTCCTCAGTGGAAGAGTTGAAAGCAGAAGGTAACCAAACTAGAAATCCTGCAATTAACTGGGACAAGTTATATGAATACAGCTGCTTATTGCACAGATATCATATCTTTCAGTCTGGTTGATGCAGCAAGATAAAGTTTTTCAGTTATACACTGCAAAAAGATGGTGTTCTGGCTAGATGATTACAAAAAGTTTGAGCACATTGAAAGGGAAAACTTCATGGGGCATTTTTTAATCAAAAGACTTCTTTTTCTGGTCTGAACTGGGTCAAAAGCAAATTCTCAAATAGTGGAATTTCCCTTGGGATGGAGAGGTAGCTTTTTACTTGCCCTTTCTTCAAACCCAAACTGCTCTGCTCCAAAGTAACATTTTTGTTACTTAGCTGATCTTTGTTCCCTGCTTTGAAAGCATAAAAGCTGAATATAGTCCTGTTGTTACCTCAGCAGATACTCACACTGTACACAGAAACCCACTGAAAATACTCAAGCCCTTTTTATGAAGCAGAGAGAATGTGTCCCCTGGCCCCAGAGCTCACTGGTTTTGCTTGGTTTAATTCTCCAGAAATCCTCTCTAAAATTCTCTCTCATGCTTGAAAGATTTTCCGAGACTTGAAGAGTGATGACGTTGCTAAGTCATTCCGAAAGCAAATCAACAAGAAGGAGGGGATCTGTGCTATCGGGGGGACGTCGGAGCAGTCCAGTGCTGGCACACAACACTCGTACTCAGGTAGGTGCTGCTGTCCCACGCTGACAGCAGCAAGTGAGCCACGGCTGCAGCAGCACAAGCACCTGCCCACTGCTGTCCCTGCCCACCAGGGAGGCAAGGCACAGGTTCCCTGCTGCTGACGGCCCATTTCCTTGCACGTTTTACTAGGCACTCATTCTGTAAGCTCCCCTTGCAAACAGATAGTTCCTGACTTTTCCTCATGGAGGGCACAACCCCATCAGGGCTCTTCTCCCTACCTGTTTCTCCAAGCTGAAAGTTGGTTGCTTTTGTTGCCTTGTGGGCACAGCCCACTCTGAAGCAGTTCCATGGGGAGGAGGTCCTACCCTTGGCTGTCTGCTCCAGGGGCAAGAGTGGGGGTCTCACTCTCTCTGGCAAGGGAGAACAGAGGATGCTTCCAAGCATTTCATCCACCTTCATCCCAGAGGGCACCTCCTCTGAGCTACTGGAGCCCATGTGAGCTGTTGCTGGTACAGGATAGCTGTGCTACAGCCCTGTTGAACTACAGGCAACATTTGCCCATTACCCTCTGAATGCTCTTTGTCAGAGTCCAGTCCTGGCCAGGCTTTTCTGGATATTCCACATGAAGAAGGTGTAATGTATAACACAGAATTATTTGAAGTTATGTGGGATTTCTGTTTAGCAGAGTGGTACAACAACGCATTCAAATTATGGTGAAAGCACAAATACTCCTTGCAGAGCTTAGCATCTGCACCATAAATGTGAGTCACATGAACTTCATTACCAGTCTCTGTAATACGCCTGCCCTCATGACCCAGGCAGCCCAGTCAGTGGGAAGGAGTATTCAAGGAGTATTAACCAGTTCAAGCCCATTGCTGTCCTCAGCTCGTTTGCTTGTCTCCTGAGAGCCTCTTCCATGTAGGGTTTTATTGATCAGTCACACTGGTGGGAAAGGCTCCCCCAGGAGTTCTGCCTTTGTAAGTAAAATGATGGTAGAGGTACCGCACAGCAAACGGATGGATTTGACATTGTGTCCACAGAGGAAGAAAAATATGCCTTTGTCAACTGGATTAACAAAGCCCTTGAGAAGGACCCTGACTGCAAGCACGTGGTGCCAATGAATCCAGAAACAGATGACCTCTTCCAGGCCGTCGGTGATGGCATAGTGCTTTGGTAAATAATACCTTTCTTTCTCACAAACGGGAACCACGAGTCTGCAAAAACTCACATTTCTGTTTAAACAGAAGCTGCTGAACTTACATTAAGCTCAGGAGCGTTTGCAGACTCAGGGCCTTAATAATACTAGGGATTTTTGTTTCTTTTATCTTCAAAAACATAAAGCATATTTCATGTTTAATGAGAATTTTTCCTTGCCTCTAGACACTTACAATTAGATGAAGTCAGTGAAATTTGAGGAGCTGCTTGGTTTTATTTTTGCTCAAGGACTTTTGGTGTTTCACACAAAGCGGCACAAAATAGTGAGTGCTTCCACAGACATTTTCTGCACAATAAACTTTTCGCACAACTTCACCTTGTGGCATTCTCGGCCTCACACCTATAGTACAATCTGTATGTAGCCCAAAATAATTGCTCAAATATTGAGTGTGTGCCTCTGTGTGTATATGTAGAAGCAGAGGGTGATTATTTGTTAAGTAACTCTACAGCTTTTAGGCTTGTTCTGCAATGTAGAGACAAAAGCTATACCTGTATTTTGTGCACATGTAGCTTAGTGTATTTCTTTTTATTCTTTTCTTTTATTTCCAGTAAGATGATCAACTTTTCAGTGCCAGATACCATTGATGAGAGAACAATCAACAAAAAGAAACTCACACCCTTCACAATACAGGTACTAAAACACAGCAAAATTCTTTGCTTTTCCCCTTAGGATGTTTTCTTGTAATCACTTAGAGGAAAGGCTGGTTCTGCCCAACATGGTCAGTCAAACTTGTTCATGGCACAGAGAGATGCTCAGGTCCATGTCATAAAATCACAAAGACTGATATTTACATTTCTTTCCAAACATACGAGCAACCTGACTAACTAAACACAATGAATAATGTTTACCAGATCAGAGCTTTAGATACTTTTGTGATAGGTGCTGTATGAATGCAAGAGCAAATAGACAATACAGTGACCAATTGCAGTTGGAGCAGCTCTCAGAAGGCTGAATCCCTCTTTTAAGGCATGACAATGGACTTGAACTGACCACTGTGGTTGTTGCAGTCTGATGTCCTCACAAAAATATTGACTGTGCCCCTGGAAGTACCATGGTGTGCAAGAGGCCTGAAGTGGGACCATGGCCTTTGCCTGCCTTTTACAAGCCAGTATTTTACTTGAATACTGAATCCTGCCTTTATTTCTATTACGTGCACATGTATATGATTTTAAAAATGGACAAAAAGGGTATTAATTTTCACCACTTGAAGTTCATTGTGTTTCTAACACAGCCGTATGTAGAGAGATACTTTTATATGAACAACATCTATGTATCTGGGTACAGAATATAAATAGATATATGGAATAGATATGAACCTAACCCAGTTTAGCCTTCAGCTATTCTGATTTGATGGAACATTAGCCAGACTCAAGTAAGCTCAGAAGCCATTAAATTGGATTTTTATGCTGTACACCACATTTTTCAGTTCTAATCGTTTTGGTCAGCAGCATAACTTAATGATGCAGCTCAGATCAATCCCTGTCACACATAGACATGATTTGATCAATATAGCTTCCACTTTAACTTAACCCTTTTACAGCTGTCTGCTGGAGAAAAGGTAATTAATTTGAAATGGTCCAATTTTTCTAGCTTATGAGAATTTACACTGTGTCTCTCTCTGCATTTTGTATCTAATCAGATCTCCCTGTCATGCCAGCAGTGCTGAAATTCACGTGAAAAATTGAAATTCTGTGTGATAAATTATATTTTCCAGGCTTCTTTGCCTGCTTTACTTGCCCTCCGTTTACCACACCACCTTTTTGTATAGTGTAGACCCAAGGATCAGATTTTCTTATTCCCTTTATTTTAAATGGATAGGAAATGGTGAAGGAACATAATGTTCCTGAAATATCACTTGCTTTCTGCCTGTCACTGTGAATCACTGAATTCCTCAGCTTCCTCTTCACACTCCCAAACCAGGAGTCCATACTCCAAAGTTCAAAAAGAAAATATCCAGATTTTACCAGTTCCAACCTGCGCTGAACTGCAAGGTTAAAAACTTGTCAGGTTTATTCATACTGATTCCTGGGACAGTGTGCTTTTTGTAAGCACTGCCAGCTAGCAACTTACTTGTATCTTAGGTGTCAGGGCTTTTGCAGAGTGCTTAGGGAGAGCCAAACCTGGAATATCTGCCAGTCGATTGGATTGTAGCTCCTTTCTTCCTCCATGTGTGCAGGACTGAGCATAGGAGAGTTTGCTCCATGCTGAAGCTATGTCTGTACTTGAGCACGAGCTTGAGCATTAGCTCTTGGGAGAGCCTGGCTTTGGTAAGCAGGATTGAGCCAGGACATCACTGTGAATGTAGACATATGCTCTGGGCTCCAGTGTGACGTGACATTTGCCACCTCTGCCAAAAAGACGTCCTTTCTGTCTTTATGTTGAGACCCAGAATCTACCTGTAATCCCCAGGAGAGTCTGCATTCCCCTGCTCCCTGTGGCCAGACATGTATCCTGGGCTGCATCAAAAGAACTGTGGCCAGCAGGTCAAGGGAGGTTGTTCTGTCCCTTTACTCCATTCTGGTGAGAGCCCACCTGGAGCACTGCCTCAGGAAAGACATGGTTCTATGTACGTAAATGCATTTACAGTGAAGCTGCATGCAGATTTCACTCGTTTTGGCTGTGCCCCCTTCCTGTAGCCTCAGCTCTCAAGTTCCGCATCATTCAAAAGTTCTCATCTTTCCGTAGGAAAATCTGAACCTGGCCCTGAACTCTGCTTCAGCCATCGGGTGCCATGTTGTTAACATTGGGGCTGAAGACTTAAAAGAAGGGAAACCATACCTGGTTCTGGGTCTTTTATGGCAAGTCATCAAAATCGGACTCTTTGCTGACATAGAGATCAGCAGGAATGAAGGTACGTATGGCTCTTCCTGTCAGTGCTCCACTGTTATCACTGCACAGTCTTTAGGATAAAGCTCTTTAAAAAAAAAAAACAACTTGGTTTTAATTTTTTTCTTCAAGTATTTGTTGTCTGTTTTCTTGATTGGTCTAATTTTCCTTGCTTTTCACAAGTTTCAGCACTCGAACGTCCAAGGTTTCCTGTAGACTTGTGTGTTCAGAGCCTTTTCGTGCTCATTGGGTCAGGAATGGCGGTCTACATCCAAGTATATTGGTGTTGTGGCACTAAATCTGGGATAAGGAAATCTGCATTAAAGAAGCTTGGGTCTTTCTTGCTCTTGATTGCCAAACATCTCCTCTTTCTTTGTGAAATCATAATTATAGAATCATAGAATAATTTAGGCTGGAAGGAACCTCTGGAGGTGCACCCTGGAGATCTGACTCAGCCATGCAGCTACCTGCTTTCAGCAGTACAGCATCTTAAGGTCAGATGAGGTTGCTCAGAGCCTTTTCCAGTGTTTTCTGGGCAGCCTGTTCCAGAGCCCAACCACTCCTGCTCTGAATTTTTTTTTCTTATATCTAGTTGGAATTTCCCTTCTGTCACCTTGTGTCCACAGCTCCTCATCCTTTTACTGTGCATACTGGAAAAATGCGGACATGGCCCCTCTATAATGGTTGAAGACAATACTTGCTCCCCTCTCAAACCTCTCTCCAGGCTAAACAAACCCAGTTTTATCATCCTCTTCTCTTATATCACAAACTCCCATCCAAACATTTTCTTGTCCTTCCACTAAACCCGCTTCAGTTTGTCAATGTCTCTCTTGTATTGGGAAGCCAGAAACTGGACCCAGCATTCCAGATGTGTCTCACCAATGCCAAAATTCTTCATGGAGTAGCTTCAGTATGAAGGCTGTGGGTGTACATGCAGTCCACACAGCACCTTGCCTTGCTGCTTTGTTCCCCATGCCTCTGGATAGTCCCTCACCCAACAGTGACACTTCTTTCCTCCAGTTTCTGTGCAGGTGTTACCTTCATTTCCTCACCCCTGTCACATTTCTATCCCTTTCATTGCCAGAGCCACCAGTTCCCATTGCTTTGTAGGCAGCCTTGCCCTGCTTATTTGCTAGTTTTTTCCTTTCTGGTATTTTCTCCTTCACTTCTCATCTAAGATTTCATCTAAGACTAGACAAGCCAAGAAAATTCTGATTTATTTCCAGGTTCTGTCTTTCCCTCATAGCCCTTCTTCTGCAGCTGTTTCAGGTAAAATTCCCCTTTCTTGAACATGGGACCCTGTATTTCCAATGAACTTTCATGAGCACATGATGTCAATGCAGTAATACGTCACAACCTCTATGGGAATTACCTGGGATGCACTTAATATCATGTTGGATTTTCCCCTGGTCATATCAAATTGTGGCTCAGAGTAGCTTAGAAGACATCTAATACACTCAAGTTCTCCTCCTTGGTTCGTATAAGCTTTTAGCTAATAGCAGTTATTCATATTAATTCCCCAGTGAACATCTTGGAACATGGCACTATTAAATTGCATTCTGTTTTTATTACTGTCATCTAGTTCGTTCTGTCTGATTTCCTGATCGTCCTCTGTATCGACTATGCCACCTAGTGAATATCATCTTCGCATTTTTAGCACGTTGCAAGTATTTGTGCCGAGATAATTGATGCAAAGAAAGGAGAAAACATTAATCCAAAAATCAATCCACGATCAACTCCACAAAAATCCTTCTCCCAGCCTTCCCTCAGTGTTAACACTGTTCTCTTCATAAAATCCTCTGTCTACTTTAAAATGCTTCTATTACCCCCTCTGGTCAAGTTTAACCCTGCTCTACCCTATATCAAATCATCTGTGTAACTCCAGTTATGGTATGTGTCCACTGTTTCCTTTATGTAGCCAATCCATAATTCTTTCGAGGACTGAAAAAAGATATTGGAAGAAGATCAGAGCAGTGTAACACACTCTCCCTTTTTACCACATTAATGATTATCTTCCATGTTAGTTCTTCTTTTCAAAACTTGTTCTAAAGCCTTTCATGCTCCGGAGGTCAGCTGAACACACTGCATTTGCAAGGGTCAATCCTCCCATCCTGCCTGTTCTTCCTCTTATGAACATAGTAACAATTTTTCTATATAAATAGGGTATCTCCTCAGTTGACAGATGAGTTAACCCTACTGGCCCACAAGCCCATGAGGTCATGTGCAAGTATTGCAGAATGCCTGTGTGAATCCAGTTTCAGTGTGAAAGTCTCTGAGATTTCTTTCATCTAAGCTGCAGAAAGCCTGTGTTCATATTTTCATTCCAGGCTTGCCCCTGTGCTCAGCATCACTGCATCCAGCTCTGGACTTCTCAGCACAGGAAAGACTTGGAGCTGTTTGGAATGGGTCCAGAGGAAGGCCACAGAAAGGCTCAGAGTGCTGGGGCACTTCTATGAAGACAGGCTGAGAGAGCTGGGATTGTTCAGCCTGGAGAAGAGAAGGTTCCAGGGAGACCTTATTGCAGCCTTCCCGTACCTAAAGGGGCTTATGAGAAAGATGATGACAAACTTTTTAGCAGGGCCTGTTGCAAGAGCAAAAAGGGTAATGATTTTAAACAAAAGAGGGTAATCCAGCTTGAATTTTGGCAACATTTTGGCCACTCACATTTAGAAATCAGTAGGAAAACGTGTAAGAAAGAAAACAGTTATAGATTTTCCTCAACAAGTATTCACATCATTATTTTTAAATTTTTTTTTCCTGATTAGCCTTGATTGCTCTTCTGAGAGAAGGAGAGAGCCTGGAGGATCTGATGAAGTTGTCTCCAGAGGACCTGCTGCTGAGATGGGCAAACTATCACCTGGAAAATGCAGGATGCAACAAAGTCAACAACTTCAGCTCAGACATCAAGGTATGAGTAATACTGACCAACAAAAGCAAAACAGCAGCTCTACACCCAAATTCCTGTCCTCCACACAGAGATTGTGCACTGAAACAATCCAAGCAGCTTGAGACTGCTCAGTCAAGCACATGGAGCTGGGTACATAAAATGCTTTTATTGGGGTCTACCTTTGCACTCGGTAGTATTCCTCTGTGGATACAGAAAAGCCTGTTAGAAGGATTTTCCAGCTTCTTGCAGTGTTCTGTGTGAATCTTTTCTTTCTCACACAAACTATCAAAACAATAAGGTGTTTTTTTCTGTAACTATCTGAACACCTGGTGTTTGTCTGAGTCTTGTTATGGTACACTGGTGAAATGGATGTTTTAACACCTCACCCAATCACCCTGAGGGGTGGATGGAGTACTGACCAATATCCTTATGGAATTAAGACATATAGGTGAAAAATTAATTAATTATCACATTTTCCTGCTGACTGCGTTTGGATTCATTTCCTGGTCTTTGCCTACTGCAACATTCCTCCTCTTCCTCCTGGCCTCACAGTCATCACTGCCAGCACACAAATTGCCAGAGAAAGGAATGGCTGCTGGCTCTGGACAAGGCATGTGGCCCCTGTATTTTCAGTTCCTTGCCTTTATTGCTCTCCTCCTTCCCAATTGTCCTTAAATAACTCTTGACCTGACTTTGGTCTGGAAAGACCTGGACCTTACTCAAACACACAGAGAAAGATGTTTGGGCTCTTACAATTCCCCTGCTTGATCTTTCCTTCACCTGGGCTATGTGCTCCTCTGTCACAAGCTTTGCTATAGCCCTGAATGCACTTATCCACGAGTTTTAATTCAGTGGGACTATTCGAAATACTACAGCTGGACTGGGAGACACTTGCAAGGATGGGTCTGGAGTCTGTGCAGCATTATTTCACATACTTGGGAGCTCATGGGCTTGTGGGTGCAGATTTCAGCAGAGCTTTCTCTGCAGGACTTCCGTTGTTCCCAGATAGATCTATCTGAACCTCAGTGGTGCCCACTGATGAATTTCAGACACTAAAACCCAGTGTGAGGCCCAGCCAGCATGCCAGAGATGCAGGGGTTGTATAAGGGAGGGTATCTGATCTAGCTTACAAGAAAGCCAGGGGCTGGCCAGCACACCAACCTCACCAGCCACGACCTGACTTGCCTGCTCCCAGAACAGCACGGGAAAAGTCCGGCTCCAGAGGTACCTGGTCATAGGCTTCCCTAGGGACTGAAGCATAAGCACAAGCATTTAATTGAAATGCAGACAAAAACCACCAGGAAAGGCAACAGGAGGGGTAGAGAGTCACATTTAACAATACAATTTGTATTGTAACAGATTTTTGGTTCACTGGGTGGAGGTGATTGGAGAATATCCATGAAAAGGGAAGGGAATGGAGTCTTTCCCATCTTTCTGTGTGCTGGCCAAAAAGACTATGGTGCAACTGATTAAATCCTATCTACAGCTGAAAGCTAAATTGCAGTTCTGGTGTTTACAGTTGGAAAATAAGGCACACATTTACAAGATTTCAGTGTTCACAGACATTCTCTAACTCTGTCTCCCCACCTCACTTCTGTTGTAAATAACCGCTTTCTAGATATGGCGCATAGTAATGCAGATGTAAAATATTTAAAATAATTCAGGTAGTCTGCTTTATATTTTGAAGATCATCAGTTGGGTTAGTTAGTCAAGTCCCTAGACATTAACATGTAGCTTTATTTTCAGTTCTTTGGGCTATTTTTGAGGTGAGTTAATATTTTCCACATATGGAAGCAGTGTTGTATTTCACAAAAGATTAAAGACACAACATGTTAAATCCTTGTCTTGTTCCTGCCCTTTTGCCTGAAAAATGCTGATACTGTTGTCAGTTTTAACTTTTGTCCTTGAAAACTCTGCTTTCTCTTCCACAACTGTTCCAGCCTTGCTTTGAAATCCACTTTAAACATCTGCTTTCTCCTTCTGCATTTTCTTTTATTAAATGCTCAGCAGCCTGACTTCTACAGCATTATAAAGGTATGCATTTTCTTACCTCTAATTTTATGTTCAGATTAAGTAAATTCTGATATCTTTTTGTTGTTGCTGTCCTTTCTCTAAGTGCAACACACAGCATTTTTGTCTCTTGTGTTGGGCATTCAGCAGCACATATATATTGGCTCAGGGAAGAAATAGATCTGGCAAACACAGCATAAAGTAGAAATTGCTAAGTGCTTCCAGCTTAATTAATTTAATTATGTAGCCCAATGATCGATGTAATAAAAATGAAGCATGCAGGCACATTGTTCGGGGGAGCACTGGCATGCAAAGGCTGAGCTTTAGATGTAATTTTTCTTCCCTTTAATTTCTCTGTCTGTCACAGGACTCAAGAGCTTATTACCATTTGCTGAACCAAGTCGCCCCCAAGGGAGATGAAGAAGGCATTCCAGCTATTACTATTGACATGTCAGGATTAAGGGTAAGATGAGATAAGTTTGGGGTAAATGCTGATATTTTCTGCCTGTTACTTGCATTGCTGGCCAACACAGGGCTGCACTGGGATGCCAGAACCAGCAAATTCTTTCTCACATTGCAGCATGATCTTGTATTTCAGAAATCAAAGCTTTCAAAGAATTAAATTATGTGTTTGGATTTTTGTTAGATAGTAACTCTGAAACTTCAGCAACCATTTAATCACACTGATAAACTACTAGCATGTAACTAGTGTATATAAGTAAATTTATTTGGGAATAAATAAAACCATCACATTTTGTATGTAATATGACTTNAGCAAATTCTTTCTCACATTGCAGCATGATCTTGTATTTCAGAAATCAAAGCTTTCAAAGAATTAAATTATGTGTTTGGATTTTTGTTAGATAGTAACTCTGAAACTTCAGCAACCATTTAATCACACTGATAAACTACTAGCATGTAACAAACGTATTTAAATACATATATTTGTGAGTTTCATCAGACCATCACATTTTATATGGAATGTGGCTGTAAAAGCAATATGGTGAGATGGTTGAATCGTAGGCAAAGCCCATTTGAAAACACAGACTTGCCATTAGTAAAAGTGGGGAAGGGAATACCTATAAATCCATCAGGGAGCTGCTTTAGAAGCTAGATCCGCACGCGGAGACCCCAAGCGTGTGTGGGTGCAGTGCCGGGGCGGGGTGGGGCTGATGTCCCGTTCTGTGCCGGGCAGGAGAAGGATGACGTGCAGCGAGCCGAGTGCATGCTGCAGCAGGCCGAGCGCCTCGGCTGCCGCCAGTTCGTCACCGCCACCGACGTCGTCCGCGGGAACCCCAAGCTCAATCTGGCCTTCATCGCCAACTTGTTCAACAAATACCCTGCCCTGCATAAGCCGGAGAACCAGGACATCGACTGGAGCTCCATTGAAGGTCAGGAAAACGCAAATATCGCATGGTGCACCACACTTTCTTATTTCCCATGTCAGCCCGTGTCTCCTTCTGTTCATGGTTCAGTGCGCTGTAAATTTAGAGTTTGGGTTTCTTCGTCAAAACA
>VXAZ01006360.1:702683-734021 GCA_013399875.1 Gymnorhina tibicen
TACCTCTGCTAATAGTTGAGTTGTGTTTCTTTCCTCTGTTCTTTGGACAATGCTGTATCCTTTTTATTGTTTTCAGTGACCTGTCAGATGCCTTGGTTATCTTCCAACTCTATGAAAAGATCAAAGTGCCAGTAGACTGGAACAGGGTGAACAAACCACCATATCCTAAACTGGGTGGCAACATGAAGAAGGTACAAAAAGCTGGAATAGCTCCAGTAGTGATGCCTTGTCCTCACTGAATGCCTTTATCATTTCAAACAGCAATGTGGGTACTCATGTTGCTCTCCAGCCCCAAGTACAGCACCTTAAATGATTTTTTTGCTTAGTCAGTGGGTAATTTTTCATCCTGAAAAAGAAATACACATTGGACTCCCTTGCTCTGTTGACAGGTGAAAAACATTTGTCAAGTAAAAAGACTTGACAACTTTTGCATCAGGATCTAAAAACTGTATTTGCAGATCCCTTTTGCTACTGCTTTAGGCACTGATTATAATGCATCTGGACCGTGAGATGCATGGCACCAGCTTAATTGCAGCTGTCTGGATCACTGCCCTCCACATCAGATGAAGACAGTGATGATAAGCATTCTTGATCAGATGCATCAAGAACCGATCACACAGTTGCTGCTAAATACAAAGCTTTCTCCCAACTATCTGGATGAGTAATTGCATCCAACTAGACCAGAGCAATCAACCAATCTAAAATATTGGCTGAGACACTAATCCTTTGTCTCAGTGCAATGCCATGATGCTGGAGGTACCCATGAGCCATACATTTTTATTTTCCAGGGTAATCTGCTTTTCAGGCCCTGATAATGAAGTATAGCATTTTCTTCTGTGTTAACTGTTTACCGTGGTATTTTTGGGATGGATCTGCCTGCTGGTAGTCAATCAGATGTGTTATCACAGAGCCCCAAAGTTCCTGTTTGCCCAGGAGGATCTGGGCTGAGTGATCCAAAGAATTTAAAGTAACAGTGTCTTTTCTTCTTTATTTTTTTTCCTGTATTTTTGAACCACACCAATTGACCCTGCCATTAACAGCTTGAAAACTGCAACTATGCAGTGGAGCTGGGAAAGAATCAAGCCAAATTTTCCCTTGTTGGCATTGCTGGGCAAGATCTGAATGAAGGAAACCGTACGCTCACACTGGCCTTAATCTGGCAGCTGATGAGAAGGTAGGTCAGCCAGCCACGAGCTTCAGAGCATTTTGGTATGCTCAGTTTGCATTGCAATAGATTCCTGATGCTCTCACTGAGAAGGCTCTACAGGCTACAGCCTTCTTACTCCTCTGTTTGCACTTAAATGCCAAGGCAGAGTGACCTTTTGCTCACTCCTAGTTCAGGATATGATCAGAGCACATCTCGTGGGCAAGGCCATTACAGTCAGCTCATGCAGGAGATTATTATTGTCGCCATCTGTATAGCAAGAATAAATGTTTATTGCATGGAAGAGAGGAAAAGAAGTTAAAAGGTCTCTGTATCAGGGAATGGGGACAATGTCCTGGAAACAAGGAATTGATGTGGAAGTTTTGTAAGCTGCTCCCTGAAGTGGGCACAACTCAGTACCTCTCCCCATTTTAATGTAATTCTCTGTGTGTGCATGTTTCTGTGTTTAAGAGCACCATAACTGAGAGTAAAGAGACACAGTAGTTAGGATACAGACTGAATACAGACTATTCAGACTATAGAGACAGGCATAGGTTTATCAGTAAGGTAGTTAAAATAGAGATGAGGTGATTACATACCATCAGTTTGGGATATCTTTCCAAGGTGTGTGCTGACATATAAGCAAAATACTCCAGGCTTGTTTTTATGCAGAAGGTCAGTCTTAGGTGAGCAGAAGGATTCCTTTTTATCTCTAAAGTCCGTGATTATTTTTTAAGCACTATCTGAATGAGTCATTTACAAAGAGAGACATTAAGAGGGACCTTCCAGGAATTTTAAGTACCCAAAACTTTTAACACTCCCAAAACAGTGATTAAGGAATTGGGTATGAATTAAACTCATTAGATTAATTACTCTGTTATAATATAAGTCGTATGCACTGTGAGCGTGTGTGAGGCAGAGGAATATCAGATCACCGGGATGATTCCAGTCAAGCTGTGCACATACAGCACAATTCTGAGGTTACAGCAGACTTTGAGCAAATATCCTGGCTTCCCTCGTAAGGTACACCCTGAATATCCTTGAAGACATTGGTGGTGGAGAGAAGGTGAATGATGAAATCATTGTCAGCTGGGTCAATGAAACACTGACTGCGGCCGGGAAGGATTCAACCATCTCCAGTTTCAAGGTATAGGTTTTTTCAAAAGTCTCTGCTTAGGAATCTCTTACTTGGTGTGTTTGTGTGTATGTTATATAGCTGTTATATAGATGTGTGTATGCATATATACACACACTCTACATTATGATATAACTCACTACATGGCTTGATTATTTTTCATTCCCTTTTAAAAGCTTGTTCAAATGCACAGGTTTTATTCAAGGGACTTTACTGTGAAAAAGTAATAGAAATATGATATGAACACAATGGGAAACACCTTGGATTTCAGTTTGACATGGGAAATCAAAGGATGGAGACAGGAATGATGACTGGAATTAAGCAAGAACTGCCATGCTGTTGGTTATGAATCAACAGCAATTACAAATGACAGTAATAAAAGGAACAATAGCAATACATTTATAACCAGGTAGTACCATTTAGGGGTACTTCCCTGTTTTGCTAGGTACCATACAAACACAGAGAGGGACCAGTTATAGAGAGCTTCCAAGTCTGCTAACATACCTATGACACTTCCCAAGCTAGGGAACTCAGTGGATATAAATCAGCAGATTGCACGAGGCGAGAACAGATCCATCAAACTTCATGTAATGAATTCAGGAACCACACAGCTGGTCCCCCTCACATCTCCCATCAGTAGATGTCTATCAGTGTCATCTCCCCACAGGAAGCAAATGCACTAGCCCTGCATCCCATCTTTTGCTTTAGTGACATTTTATTCTATGACAAGGTGACCTGCTTAATGGATGAGAGAAAGGCTGTGGATGTTGTCTTCCTGGATTTTAGCAAAGGCTTTGACACTGTTTACCACAACATTCTCCTGGAGAAACTGGCTGCTCATGGCTTGGACAGGTGCACTGTTTGCTGGGTAAAAACTGGATGGCCAGGCCCAGAGAGTGGTGGTGAATGGAGTTACATCCAGCTGGTGGCTGGTCACCAGTGGTGTCCCCAGGGCTCATTGTTGGGGCCATTAAACATCTTTATTGATGGTTTGGACAAACGGATCAAGAGCACCCTCAGTCAGTTTGCAGAGGAAACCAAGTTGTATGGGAATGTTGATCTGCTGGAAGGCAGGAAGGCTCTGCAGAGGGATCTGGACAGGCTGGATAGATGGACCAAGGCCAGTTGTGTGAGGTTCAACAAGGCCAAATACTAGGTCCTGCACTTGGGTCAGAACAACCCCAGGCAGCACTACAGGCTTTGGGAAGAGTGACTGCAAAGTGACCCAGCAGCAAAGGAGCTGGGGGTGCTGGTCAGCAGTGGCTGAACATGAACCAGCTGTGCCCAGGTGGCCGAGAAGGCCAATGGCATCCTGGCCTGTACCAGCAATAGTGTGGCCAGCAGGACCAGGGCAGGGATTGTGCCCCTGTACTCAGCCACACCTTGAATCAATCCTGTGTCCAGTTCTGGGCCCCTCACTGCAAAAAAGACATTGAGATGCTGGAGTGTGTCTAAAAGGCAACAAAGGTGGGAAAGGGTCTGGAGCATAAATCCTGTGAGGAGCGGCTGAGGGAGGTGGCCGGGGTGTTTATCCTGGAGAAAAGGAGACTCAAGGAAGACCTTGTCACTCTCTACAACTGCCTGAAAGGAAGGTTGTAGACAAGTGGGGGGTCAGTGTCTTCACCCAGGTAACAAGTGACAGGACAGGAGGAAATGGTCTTGAGTTTGGAAATGGCCATGGGAGGTTTAGATTGGATATTAGGGGAAATTCCTTACCTCAAAGGGTTGTCACGCCCTGGAACAGGCTGCCCAGTGAAGTGGGTCACCATCACTGGAGGATTTAAAAAATGTGTAGATGTGGTGCTTAGAGACATGGTTTAGTGGTGGACTGGGAAGTGCTAGGTTAAGGGTGGACTTGATCATAAAAATCTTTTCCAACCTAAACAATTCTATGATGTGTCATGCCTTGGGTAAAAAATAATCCTTGAAAGAGTCCTTAGTCTGCCTTAGATAAAAAATTATTCTAAGCAGCCCTTTGTGAAGTTCTAAATGGTTTCTGACTGAACTGTCCATTGCTCTTGAGTCTAGACTCTGGCTTTGTGAGAGTTCTGTCATTCTGTTCTTGCATTAAATTTTATTTTTCGTCTATGCAGGATAGCAAAATCAGCACCAGCATGCCAGTCCTGGATCTCATTGATGCCATTCAACCA
Organism: Gymnorhina tibicen; assembly: GCA_013399875.1. Classification (NCBI taxonomy): domain Eukaryota; kingdom Metazoa; phylum Chordata; class Aves; order Passeriformes; family Artamidae; genus Gymnorhina; species Gymnorhina tibicen. The sequence continues at coordinate 707,113 of VXAZ01006360.1, forward strand.
GGATCAATCAAGTATGATCTCTTGAAAACAGAGGACCTGAATGATGAGGAGAAACTAAATAATGCTAAGTATGTTTCTGCCAAGTGGCACTTAGCATGAGTTACCTGCTCAGGCTTGCCTAACTCTGCCTTTGAGAACTGCTCTGCTGTCATTCTCATCTCATCACCCTCAAGTGAGAAATACCACCAGAGTCAGAAGCATGAAGGCTAGGAGTTAGGTAGTAAAAAGACTATCAATGGAAACTGAATGTGTAATGTTGTAGTTGCTGCCTTATAAATCCCTTGAAAGGATTAAAATCACTTGGCTTCACAAGCTCCTATTTTCTCATATTAAATTTAAAATTCTTTCAGAGATCAGGGAACAATGCCAACAAGAGTGAGCCATGGAAAACAGGGATTAGAGGTCATGATAGCTCTTTAGTCACCTATGGGTGGAACAAGGGCATATTTAAGAGAGAAAGGGGAGGACAGGATTCATGCCTGAAAAACTGGTTCTGTAGATGTGGATATTGATTTTTTTTTCCCTGAATGCAAACGATTTCCTAGCAGAGAGTCAATTCTGGGGGCATCTCCCTCTCCTTTCAGACTTACAGAGATCACCTCCTGGTCTGATCACCAGTTTAACTTCTCTTTTTCTATGCAGTCACTACAAAGGAGAAACAGATGACTGTAAAGCAATCAGAGCTGCCATTAGTTTTCTAAAGACTTTTCCCACTGTTCTTTTCCCCTTCCATTTCCTACCATCTGTTCTCTCTCTTTTCTTGCAATCCTATGTGTGCTTTTCTCTGTACTTTATTTCTTTATTCCTCTGCTGTTCTGTTCCTCATTTCCCACACCCATTCCCCCATGTTCCCAATGTTTCTCTGCATTTTGGGTAAAATTTCACAAATGTATGTGCTCTGAAGTGGGAAGAACGTGGGATTTTCTAGCTTTTTAAATGAAAAAATAGAGAGAAGAGACAAACCCACTGGAGAGCAGCCAGTGGCTCTGAGCAGGGAGATGGGAATGTCAACATGCGCTTTCTGGGTATGACTGAAACAAGTCCCCAGTTGTTGATTTCCAACAACACTGATCTCCACTGACATCAGCCTTCTGCTTCCATTCTTGCAAGTTTGTTTATGTGCAAAGTATGAGTCTCAGAGATTGAGGGGGAGCAAGACCAGAATGGCTGGTTGTGAGGAAAATCTTTCAGGGGATGGAAGATTAAATGTTTCATACCAGGGTCTGACTTGCATCCTGCAGGTAATCAGTGCTCTAACCATCAGGGAATGCACTCTAACTTTCATTAGAAATGTAGTTCTTTATAAACCTGTCTCATACATTCCTAGAGAAAATTTTCACTTTGGTGAATCAGTGAAACCCACTCTGGTATTGATCATGTAAAACACTTAACAGAGGGAAAATTAATGCTACTGCACTAATTTCTGTCTTTATTTTTTCCTTTTTTTTTCCCACCCCTGCAATGCAGATATGCCATCTCTATGGCAAGAAAAATTGGAGCAAGAGTCTATGCCCTCCCAGAAGATCTGGTTGAAGTAAAACCCAAAATGGTCATGACAGTGTTTGCTTGCCTTATGGGAAAAGGCATGAAGAAAGTTTAAAGCACAAAAGACTTGCACTGATGCCTGTTATTCACCCTTTAGATTCCTTCAAACTGGATGCTCTTCTCTGTATCAAAGAAATATGCAGGGTGCTCATGCTTTTAAGGCATGAATGTTATACATGGCTCCAGATCGTACAGAAGTCGTGTATTCACATGTATCCGGGAAGTACTTTGTTTTGAACAGTAATATGTGCTTGATTTCTTTGCCTTTTTTTCCACTTTGCTAGATATAACCACTTCATATTCCTAAATAAGTCTTCCACACTGAGGCCTAAGCATATCCTTTCATTAATGGATACCAGGGTTTTCTGTGAGAGGTCGTCCAGTGACAGACAGCCTTTAGGACTATGAAATGTTATGCTCTGCTTCTGCCTGAAAATGTCATCATGCTTTTCGTAGCATTTCTGCCATACATACCTTCAGTTTGCACCTGGGATAACTAAACAGGTTTCCCCAAGCCAATGCAAGTAGTAGTGACTGTATTTTTGGAATGGTAGGATCCTCTGAGGAAATTGTTGCAGAAAGAAAGAAGTGTTTGGTGTCTGTGATGTGTTGCTGGTACGTAAACCGAGCAGTACTTTTCCCTGAAAGTTATGCCTCTGCCGTCCATGGCATTACTCACAGATTACATTACTGCTCACCCAAAAAAACACACTGCAGCCTGGTCCTTCAAGAACACCCAACCTCTGGAACCTTTGCAACAAACATTCTCCAAAGGATAATTCATTTTTATGTCAGAATACACTTTAAAAAGATTGCAAAGCATGATAGAAATGAAAACTATGTTAAAAAAACTAAGAGAATGTACTCAGTTAGTAGCAATACAATGAGAAGTCAACCAAAGGGATGCAGAATGGCATATTTATGTAGACAATAAAAATTAAACTCTGTTAACTTCACAGACTTGCACTCAAGAGGCTGCGGCTCTGATTCAGGAGAGCATTTATACCTGTGCTTGCATAAGAAACACATACTAAAATGCTTCCCTGAGCCCAGGCTGGGATCCTCAACAGAGCTAAATCAGCTTTGCTTTGCAGCTAACAAGGCGCTGTCAGTTTGCCTCTGTTGAGGAGCTAGCCCTATCTGTGGATAGTCAGTGGGATATATTTGCACTGAATCTCTTCCTTGGCATGAGACATTTACTGGCCTTTACATGGATTTTGCTGTGGTGAAATGCAAAAGGAGGGAATTTTGCCTTAATGCAATCCCGTTGACACAGTCTCAGTTCTCTCCCCCTCCCTTTTCTGCAGCCCTTCAGAACTGCCTTAATAAAGAACCAATATTCAGTGACGTGAAAAGTCTCCAAATAAAATGTTCTATAAAGCCAAATGTGCAGTCCTTTCTTTTAGTAGTGAATGTGCTAGTCGGTGTGTGTCTTAGAGCTGAAATGGGGACAGAGGTAAAAATAATCTGTGGGCTCACTGAGAATGTGTCTTGTGTATTGTTACTGAAACCACAGATTGCAGAGAATGGAAAGAATTATTTCCTAGGCCATTTCTGAAAATGCCACTCTGAGACACTGCAAAGATGGGACACAGTGTTGGCTGGACTTGCAGTATGATTTCCCCATTTGGTGCAATGCTCAACATCCTCTTCCTTTGCCCAGGTACCCATAAACTTGGCTTCTTTAAGCATTCTGCAATGCAAATATGCTGCTTTGTTTCTGTAGTAATGGCCAGATCCTGTTCCTGATCAGATCTGGTTGCCCTGTTCCTCTCATGAACCTATGTCTTTAATACAGGATGGGAAAACTACAGCATCCTAAGACCCATTCTGTCTGGTCCCAGTATTTCCCAGTGCTGGCAGAGGAGAGCATCCCAACAGAGGCACTGTTATACAGTGGAGATGTCACCCCAGCTTATTGCCCAGGAAGGGGCAATACACCTACTAGGGGCATGGCCCCTACACCACTCCTCCTCTTTTCAGGTGTAGGGCCTGCTGTTGCCAGAGAAGAGGGATGGCACTGAAAAGGCAGCTGCTTTGTGATCACCCCTTGTGATTGACTTGGGAGTCCTTCAGACATAAACCAGAGAGAGGAAACTGTGACTGCAGCACTTCTCTCAGGTGGGATGACCGTGTATTGTGTGTTTCGCATGCGTGTGTGTGTGTGTTTGCAAAATGAAGGGGTCGTTTTTTGTTGGATAAATGGTGTAGATCTGAAAGGACTGGTAATCCTTCCTGAAGACAGCCCTGCTTCAGGTTCCTTGTTTGAGGGAGATGGTCTCACCCAGACTCTGGCAGTCATGAAGGATGAAGTAGATGACAGATTGGAAATGGCAGCAGAACCAGGGTGAGAAGGATGGCTTTTCCCTTGATCCCAAATGAATGCAGGCATTTACAATCCCCAGAGAGTAGAAGGGATTTTCAGGCATTTTCCATTCACCAGCTCTTATCAACTCAGCTTTTTGCACAGGGGTAGGATTTTTAGAGGAGTCTGCTGAGATCGGCAGAGAGAGATGAGGCTTCCATACATCATGCATTTCCACTAGGCAAGATGTAGGACTTCAGGGGCCCTGGAGACTGAAAGCTGCCTCTCCGTCAGGCTCTGGAGAGGGGCCAGGTGACGTTCGGTGTTATTTGAATCATATTTTGTGAAAGGGGCTGCTTTTCTTCCTCCTCAGCACCCCAGCGCCGGAGCCGGGCACCCCGGCACGCAGCCCTCCCCGTTGCCAGCCCTCTGCCCGCAGCAGGCTGCTTTCGGGAACACCGTCGCCGAGTGCCAGCCCGCAGCTCTGCAGCGGGGAGAGCTAACCACGAGATGGCACTCACTCCACCCGGAGCTCTAGGGACTGGCGGGCAGGAGCGCCAGCAGTGCGATCCTCCGAGAAACGGAATAAAAATTGGACACTGAACCCTCGGCACAGCGCCAGCATCCTCCAGTGCGCAAAAGGGAGTGAGTGCTGTTGGCAGGGAGGCTGTAGGAAATACCTACCGGATCTTGAGCCCTATTTCTGGAATCTCACTTGAAAAACAGATCTGTCACAGCCCCGAAGGTGTGGGAATAGCTGCATTCTGGTACAGAAGTATAAATATTTTCACTTTTCAGTGCATTTCTGTTTATTCGAGTATTGTTATTTATTTGATGTACTTGAGGTTTTGCTTTCATGAACTGTTAATAACATCCTGTATTAAAGCACTCAGCAGGTTCTGAAGGGGTTAAGCCTATGACAAACATCACCAAAAATACCCACCAGGATCTGGAATTTTTTGCTGTTGCTTTCCTCGAACTTTTTCCATCACTCTTCGAGAAAGCAGCTGTCTTTGGGATTCACTCCCAAATCAAGCTGGCTTTGTAAGCACTTCCATTATTGATTTTCATTGCACAATTAATCATAATTTTCAATGCTTCAAAAAGGCTTAGACATTCATACGAATAAAAATAAAGCATCAGCATTTAGACTAACTAGGAGAAAAAACCATGAGGGCAATCAATCCACATGCCTCAGGGTACAGTCTGATCACCAGATGGACTCAGAAGGAAATATCCCCCCACAGTGTAGTAAAGAATAATTAGGTGTATGATGAGGATTTTACACCTTCTTGTAAATCATCTATCCTAGCTAGAAATCATCTGTTCTAGCCTTAGAAAGAGGACAGCAAGCAGTATGGCTGGCTGCTGTGCTCTGGTACAGATAAGGTTCCATTTCCTCCAGAACTGGAACTGAACCAAAACCCCAACCTGACATCACTCATCCTTCTAAGTGCAGCTTAATTCTGTTATGAGCCTTAATCACAAACTTCAGTTCTTGGTGTCCACTGCTGCCTAAATGAGCAGCAGCTTTGATCTGGCTTCTGCTTGGAAACTAGGACCCCATCTCTGTCAGCCGGCTGCAAAAAGCCCACAAGCAGCACTGGTCCTACAGCAAGTACTAGCTGCTGCTGCTTTCAGCTTGATGGAGAAATGGATCCTGGTGCCTCTGATCTTGCAAACCCATATGCTGAGTTGCTCAGAGTCAGCTCTCTATCTTCTCCCACTTCTGGCAGCCTCCTCCACCATATGAAGAACAGTCTCATCAAGAATTTGGGAGAATTTTCCTTCAGGCTGCTCAGCCACTTAAGCCCAGTACTTTTCAGGCAAGCAGACAACCAAGCAGCAGAGAGTAGCACCCCTGAATGCCTAACTCCCATTGCCTGCTGTGTGGTGAGCCACTTTGGAGCTAAAATTTATCCACAAGCCTAAGAAGCTGTTCAAATCAGGACACAAATCAGGGGAGCACTGTGTGCTGGTAAGGTGGCATCTGTGGACTTTGTACGGCTTAACGTCAGAAAACTCTGAACTAGGGCCAAGCTCACATTATAATACTCTCATTTTTTTTATAATTTTCAGTCAGTGCTCGGTGGCAGTTCTCTTCTGCCATCAGGAAAACTGTGTCATTCCCCTGACAGTCCCTTTGCTGCCCTGAAAGTAACACACAACTCTGATCTTAGTTCTCACTAAGTAAAATTAGTATATTTATAAAGCACTGCTTTTCATTGCACCTTATTTGCTTGCCCTGATAACTTTTCAAAGGCAACCGTGCTTTATGGGAAACCTAATTTGTTCCCAGAGTGCAAACTACTGTTACTATTCCAGATCCATGGTAAATTGTCCAAAGCTGAGATAGGCCAGAATTCACACAGGCCTTGTGCTCACAGGTAACGCTATGCCTGAAATTTGTGAAAAGAGCAGAAAGCTACATAACCAATCGTTCCTAGACACACTGAACTCCCTCAGGACAGGCACTCATTTAGTGCATTTGTTAAGGATCTAAGGAAATACAGCAATGAATACCTGTAAATGCATAAAGCACAGAGAGGAGCCCCACGCATCCATTCGGGAAATCTCCTAGCAGGTCATTCACGTGCGTGGTGCCACTTTGATTCACACAGGCAGAAAAGCAACATCCCATTGCCAGGCACCTCTGGCAGCCTGTGAGGTTGTCCTGGTTCTTCACTGCAGTAAAGCAAGAGCATCGCAGAGCACATGTCCACTTGTCACTGAGGTGGGGAGATATTCTGATCAGCCCCTCAGCAGTGTGCCCTCCCTTGATTTTGCAGCCCTGGAGCAGAACACCCTGCATGTCTGAGAGGTGGTGGGCAAGCCTTAGGAGCATCAGTCTTGCTGTGCCTTCTCCTCAAGGCCTGTGTTTGCTTGGGTGTCAGTGGAACCATCCTGCGGTTAAGTAACGTGCCAGTGAAAGGCTCAATCAGCCACAGCAGGGAAAAGTAACAGATTCCTGAAGAGGGATGCAGGCCCTGCCCACCAGTCCTACATCCACTGCTTGCTGCACTGTCAAATCACAACTGGCATTAGGGAAATGTGGCCCCAGTGTCCCATAATGCTTCTCAGACATACCTGGGGTGATGCTGTCCATGTAGTGATCAGACCTTGCATACCAGTCAAATACCTCTAGAAAATTTCTGAATTTATGGAAACTTCCCAAATTTGCAGTTGGAGCCAGATTCTAGAACAGTGATGGGTGTCTCTGCAGTGTGGATCTGCTTGCACAGACTGATGGTGGTGGGGACCATACCAGCTGAGAGGGGTGAATGAAAGAGGGTGAGACCTTTGCTCAATGGAGTTTCTCTTCACCAGCATCCTCAAACAGGCCCTGGCATCTTTCAAACAGGTCCCAGCATTCTCCAAAAGCCCGAAGGAAGGGTCCACTCTTCTAATCTCTGCCAAATGCCATGCAAGATATGTAAGCAAGTGCAAGGATAAAGAAAGTGCCACTCTCTACAACTGCCTGAAAGGTGGCTGTAGTCAGGTGGGGGTTGGTCTCTTTCTCCAGGCAGCAACTGACAGAACGAGAGGACACAGCCTTAAGCTGTGCCAAGGGAAATATAGGCTGGATATTAGGAAAAAGATTTTCGCTGAAAGAGTGGTGAAGTACTGGAATTGTCTGCCCGGGGAGGTGGTAGAGTCACCATCCCTGGATGTGTTTATAAAAAGACTGGATGTGGCACTCAGTGCACCTTAGTTGAGGTGGTGTTAGGGCATGGGTTGGACTCGGTGATCTTAGAGGTCTCTTCCAACCTGGTGATTCTGTGATTCTGTGAAAAGAAGAAAGAAAATTCTGTTGATCCAGAGACAGGCAGAACATATCACTACTCCAGGGCTGATTTGCATTCTAGATATGTGCACACATAACCTTTGTACACAGAGAGGGACACAGGTGTGCATCCACTCACAACCTGGCCGAAGAGTGCCCTCTGTAGGTGGCACTTGGACACCTTCCTCAAGTGCTCGGTAGTTCTGCTTGGAGTGCTCCTGGGACTCTCTTTGATATCCTTTGTTTACCAAAATTAAACTTGCCTTGCAAGTGCTCCTTGTTAGGACACTGGCAAATAAGTCAATATGTACTGGCAAAAAGAAAACATGAGTCACTTGGACAACATGTTGTTTGGGTGGTAGTTTATAATAGGAAACAGAGTTTCTCCAGGAAACAGAGCTCATGAAGGGAGTATTTAACCAGTACAGACACCTCCCCACTTACCCCAAACTGTGCATACACTACAGCATCTTTCTCTCTGCTAACCCATCAGAGCTGACTAGCAAAGAGAGTAAAATTAAAAAATAAATAAATAAAATAGGTCGGCACAACTGACTCCTCAGAAATGCCAAGGAAACATGTATTTTCAGCCTCTGCTCATACCTATCAGCCATGATTGAAACATACTGCTGAGGTCTGTTTCCTCCCAGGTTAATCCATCATTTTCTAGCACAGGCAGCATCTGATTTTTATATTTGAGAATGACATGAGGGAGAAATGCCAGAACCACAGAAATTTAGACATAGTCCAGATTTTCTGCTCCTGGTGGTTTCATGGGCTGCAAATTTGTTTCCTGAATAAAATAACAGAGGTTGGTGACATTGGCCATGTATGTAAATGATCACAATGTCCTACAGAGATTAATTGGTTCATGAATAAAGATGAGGAGCTGAGGTGTGCAGGGAGAAATCATTTATCAATTATATGCCTTGGAAAACTGAAAGATGATGCAGCCTTAACGGCTGAATGGGTTTGAAAGGGGGACTTGTAAATTGAGTTCTAATTCTGTTCTGCCACATTCATAATAAAGAGCTGTTACACTAATTGCATCCTTGTGTGGCTCATGAGCAACAGCACTCAGCTGCATCGCACAGTGAGCAACAGAGATCAGAGTTTAGTTAGATTTTAGTCATCTTCTGCCTTATGTGGGAAGGATGCTCACTGGTTACCTTTGGCCTCATCAGTAGTGATAATGCACAAAAAAAATGGCAAGAGCCTATCAACAATTTTCATGAGATTATTTTGCATTTGAATCTGAATTTAAAGAATCAATAAGGACAGCCCAGACTCACTTGGCTTTTATGTTCTGCTTCAGTCACATGGATGCATCAGCACAATTACCCATCCCTGGAGGTACTCCCTGATTAACTGGAAACAATAGGATTCTGGAGGATCAAAACAATAACAGACTATGCTAATCCCAAACAAGGAAAAGGATTTGAGGGATGTGGCTCTGATAACAGCTGACCTCTGCTCCTCCTGCCCCTTCTGAGTGCTCGTTAACAGGTTTACTGCTACAGACAGACAGCACCAGCCTAGAGTGGACTTTAGCACACACCGAAATACAGATTTAGAGCTGAGAATCTTGATGAGACTTGTTATTTAAAATCTTGCTGCTGGATATTGTGCAAGCCCTGGGATCAAAGAGGACAGCCACACTTAGATCGTGGTTGAGTATAAAAAGAAATCTCATGACACTTGGGTTGCTGAAAACCAGGGGTGCCACTGATGGGAGTCACTGGAGATTACTCAGTGGCAGTGCTGCAACTGCTCGAGACCATCTGACTGCAGCAGTTCAAGAAGTTTCTCCTTTGACTTGTTTTATCTGACAATTTTCCAGGGTCAGGCTCTCTTTCACCAAAAAGAGCAGCCTGCAGGAGCCCAACATGATTACCAGGATCTCAGCGTGTGCTGAGGGGGCTCGAGCAATGACAGATACCCTGACTTAGCAGGGACACGGGTGCTGGCCTCTTCTGCTGCCACTGTTTTGGGCACTGACAAACCACCACACTAAGATGTGCCAGAGCCTGGTCTGGCTGAGGTTCAACACCTGGTCTCTGTCCAGGGAACACTGGTGTTACTACATGGGAATGTGCAGAGGGAGAGAAGAGACAGCATTCAGCCAAAAGAGTGAAGACATCTCTTTAGAACTGCCTTTAAAGTGTGATTATATTTTTAAAAGCAATATAATAATGGCATCAGGAGGCTATACATATTGCCAGTCCTAATTCCCAGATGCATAATTTTCAACAAAGAAATCAAGAGAATACTTTGTTAATTATTTGCTCTGAAAACTAAGACCTGCTCATCCCTCCTTAAATGAAAGCCTGTGCATTTCCCAAAGCTGCCCTAAAAGTTAACACAAACATACACTACTGAAATTGACCCCCATTAGTACAAGGCTTCTGGCCATATTTGCTATGGCAACACTTGCAAGCATCAGGTCATCATAGCCCATGGATTACCCAGTGGAGAAGGAATAATTAATCCAGGTGCAGCAAAATCTTTGAACTCCAACAGAACTTTTGATCTAGCAGCTCTTCACCAGGGAATGCTGACTCAGCAGAAGCTAAAGGGTTGCTGGAAATGATCAGTTTTAATGAATTTCCCAATCAGAGAAAAATTAATTTGTTCAAGAAAGGAGGATTTCAAATCTCCTCAAATTCATCTAAAACCTCACCTTGCAACAATTTCAAAATTCAACGTTATTTCCTCCAGGTTTTAAAAACAGAGCATAGAAATGCAAATTAATTTTCAATAAAATAATTAAAACACTTTGGAAAAAAATCAAACAACAGTTAAAATCCTCAAAATGAGATGCTTTTATTAACTCAATTGTTTTCATAGTTGCCCTTCACAGTGTTTTTTAAGACTGCATTTTTCTTCCCAGATAATCTGGGAAATACTTCCCAGGTTCTCAGAAGTCCTTGAAGGTTATTAAAAGATTTACTGCTGCAGGTAGAGTTTCCTCAAACACCCTTTTTTCCCCCTTTTTTCTTTTTCTTTTTCTTTGTTTTCTTGTATGAAATATTTCCTGTGCATTCCAGGAACCAAAAAGCAAGTAGGAAATCAGTAGCTTTCAAACACTGTGTGAACTGTCTCTTTGCAATAAACTGGAGAATCAACTGGAAAAGCAACCAACACTCAAAAATGTCTTACAATTACTGTTTGTCTAAAACTTCCTTCTTGGGTAGACAGCAGACGGTATTCTCTTTTCCCACTTAATTAACACTCTAAGACATGTAGAGATACGATCCTTTCCTTTCCTTCAATAAGAGCAACCCAACTCCATTGGCTTTTCAATCTCTTCTGTTAAATCTGGTTCACTAGATCAAATTTTACTTCATATCTGTGCAAAAAACATTTCCAGATGAAAGAGTGTCTGGATGAGGAAGTTTTGTCTCCTGTATTTTATCTTTATTTAACAGCTTCCTTTGGCCTGTGTGAGGAAAGATCATCTGAACACTGGTTTAAAAATCAACCCACTGCCTTTGCTGGGAATGGCCTCTGTACCTTACCAGAATTTCCTACTTGTTTGAACATCTAGAAAAGATAAAACAAGACCTACAAAAATCTAGGCAAGGCCTTTCCTTGCCTTTCCTTTCAGTGTCTGGTTTGTGCTCAACTCCAGTTTGGGGACTTTCAGTGTTGGTGTATTTTCACAGAGACATTAACCCCAGCGTACTCACTGGGGAGCATGATTCACCTCTGCGGACTTCAGTCATCTAAAACCCAGCTGTCTGGCTTCTTATGACAGGGCTGCCCTTCTGAAACAATTAAAATGAAAAAACCCCCAGGGCTGTGTTTGACTTCCAAAGGCCTGGCTGCCTGCTTAGCTGGAGAATTGGCTCTGATCCGGACCCCTCCAGAGCTGTTCTAGGGGATGTTCACGGATGCAGTCTAGTCTGCATTACTCAACCTTACCTGCAGAGCTCATTCCCAGGCATTTTTCACCCAAGGGCATAGCTACACCTAGAGCATCAAATAATTTAGTTCTCCCATTCACACCCAGGTCTTGGCTCCCTGGTGTCCCCATTATGTATGTATTGATTCACTCCTCAGTCCTCTTCTGGAATGAATTTCCTCTGGAAGAGGACTTAAACCAGGATAAAAAAGCTGTGTCTTAGTCAAGTTTGGATTTGCTGTTCAAGCACAGAACATAGATGGAGATCATCTATTCTGGACATGCCAAATGCACACAGATTTTCAGCATGTCCTGTATGGATAACTGTGGATAGAGATACGGGAAGCAAGTCTTGGGGGCATGCAAAAATTAATAATAATGAGATGAAGAATCACGTGTACTTTTTCTTGAAAAGCTAACTCAGTGTGACATAAGAAAAATGCATGGATGTCAAAACACCACAAAAACGTATGTCTCACTTGCTCCTTGTTTTCTCTGCTACCAAATACCAGGAAAAGAAGCTTTCCTGTTCAGAATTTTTCTGTTTGGACTTAACCTCATTCCCAGTGCTCTGAACCAGATTCGTGCTTGGCTGTGATGTCTTATAAGAGAGCTGGATGCAGAGCACACAGCTGGACCTCCACAAATATTAGAGGATCACAAAACCTTTGTGCTTGGTGTTCTTCCTTATGTCTGTGGTTCATAGCTGCAATAAAATAACACAAAGGCTGAGATGACAAAGTGATTTGTCAATATGAAAATGTCCAAAATGTATTTTATCCTCTCGTACATGGACGACATCAATAAGAGCAGCACCTCCCCAGGGAGCTCTGTCATATTGACTTAGCCACCAGGAGCTTGGGGTTGAAGTGAGAGGCAGTATTAAATTTTAACTACTCTTTAAATAACATTTTTAAAATCAATAATGAGAGTCCTGAACCCTCAGCTTTCCTACTGCATTTGGTTTTGTTGTGGATGCCATGAAGATGAAGTTTTACCTGCTCTTTTTTACCCTTTTTATCTTGGTTCAAGAGAAGCATGTCTTCACTATTCCAAGGTAAATATCTACTGATGCTACCGGGCTTTTAGTGTATGGTGTGTGGGACAGGGAAAGCATTGATGCAAAATAATTCTGAGTTGCATGAGAAAACATTTGTCAAAGGCTGACATATATTTATTGCCCTTGTAATTGGATACGTGGTTCAATTTAACATAAAGATGGTGGGGGAAATGAAATTATTTTAAGTCTTCTTTGCATCCATAAATTCTATGTTTTTAATCATATTAAGACTACTCTTTTCAGTCTAAGTGCAAATCAATTCTGTTCATTCAGTACTTTTGAATGCCAATAAAGGGCATTTTGAAACTTAATGGGAAAAAATAATTTGCTTCATTTGCCTTAAAACAAGATCTTAAATGAATTACTTCTTGAGGTAGAAAGAGAAACCATTTCAGAAAGCGCTAACAATCTGTTTTCCTTCCAAAGTAGATTTTATGATGGTTTTTCCAGGCATAAATCATTTTTGAATAACCATTTGGTATTTGCACAATGTTTCAGAAGCAGCTTTATTGTTACCTATCGATAAACTTCAGAAATGCCCTGAAACCAAATGCTTTCTTAAAACATGAGAACATAAGTCAGAGATGAAGACAGGCAAAGTGCTTTTATTTTCTGCATCTACAACTGGCTTAAAAACCTGAAATGCTTTAACAAGTAGAACTAAAAGGATAAGTTCCTCATGTGGTGATTTTACACAAAGCTGAGCAACCTAGGATTAAATACAACCTGCTCCCAGAACTAAAAAAGCTACACAAATAAAATGTGAATTATTTCCCATAGCTCTTCTGTGATTTTGCACCACTCTGCAGACCTATGAGAGGTGAACAACATTGAGTTCATGGCTGAAAAAGAGGATATTTCCTCTCCCTTTGTGTTGCAATCATACTTTGTTGTGGATTGCTATGGAGGTGGGAGGGTTAAAGTAGGGGGAAAAAACCACGGTTTTAGGTGAATTCAGTGGAACAATATTGTTCTGTGCTACTTGAAGGTTTATTTACTCCATGTTTAAATAGAACACTGAGTATCTGACTCTTAAACAAGAATATGGCGCTTCCCACTGGAAAGCAGGAGCCTAACCCTCCCAGACCAGTTATGAAAATGGCTAAAATAATGAGATTTATCTGACTATATGCAATTTTTACACAGCTCTGCATGGGAAAAAATCCCCTTCACCTTTCTGTACAGCTAGTGGGGAAAAATATGTGTATTTAGAAGGCAATTCATTCCAGGTTAGCACACACATCTAAATTAGCTCAGGTTAACCAGACCCCTAAAGTGCCTGTTTCTTTATTAAGACAGTGCCTAGCTCAGATGAAGATATCAAACCCATCTAAAATGAACTGAAATGTATCTTACTCACTTACAGGGTAAGACCTGAGTACTGTAGTGTGGGGATGGCAGCTGGACTTCTATTTACCAAGAAGTAAGAGGGAAAGGAAAAAGAGATGGGAAAGAGTGACAGAGCCCAGTGGGATTCTGGCAGAAATTTGGAGGCAAGGAATGAGAAGGATCTTGTCAAGGACAAACTCAAAGAGCAATCACAGAAGGAGGGCATGAGAACAGAAGGAAAAGGATGTGTTTCAGATGACCAGGTCCAGCTGCACAGGGGCAGCAGGCAGGGCAAGGAAGTTGGGAGTAGAGGGTTGTTTCTGAGCTTGGTATAAGGGTAATTAAAGCTTTTGTCTGGGTGTTTTCTACAAAGAGTGGGGCAGAAGACACTTGAAAGAGGGTATAATGCCAAATCAAAGCAGAGGAACTGAGAAGGGCAACAACTACAGTTTTGGCTGTTAATACTCACCACACTGAAACACAGGTGCACAATTTTGATCAGATTATTCAGTGTATTCAGGTCCTATCACAAGAGCTAACACTTGTTCAGTACTTACCACACTCAGATGATATATTTGTGCGACAAATGGTGGGGTACAAGTACACATCAGCTTCCTCATTATGGTGCTCTCAGGCTGTGGGAATCATGCAATGAAATCAGACGCAGCAGGCCTTTTCTTGGCTCCTGTGTGAAAAGACTCCCTCAGCTATGAGAAGACAAATTAATTTTCAAAGTAGCCTCAAGAAAGAAGTAGGCAAACTGCCAACTTTGCCTGTCCCTGATTGTCTTTTGATATTCTGTCAAATGATGGTGGCGGCAAAAAATAGGGTTGGCATGTTGTTGGTTCTGCATGAGAAACAACAGTGATTGCTTGGAGCCTGGCTAAAAGTAAAGATGAATCACCTGGTTGCCAGATGCTGTCAGGTTTCTGCTTGAAATCAGTCACAGAAACAAGCTGTGACAATCATGTTATGCTGCTTGAAAACCCTAGTTTTGAGAGCCCTGCCTGTTTTCTTTTCAGGACAGTCTTTGCAGACAGGCTGGCAGGGACTTTGACTGTGCCTGGTTTATACAGTGCCACCAGATCCATGTGAGAGCCACCCCAGCCCAGGAAATGGAAATAGGGGTCTGATATTCCTCTGAGTCTCCTTCTACACGCACAAATTATTTTAATTATCTACCCAATGCAATTTTTGACTACATGACTTGCAGGACACTGATGATCAGGGCTCAGTGCAGAGTGCTACTTTTTTCTTTCCAGAAAGTAAATTTCACTTCTGTCACCAACAGTGGGGTCAGGCATAGAGTAGCTGGGAAGCACCATGTCATGTACAGCATGTCCGGACCACGGTTTTGAAATAGAAGGGGAATATAAGTTACTGGGCAAAGATAGGGAGAACAGTGGTGCAGACCATCTGAAACAATACCTGACAGAGGGACACAACTGAGGAGACCAGAAAAAATTGACTGAAGTAGGAATGCACATCTACAAAACATCATGTTTGGCTTTTGTCAACCTGGGAGGGCTTTTGGCAGACTGGGAGGGCTGATGTCTCTGCTGAATGGTGACTGAGAGTGTCAGAGAGCAGAAGAGCAGAAGAGCAGAGAGCACAAGAGCCATCTTCCTGTTCTAAGCTAGTTTTCAACTGGTGCTGCTGCACTGTGGATTAGCTGGGGCTGGTGGCTGTGGTGCGGGTGCCAGCTCCCAGGAGCAATCTCAGTGTTCAGCAGTAAATACTGGCTACCAAATCCCTGCGCCACCTCTTTCATGGATTTTACTGATTGGCAGATGCAGAGGCTGGAACCAGATTCAGCATCTTCACTATTGGACAGTCTTTGAGTTCATGGCAGCCAAGCCAGGGAAGATGAGATAGGCCAAGCCTGCTTCTCCACTTTTGCATGAACTGGAGCTGTTCCAAGTACCTGTGCTTTGCCTAAATACCCTTGTTTTTCAGGGATGAAGTTCTGTGGGCTCTCCCACAAACCAATGAACAAGCTGAAGCTCTTCAGGATTTACTGAACACCACCGAGGTAAACAGATTATTCTGTCTCTCTGAACTCTAGGCCAGATTTTTTCCCCCTGATACTACTTCTCTCTCCCAAGAAAGATCTAGCCCACTTCCGTTCATTTGTTCTAATATATCAGCTCAGGAAATGCTTGGTTTTCATTTCTCTAATACCTTCTGATTTACATGAGGAGACCCATCCATAATGTTTCAGTAATGAATTATACCAGAGTTCATATTTCTGCAATTGATTTTGTGTATTAAGGCACTGCAAAACTGGCAAACCACCAACACACAGTAAGTAGAAATACATTTCCTAGGGAACCTCAGCACTTTTGACCAGTGTGAGCTTGACCTATATGGCTTGCACACCTTTGAAGATCAGAACAGGATTTTTGCGGTATTTTTCTAAAGGTAGCATCTAGAAGATAGAAATATCTTAAATAATACTTTTGTATTATTATTACTTCTATCTTTCATTAGATTAAAGGGTATTTAATTAAATTGAGACATCTCTTCACTTGCCCAATCACACCCTCCCATTTTGAAGTCAACACTGCAACAAAGGTGTAACCATTCCCTCAATCAACATAATTTACAAGATAATTGAGGATGTGTTTCATATGACTGAGAACTTTTGAAGGTGTCTATGCCCAATCTTTCTCTGTCTTTCTTGGCTCCTATTCATTTTATGCCCACCCCAAAATCCTTCTGCTGTCCCTACTAGCATCTTCTAATCCTTCCCTTAAGTTCTCAGAAACATTTTGATAACCTTCCTTGCTCTTTCCCACCTTCACAAGTTAATTCACATAACCTTTTCTTTTTCTGTACCAATATAAACCTATGCTCCTCCGTCTTTTTTTTGCTACTGTAATTCTTCACTTTCTTGTACACAGAAGGCCCAAGAAGTCAGGAAGAAGAAGAACTGCAGGACATTCAGTGCACAGAGGGCTTGTGGTGGTTTCTTCCAAGTCATTTATGGGAATACGCAAACCAAATATTTTTCATGGGTTATAAACTGGACAATTTGTTTCCATGACTATAAATTGGGCAAGCTATAAGAAGAAAACAGAATGGGAATGGCAAAAGGAAAGGCAATAGGAAAAGGAAAGGGAAAGGGAAAGGGAAAGGGAAAGGGAAAGGGAAAGGGAAGACACAAACAGTTCCGCCCAACAAATTTTAATGGTTACCGTTTATCATTCAAACAATATTCCTCATGCAACTGCACCATGAAGGAAAAAAATAAACCCTATTGTCTGGTGACTTCATGCTGTATGATACCCTAAGAATGCATCCAAGAATTATGTTGACTTTTTTCACCCTCTAAATTTATGCCTAATTTACTGCTGTCACCCCTAGATCTTTTTGTACTAATGGTTCTGAAGTTTCAGTCTTTTATAGAATATGTTGGCTCCTGATATTTTTATTGTAAAATATTTAATTTTACCAAGGAAAATCTCATTTTCTTATTTTTCTCCAATTTCTAATCTCTGTATTGCTTCTTCAACTTGACTTATATTCAAACTCCTTCTGGCACTTATTTCCTCCCTGATCAAAGTCATCAGAGAATACAATAACTACAAAGACTAGTCTGATCTTCATTAATTCTTAAATACCCTCAGGGAATATAACTATCAGCAGACTTGAAAACATGTAACATAATAACCAGCTAAATATACCTATTATGATAGAAATACTATCTCAGAAAAGGTTATGTTCTTGCCTTTGTTCTTGATTTATGAATTTATGTGCAGAAGTCATTATAAACATTTCTTAAATACACACATTTCATTTCCAGAAGTTGCAGAATGCTACACATCACAAGGAACATTAAACTGCCTGTTACGAGTGGTCTCTTAAATTGAAAACATATGCTTTGATTATTTTCAAAATGCTTATTAAATGTTAGTAAGAATATTTTTTCTTTCCTCAGTAAAAAGAACAAAATGTTTTTGGAAACTTTGTAGGTCAGTCTCTGGCAACCTGTTGTGGTTGAAAACATCGAGAAGGACAGAGAAGTCCATTTCTATGTCAGGGCATCCAACGTAAATAGCATAAAAGCTCAGTTAAGGCAACTGACCATCCAACACAAGTATGTATTTTTTATCTGTTGTCATGAATGATTCTGTAAAGTTGTTTGTCATTTATTTAACAGGAGGTTGTGCTCTTCCTTTGTTATTCAGAGTCTTGATAAGAGATGTTCAAGGAATTATTGAAAAACAGACTGTCAATGACACAGTCAATGCTCGGGGATCTTCCTCATACTATGAAAACTACCATTCAATGAAAGAAGTAAGCTATTTTTGTTGTAAACATCTGTAGATGCAAAGGGTGACATTTGTCTCATGGTTGGGAATGGAGATAAAGGGAAAGAAATCATCAATGGGTAATAATTACCACTGTATTGCTCAACAATTAAGAGTTCTATTTATTGTAATGTTTTCATAGAGAGAGGAAAAAGCACCAGACAAAATTTCTCATACACGTATTGCCTCAAACTGTCATTCAAAGGCAGTCAATACAGAAGCAAAATGAAGTTGCAAAATAAACACATAAATATTTGAAACATGAAATCAATAATAATTTAAACAAAGAGAACTAAAGAGGAATTTTAGGGCTACACTTGGACTGTGTTGTGACTGTATCTTACTGTTTGTTTTAGGAGAAATTAGAGTCAGGCAAGTAATAAGTGGGTTGAATTATTAGTTTTCCTTTCCAATCAGGTAAAGATTTTGGGAGGTAGAATGAATTTAAGTGTAGACCACTTTCAGGGATGAAGAAAAACAATAGAGAGAAGATCTACTTACTAACTTCATCCTTGCAGATATACCATTGGATGGAGCAAGTAGTGAAAGTCCACTCTGATCTCCTCCAGAAAATATATATCGGATCATCCTATGAAAAGCGACCGCTTTATGTTCTGAAGGTACAGCTGTGACTTACTGTAAAAACTTTCCAAGTACTACTGTAAGCAAATGATAGGGTTTGGCCAGGACATTTCCTTAAATCTATACCTACCTTCCTATTTTTTGTGTTTTTCAGAAGTTTCCTAAGTCGTTCTAGTAAGATGCATTACTGTTGCAAACAAATTTGACCAGATTAGATTCACTTTCTGGGTCACAAGGAAGTTATCACATCTAGGCCATCATCCAAAGGCATGACATACTGGCACAGTGGATACCCATCTCTGTTGACAATGAAGCCAGTCTAGTTTGTTGCCCTGCATACCTGAGGACAGACTCACTTGACTTCAGGTCTTGCTGTAGTCTTGGTGCCTGTGTTAGGACTTTGCAAGCAGCCTGAATGTGGCTCTCTGACTGTATGCAAACATAACCAACCGCTGCATCCTGGCCCAGGGTCAGTCTGAGCTCTCCCCACACAACAGATGGTGCTTCTTCCACCTTGGTTACCTTTTCACTTCCACTTTTATGTGGTACCCTTTACAATGGTGACATTTGAATGCAATTTCTCTTTTGTCAGATTTCTAAAAGCACGGAAAAATCAAAAAATGCCATATGGATTGACTGTGGTATCCACGCTAGAGAATGGATTTCTCCTGCTTTTTGCCTGTGGTTCATAGGGCATGTGAGTACATAATCACATCTGATTACTGTTTTCAAAGCAAAGCAAAACAAAGCAAAAAATCTTGATGCCATTTTCCTTTGTCCAATTGCATTCTAGGATCCATAAAGCTGTAACCCATTTACTCCCACAATACCAACACATGATATTTGTGCCTACGCTGCAAGCATAGCAGTGTGTGTGTGTGTGTGTGTGTGTGTGTGTGTGTGTGTGTGTGTGTGTGCGTGTGTGTGCATGGCAGCAAATAGGGGGAGTGTGTACAAGAGAAACAGAAAGTCATAGGGGGTTAATGCAAAGGAGCTCAAATGTATTATCGAGTATGAAAGAAACTTCCAAGTATGTGCAGCAAATTCAACAGAGACATTTATCACTATGAATGGTCAGGGATGGAGAGGGCATGCCAGAAAAAGCACGTGTTTGGTAATCTATTAGGGCCATGTCTGTACTGCCACATGGATTCCAGGAGTGGTCTTGGCTCTGAGTCATGCAGCACATGGTGACTTGTGTCCATATTACTGCATTTGGCACTGCCTGGAGCAGATCAGAAGACACACAGTGAGCTCAAGCTGTCCTACAACCCATGCCTTCCTAGAGCAATAGGTATCCCACACTTGCCTGCTCCAGACATGACAAAGCTCCACACCAGCAGTCCACTTGCTGTGATACATCACCTACTCCTGTGTCTGTTGCTGCTGCTCCTCCTGACTCCATGTTGTTCATTTGTGCTCCTGCTTTTTTTCTGGATCTGCAGAGAATAAAGCCACATAAGCCACCTTCTTCTGAAGGTACTATCCCTGCTAGTGACACCCTCATGTCAGACCTCCAGAACATGACCAACAACATCCAGCTGTAGTACCAGGTCATGGAAACTAGAAAAGCACTGATGGGATGGGCCTGTTGATTAATCACTGATGGGATGGGCTTAGATTAACCAGCCTTGATGTGTGGCTACAGACAAATAGTCACATCTATCTTTATTATCTTTAATATCTACACTGCTCAAGAGAGTGAACAAAGGTGCACCCAAAGATACAACATCCACAGTTTGTACCTGGATTTTAAAATACATTGCCTTGATCTTTTTGAACTTAAGGCATCTCTGCTCAACTCCTTATGCTGAGCTGCTGGCCCTGGCCCTTGTATGGACCAGAAAAAGGCTTCTGAGGGCTTTCTGGCCCAGAGAAGGTTGCCCATCTTGTTCAGTAAATGTTCTGAGATATTACTTATTATTATTTTTTCACAAAAGCAAAGTTCACAGTAAAAAGAAACTAGATGACACTGAGACTTCACAGTCACAAGTACTGTAGTCAGAGAAACAACATACATGAGTCCTTGAAACATGAATTATGATTTGGCCATGATGGAACTAAATAATGATGATGATGATAATAATAATAAGAAAATTCATAAATTTATTTATTTCTGTCATCAGTCACATATAAAAGCTCAATACCATTTGAGAAGGATAAAACATTTGAAAGGATATGGCATGAGTTAAGGACAGATACAGCTGAAGGTACCTTGTGACCCACTGATAATCCCAGCTTTCAAGGTTCTGCTAGAAAGAAATGCATTTGCCCTTTTCGTCCTGCTCCAAATAATTACCAGCTGTGCTGTCATTTTGCCAGTGACATGTCCCTGCAGCATTTTTCAGAAGTAACAAGCTGAACATTTAGGTTCTCCATCCCTTTGATCTAATTTACTTGGTTTAAATTCAAATTTTCTATCTATATCACTTCATGAAGTAACAGTTTAAAATATGACATTAATACACATCTGCACACACACACTAAAATCATCAGCTCTCCCTGGCAAATCCTAGGCATTCTTTATAATGGGTCCACTTTTTATAATTTAATTTTGTTGTTCAGAAAGATTGACATTTCTCATTTAGTCAAAGGAAGTCCATTGCCTGAGGAAAACCAGGAAGGACTTAAAATGAAAGAAGGTGATCAAAGTAAGGCATAAAGAAAAAAAAAGATGATGAAGGACTTAGTCTATTCTAATAGTAACAAACCCACTTATCTAGATTAAAATTTATTTCTTTGTCATGGACCAACAACCAGGTTAGGTATCACTAAAGCCTTCAAAATAAGCCGCGAGGCAAAATTAGCAATGTAGATATTACTGACTCTTGTCGTACAGCTGCATTAAACTCACAATGCAATCAGAATAAATAATGTTATGTATGGCAGCCATTTGAAATATTACTGTTATTTTGGGGCTTGCTGTATTTTGGGCAGGAGGGAGGGTTCCTATTACTTATAAAAGCAGCAAAAGCTCAAACCTTCCTACTAATAGGCTTCCTTTCTATCTCATGACCACCCAGTAACACTAAAGCACTGCAGTGTATCTGACTGACTGTATCAATTTCTCCCTTTGGCACTTCTACGCAGAGAGCTACTTTGCTATTTGGCAATTTCCATGATGTGATGAGCCTTATCAGACTCAGGTAGACTGCTCTGATAATTCCACAACTATTTTACACGTGCCACCAGGTATCTTTGTAGGAAGATAAGAAAATCACAATTACAAATGCTTTTAATAAGTTTCCCCTGTGCTTTACAGGCAATCCATGTGCGTGAGAGAGATCAGACCATGACAACCCTTCTGGAGCACTTTGATTTCTACGTCATGCCTGTGATAAATGTGGATGGCTATGAGTACACATGGAGCCACCCCTCTGTATGTAGACCTTTTCTGACGGGTTGTGCAATGTACTGATTTGCTATTTATGGGAACTATCACTGTGCATGGTTAGGGCATCGTTTTCATCCTGGAACTGCACACCCCAAACTCTTACTCTGTGCTTGGAATTTCTGCAACTTTGCCCACCGAAAGTTGGATTTGGGCTCCTAAACTCACGTGCCTGGTATGTCATATGCCCTCCTTCCACAGTCCAAATTCCAATGAAATCAGATGTGATCACTTCTTATCCTACCCAACATTTCCTTTTATCATCCAGCCTTGCTGGCAAGCAGATTGTGGTTTTAGAATCTTCTTTGGTCTTCACTAGCACATGACTGTAGAGGCACAAGTGGGAGGTCCCATTTAACTAACCAGTGAGGTAATGCATTGACTTTTTCAGCATTTTTTCTGACCATGGTTTGCATGTCTCTTTCCACAGAATCGTCTGTGGAGGAAAAGCCGCTCCTCTCACGGTAACAGCAAGTGCATTGGTACTGACATGAACAGGAATTTTGATGCACACTGGTGTGGTAGGACATAATTTTCTTCTTATTGTACTCCTGCCTCAATTTTGGCCTTTAAAATTCTTTATTTTGGAAACCTTTTTATTTACCGTTCGGCAAAGTTAATACAAAGACAAATGCAGCTGAGTATCTGTTATGAACCGATGAAAACTTTTCCAGCTTTAGGTAATTCTTTTTGGGACTCAGGATTTTTACTCCCCAGATGACACACCAATAACCTCTTCCCAGCACAACAGAGGCCCTTGCACCACACCATGACACAGCTGGGGGAGGCTGTTGGTGGGAAGGAGGAGAGGGAAGAGGTGGCCCTTGCCATGTTACCCAAGGCCTGTTGCACTATTCAGCTGAGTAGATGCTCCACCATGGTGTACAAACTGATCACCTCATTCATCCTTCCATAATGCCTAGCTGAACAAGATATTTTGGCCCTTAGTGTTTCTTATGAAGAGTGTATAATATTTAATTACTGCAGGCACTTTAGTACGTGACAAGTTTTTTTCAGTCTGCAGAATAGCTGCCTTAAAATGTTACCTTATAGATCAGATCTGACTTTACTCAGTGCTGACACTGAAGTCCTATATAGCTTTCAGTCATTCTAGTCCATTGCTAAACCATCCACAGCTATTTTTGCTTTTTTTCCCTTAAACACTAAAGATCCTGACTGCTTCCAGAAAGTTGTTTGGTCTTATTCTGAAGACAGCAGAAGCAGTGAATCCTATTTGTCTTCTTCATAACTTGTTCCAGCATCAAGTTTTGTTAAAAACCCTAATTTTGATTTGTTTCCTCGGCTTCCCATTGGGACCTTGCTTTCCCACAAGATTAAAAAATCATGTAGAACTGCCTTTTTCCTGTAGTACTTCTAGATTTGAAGATGTGATCTCACAATCATGTGCTGATTTTAAATGAAGCCTATTCATCCTCTACACTTTTTATCCAGGCTTTGAATACTTCTTTTCTACACCTTCTCCTTGATTGTTTTTAGGAGTATAGTAGGTGAGAAATCCTGGTAGGCTCTCACAGATTTCTACAAGCATGCAAGTTCTTTCCATAGCATGGTGGAGTCCATGATTTTGTGTGTATTAGCACCATACTCTGCTCTTTCTTTAGATGAACAGAGATGCAGAAGGGAAGAAATAAAGGAGTAAAACTGTGCACTTTTTTTTTTGTTAAAGGTCCAGGAGCATCTCACAATGAGTGCCATGAGACATACTGTGGACCCTACCCAGAGTCTGAGCCTGAAGTGAAAGCAGTGGCTCGCTTTGTCAGAGACCACAAAGACACCATTAAAGCCTACATAACCATGCACTCCTACTCCCAGTTGGTGTTGTTTCCATATTCTTACACTATGAACAAAAGCAAAGACCATGAGGAGCTGGTAAGTCTTCCCACCTACTGCAGTTTCACACTTATTTCAGAACTACTCACCCAGCTTGGTTAGTCTTGTAATGAGGGAGTCACTGTGCTGTGAGGATCAAGAATTAGGAAATTAAATTTTTCTTGATGTTCTTAACAATTTAAAAAGGTCTGGGCTGGTCTAGTAGTGTGTAAGTCAGCAAGCTGCTTCTAAAGACTATGGAAAAATGAAAATATTTATTCCAAATTGATTATACATCAACAACACCTAATATGTTGAAGCTGCTACTAAAAGAGCAGAATCCTGCTGTTCTGGACATCTTGAAAAGTTGTTATATGTGCAAATTCCTCATTATGTTGCATGGTTTACACAAACTCTAAAATTAATTGCATGTGTGACTTGAAAACACCCTTCACATACCTAAGCAATGAGGTATTCTGGTGGACACTTGCTACTTTTATCAAGGTTTTTCTAGGGATACTTACTTAAGTTGGTCTTAATGGTAGGATGGAAAATATATCCTGCATATGTAGAATTTTACATTCTTGAGCCACCAAACAGCACAGTAAAAACTCTCACTGAAAACAGCAGAGTTCAAAACAGAACAGTTACTCTTCCCCTGCAAAGCAGAAAGAGGTGCACTGATTCTGGGCATTTTAGTCTTCTTCATGGCTTAAGAGTAGGGTTCTCTCAATTAAAATATTTTCCTGCCATATTTGTCAATATTACTTAAATAAAGACTGACTTAAATACCGCAGCAGAAAAGAAAAAATATGAGACAAATGAGAACAAACGGTTTGACAACAGTTTACTGCCAGAAGTGGGGGCAAGGTCCCATCTATACTTTTTACCTGTCTACAGCAGAAATGGAATCTTTAACGTGGGCACATGCTGAAAACTTTTACCACATTCAGTGGGTTTTCTAGAACCTTTTATATGATTATTTAACTAATGTGAAATCCTGAGCACAGCATAAGTAAATGCTAACTGCGTACCAATTAACTATTATCACAAGGCCTTAAAGGTAATAATGTTTTCTTTAATTTCAGGAAAGTCTGGCATGGAAAGCAGCTAAAGCTATAAAGAGGACAACTTGGAAAACTTACAGACCTGGTGCCGGTGCACAAACAATCTGTAAGTATGACTTTACTGCAATGAAAGGCATGGCAGTATATCCCTGCTGGCATCAGAAGACAGCTTTCCAACAGAAAAAATTTTGGCTTCAGGCAATTTTTCTGTTTTCCCTTCCTCATATAGATTTAGCTCCTGGAGGGTCCGATGACTGGGCTTACGATCTTGGCATTAAATATTCTTTCACCTTTGAGCTTCGTGACACAGGAACTTACGGATTTTTGCTTCCTTCTCGAGAAATCAAGCCAACTTGCTTAGAAGCACTTTCTGCTGTCAAAGAGATAGCTCAACACGTTCTTCAAAATTTGTGATGTTGAATGTAATTTATTCCAGCATGGCTGCACTTAGTTACTTACAAAAATGTAATAAAAAAGCTTGCTCCTTTATTAAAATTCTTTCTACATAGACAAACCCCAGAAGGACTGCACCCCCTGTATTTGAGAACGCATCAGTTTTTTTCAGCCATACTTAAATACCTATAGCTACAATAGTAGCTCACTGCATCACAAGTATATATAGAGAGCAAAGGGCAAAATAGCACAGATATCCCACTAGATGGTGGGAACTCCAGGTGAACGGGTCTCCGACTGACACAGGGCATAATAGGCAGACTCCGTCTATAGAAGAGATTCTCCCATTTAGATAATTTGCGTTATTATAGGATTTTGTTACAAGAAAACAACCCTACTTTATCACGTCCACTGTGAAACTGAAAGGGTGTTCACAGAAGGGGAAGGACACACAAGTGGCCAAACCACCAAGTGGGAGCTGCCTCCAGGCTCCTCCACCACAATCAGCCAAGTCCATTCACCTTGCAGCCGAGGGTTTGTTGCAGCACAACACTGGCCTGAACACTTCGTAAGACCTTTGTAAGGTGACAGGACAAGGGGAAACGGTTTTAAACCAAAATAGGGCAGATTTACATTAAGAAAGAAGGTTTTTTTACAATGAGGGTGGTGTGGCACTAGCACAGGTTGCTCAGAGAGGTGGTGGATGCCGCATCCCTGGAAACATTTATGGGCAGGTTGGATGGGGCTCTGAGCAGCCTGGTCTAGTTGAAGGTCACGGAATCACAGAATCACTGAGGTTGCAAAAGACTTCTGAGATCACTGAGTCCAAGCCACGATTGAGTCCAAGCCACCCTGTCAATTAGACCAGGGCACTGAGTGTCATGTACAGTATTTCCTTAAACACCTCCAGGTACGGTGATTCCATCACCTCCCTAGGCATCCATTCCAATGTTTAATCATTCTTTCTGTGAAGAATTTCTTCCCAATGTTCTACCTTGAACCTCCTCTGGCGCAGCTTAAAAATATGTCTCCCCGTCCTGTCACTTGTTGCGAGGGAGAACAGACCGCCCCCACCTGGCTAGATCTCCTTTCAGGTGGTTGCAGAGCGCGATAAGGTCACCCCTGACCCTCCTCCAGGCTAAACACCCGCAACTCCCTCAGCCACTCCCATCGAACTCCCGCTCCAGAGCCTCCGCCAACCCCATTGCCACTCCTGTGGGGCGGAGCCGGGGCCCTTTCCCGCCCTCCCCAAGATGGCGGCGCTGCCGCTTCCGTCCTTCCCGCCACCGCCCTCCCAACTTCGACGTCACCGCTGTCGTCATCGTCGTCATCATCGGCGGCGGCGCGGGCGGCGCGAGGGCCGCCGGGAAGGGCGCGCGGAGGCGGTGGCGGCGGCGGCGCTCCCA
>VXAZ01006361.1:0-13187 GCA_013399875.1 Gymnorhina tibicen
AAGCCCCGCCCAGATCCTTCATCCTTGCCCCTTCTCTGCAACTGACCAAACCCCTCAGGGAAAACAGCTCAGTGTCCTCCAAGAGCCCATTCTGACTAGGAAGTTTACAACTTCACTGTTGGATCAGAACATCATAAAGGAGCAGCTACTTATAAGGATTTGTATATTCAAGGATTAACAGTCATATATGAGCTGGGTTGAGACCAGAGCAATCCAGGTCATTTTCTCTCTTCAATAAATTTTTTCTTTTACAAAAGGACCAAAAAATATGAGTACAAGAAGTCCCCTGAGTAATAAACTCTATTAAACTACTAAGTAAGTTTTATCCCCTGTCCTGGAAAAGGACTGCTCCTATTGCAGAGCTCTGCAAATGCAAATGTAATCCTGTTATCCAGAGGTTCATATCATCTCCCTACCTCTCCTCTGTCCCCAGCATACCTACTCCTTACCTTACCTTTTTTTTTAAAATATGTTATCTCTATTCCCATGATATCTCAATTCTATTTGCTTTAGCCTTCTTAATTTTAGAAGAATGAAAACTCCTAAATTACATACAAGCCAAAAAAGGCCCAAACATTGTACACCCCTTTGGATTACTCCAGGCTGTAGCAAATGGAATCACGCTGTTCAGTACCGAGTCTATTTGGAAGGTGAATCCAAGCTAGAATAAAGCAGGCACCAGCATACCAATCTGCTGTGCAGACCTGTCTTATTCCTTAAGGATATGTGCCGAAACATAAAGAATCACCATGGTAAGATGAACAGAGAGCTGTAACATGCAAAGTGAATCTCCTCCCCAGCCTTACTTCCAGGAGCAAACATTACGATTTTGAGCAACCACTGAATCATGGCTTGAACAAGAATAGGAATTAGCACCCTCGCTATCATTCCACTCATCTCCAAATCTGCAAATCCCACCACCCACGAGCCACTGAAGCCGTAATCAAACACTTCCCTAGTACAAGCAGCCGCCTCAGCATTTGTCGTCTTTTGAAGCAGAGCCAGTGCAACATTAGCAAATTAAACCACCCAACGTCCTGCCCCTACTGACAACAGCAATTGCAATCTAACTAGTCCCAGTCCCTTTCCATTTCTGATTCACAGAAGTGCTTAATTCCTAATCACTGCTACCAACAATGATTAAATTCACTGCCACCCATCACCATTCTCTTCCTAAAGCACTCTACTCAAAATTATTAATCACCATAATCCTTGCCTCAGCAGCTCTAGGAGACTGAATTGGACTAAATCAAACACAGATTTGAAAAACCTTAAGCATTCTCGATTAGGTTGAATAGCCTAATAATTATAATGGCTGTAACAGCCAAACACCCTCTACTTTCTACTTATATCTGTCACAGTAGTCCTCGCTCTCAACCCAAACAAAGTTCAAAAACTACCAATGATAACAGCCTAAAGAACAAAAATACCCACATACTCAGTAAAATCTCGATATTAGTCTTAGGCTTCCTAGCAGGACTCCCCCTGCCACCAAGATTTCTGTCTAAATGACTTCGTATTGAAAAACTTACTAAACACAAAATGACCACAACAGACCCAGTATTGTCATACTCTCATTACTAGGATTCTTCTTGTACCTTCTCCTCACTACTCAACAAACACACTTCACCACTCCAAAGAAAAGCCCTAACCATACTTCTATGACTACCACTAACCAAAATACTGCCCAACGCCCAACAAAACCCATAAACCTAAATTATCATATCCCTAAAAACCTAACAAAAAATTAGCCGTAACAATTGAAACTGCAACACAGTCAATAGAGTTAAGCCTAAACATAACTCTAGCATTAACCCTAATGACTGTATCTCTATCCCTAAAAATATTTAAAACTAACCCCTCACCTTAAATTTAAGCCCAACACTTGGCCCCAACCCTAAATGTAACCAAAATGACTGTAAATCTAATACTAACGCTACCACCTAATGCTAACCCTATGAACAGTAACCCTAACCCTAAACTCAAAGCTAACTCTAAATTTATCCCTCATGACTGTAACCCTAACCTTAACCTCTAGCCTAACCATAATACAAACCCTTCACCTAAAACCCTAACACTGACCATAACCCTAACCCTCTCTTTAGCACTATTTGCTATACCTAAACCTAAACTTAATGACTCTTAAACAAAATCACATTAAACAAAATCACAAAGGGACTACAAAGGGAAGGTGAGGACTTACAAAAAGTGCCTCACCAGTATCCTTGGGACCATAGTCCCTGACGTTTGCAGTATCTTGGGACTAAGGACCACAGAGCTTACTGGGCAGGCAACCCTGAGTCCCATCAGCATGGGGTTGGACATATGCTGGGTGTTTTGGGATTATGTAATCAAGTCCTCTGAGCAGGGATCCCTGAAGGATGACTTCGGTGATCTCATCGGCGTGGCTGGTTAAAATCTTGCCAATCCTTCTTTCGAGTTTCTTCAGGCAGCAGAACACACTGTTGATGTCTTTTTATCCTGGGTTCCTGATCTGCAGGGCAATGCCCACTAATAGGTGAGCAACAGGCTCTCAGCTAGAAATTACCTTGTGGGGTAGATTGTTCACTCTAAATGGTAAGGCACCAATAATATTATTTTGGGAATGCCTCCAATGGACGGAGGAAAATGTTAATGCATTCCAGTTGTTATTAAACTTGTCCTTTTCAAAGCTGTAATGTGGGAAGATGGGTAGGTTTGGTGTGTGCCTCAAGGGGATTTGATTTTCAGTGATAACTGGCAGTGAATTAAATTGCATTATGTTAATTGTTATATAACACTGTATATTACTGCTTCTTTCACTTACATTCCTGACACTGCAACCTAATTTAGTGCAAAATTTTGTCCTTTCTCCAGTCACTACATCTCCAAAGGATGGCATTTGGAGAGGAAATCTTCCGTTCAGAGACTAGGGTCTCACCACAGACTGCTTCTGGAATCACTGTGTTGCTTTTCAGTCCCAAACTGATGGAATTTGGTTTTCCCTTCCTCCTGGAGCAATCCACAACTTTCTGAATTAATTCTTTATACCTTCTTGATGAACTATCAATTTTATAGTTTTAGCAGAGGACTTGGCAATTTGGTGCAGTCAATTTGCATTTCCATCTCTTTCCCGAGGGTTGAGGGGAGGCTAACTGGCCTCTTGTTTCCTGGATTGTCCTTCTTGACAATGGATATGACATTAATGACATTATCTGCCTTTTCCCAGTCACTGGGAGCATCCCCTTGACTGACACGACCTTTTAAGGATGATGAAAAGTGGCCTTGTGGCATCTGCCAGCACTTTTATTACTCTCAGATACACCCCATATGGTATGGAATCACAGAGTGGGTATTGTTGGAAGGGACCACAGTGGGGCACCTGGTCCAACCTCCCTGCTCAAGGAGGGTCGCCCCAGAGCACGTGGTACAGGAATGACAATGGAAGAAGCCCTTCTTGTTGTCCTTGACTCCTTGGCCAGTGTCGGGTAGGTAGTTTGGCTGGGATAGTACACACTGTCCTGTCAAACCCTAACCCAGGTGTCCTGCGAGCTCAGAGAGGACAGAAACCTCCCACAGAGCAGAAGAGCAAGGTTTGATCTTGACTTTCAGTACAAACACTCCATGAGAGTGGAGACTCACAATCCTTCTGCCTCTCTGGGTTTTAAGCAGGCATCCAGGAGACAGTGGATGAAGAACTGCAGGCCTGAGTCTCCACATAAGCAGCTTGGGCATCTCGGATGTTCTGCTCCATCCCCAACAACCTGGGAAATTCAGGTCGCTCCTGCAAGGACTGGTCGCACTGGGGAAGACAAGGCTATCTGGGCATCCCCATCACATCTCTCCCCCACGTGCCCCTGAGGAGAGGGCCCAGAGAGGCATCACAGGGAACCCATTGCCACATATGGGGAGCAGGGTTGGGACTTCCACCATGACAGACTTTGCAGGACTAGGATCCATAGGCTGCAGGGAACTGGAAAAATCAGTCCTCTCTCGTGCTCTGTCTGGGCAGTTGCTCCCTGTCCAGCATCCCATAAGAACCCCACATCCCTCCCAGATGGCCTAAGAGCCCTGTATTGCCAAAACAATCCCACAAACATCCAAATCACCCCTCAAGCCCTGGCAGCAGTCCCACATATGCCTTTTGCTGGGCACCAGATGTTACCACCTCCATCAACGTGCAGGCATCCGGTCTTGCTTGGTCCCAGAAACACCAGCCCCACCACTCCGTGTGGCCTGGACCCCTGCCCTCTTTCCCATCCCTCCCCATACCTCTCACTGTTCCCTGAACTTCCCAGGAAGGAAAAGCCACTTTGCAAGGCAGACTGTGTGGCCTGGGTGAAGATTCCAAATCCACGCTAATTTCACAATTAACTTCTGGGATGAACACATCCAGGTCACATTCTCCTCACTTGAGGATATCCTGCTCTCCCTCCACTCCCATGTTCCCCACACACAACAAGAAAGCTTGTGCTAGAAGAAAACTGTTTAATTTTTTAAACAGAACTTTTTTCAACCCTTGTTCCTCAGGGTTTTTCTTTTTTTGCAAAGATACAGTATTATCTGAAGAACCTCTGCATATATATATATATAAAATATATGTGTGTGCATATATATATAAACTTAAACAATCCTGCAAACCTGTGTCACTCACAGTAGCCCTTCCTGCTTCATAACAGAGAAGAAAACTCCAACAAAGGGCAAAAATGCAGCCCCTCTCAACCAGAGGAACCAAATCGCATCCATCTGTGGCTGGAGAGAATCCCACCAGCTCCAGCTGGCAGGCTTTAACTTGAGGGTAAATGCATCTCTTTACAGCATTTCTGGACACTGGCCCTCGCTAGACAGTGCCATGCTGGGACACGTGCCACCCTCCCCTGTGCCCAGCCCTTGGGGAGAGCACACCAAGGACAAGGAGCAGCCCTTTAACAGGCAGCAAGTGGTCCTCACTCTGCAGGTGGGCTGTGACTTTCTAACTCAAATACCTATAGGCAGAACTGGAAACATGAGAAAAAGGCAAGGAGATGTCTTTCTGAGAGAGGTGGCCACAGTAACACAGACCAGCTGCCCAGAGCAATGTTCCTGCACATTCAAGAGTCACTGAGCAAGAAGTTTCCCAGAGGAAGTGCTTTGTCCATCTGAGAGCTCCTCCCTGCCTTTGAGGAAAAACATTAACACAAACTGGTTGAGACAAAGCGGAGGCAGAGGCCCAAGCTGGCAGGCTGGGTGACAGAACACTTCTAGTCATAGCTATCATCATCATCAAAGTAAGAATCACAATCTGACTCATTGTCAATCATAAAGTTGTCTTCATCGAGGTCATCATCGTCATCATAGTCTTCCTGCCACTGTGGATCATATTCCTCATCTTCAACCTCTTTGCCACCTTCATCTGTGTTGGGGGAGTCACACAGGATGGTACGTTTTTGCCTGTTGAGAAGGAGATCATAAGAGCAGAGCCTCTGCTGTGAGCACCAGCTGCCACCCAGCCCCACAACACCCTACTGTCATTGTCTCAGCATCCCCATCCAAAGGAAACTCAAGAGAGCCCAGGGAGAGCAACTTCCATAACTGAGTCTGCCACTGGTGGAGCTTTCTTGATCATAGATACAAGCAGAGGTTTTGCTGGTTTCCCTGCACCATGTCACTTAAATTGCGACCTCAAACCACAAAACAGGATGCAAGTAATCAGTGTCTGTCATTCACTCTTTTGATGTCAGTGAGCACAGGAGAAAACTCTGCTCACCTGCTTTTTGTCTGCGCTCACTCACCTTCCTGTTACCCCACTAAGCAAACTCACCCTGTACATGCAAGGGCTGAAGCAGGCACATTTGCGAGTTTCAACTTTCTCTGAACAGCATCTCCTGAAGTCTGGAGCCCAACATGGAAATCCTGTTAGCAGGAAAGAACAGCCAAAAGAGAGAGAAACAATATGGGATTTAGGGTGTATTTTGTGCTGCAAACCCTTACCCTGCACACACACGATCCTGAGTCTATCCCCTCATATGATCAAGCCCTTTAGTTTGCCCACAATCAAATTAGACAAGAGCAAGACAAGCCATGAACAGACATGTGGCCTTCACCTGTGTGGAGTGCCAGAGAATTGCAAAGAGACGCTCCTTGATCTGCCGCACCAACTCCAAACCCGCACGGAAGTGCTCTGCTTTCAGGAGCTGAAGAGAAGTGGCCAAGTCCTGGTACTGCAGCAGGGTTTCCTCTGCAATTCAAGGCCAACAAAGTCATGCTGCATCCCACACTCTTGAGCAGAGACCAAGTCCTTGGCTCTGATTGTGAAGCCAGCCATAGCTACTTAGATCTCCTGTGCACATATATCCCTCTTTCAGAACAGAACATGTTGCTCTTTACTGCATCAATCTCCACTGGCAGCCAAACTGCTCCAGTGGATTTCCTCAGAAATGACATCAAGAAGGCAAAAAAGGACTGGGAGTGCCGCTGTGGTACTTGGCTGGTGGTAAAAGCTGTTGC
Organism: Gymnorhina tibicen; assembly: GCA_013399875.1. Classification (NCBI taxonomy): domain Eukaryota; kingdom Metazoa; phylum Chordata; class Aves; order Passeriformes; family Artamidae; genus Gymnorhina; species Gymnorhina tibicen. The sequence continues at coordinate 6,466 of VXAZ01006361.1, forward strand.
TTTTCCCTAAGAATTCCAGGCTCAGGAACTCCTGGCGGTGTTCAGCACCTCGCGTACAGCTTTCTCTCACCCGTGCGATGGAGGCACGCAGCCAAGCCCACACAGAGCTTGCTAGCTCTGGCGGTATCAGAAGTAAAGAGTCCAGAGATGGCTCTTGCGAGGGATCCGATGTTTTATTTCTGACCACCTCCCAAGCAGGCCAGGTAGCAAGAGAACGGGCCCCGCCCACCGAGTTCTTTATCAAGAGACACAGACAGGGGAGGGACAACAGCTGAGGGCCAATGTGGTGTGACCCAAGGTTAGAGTGACTGACTGGCTGCTGACCAACCAGGGGGACCCTCCTCACACAGGTCACAAGACCAGGTGAGGAGGATCCAGCCAGCTGACTTGTGGGGGGTGTCAGATCTCTGAAGTCACCCACCACCGAGCTCCTGGGCTCCCTGGTCCCCCAGCCATTCCAACTGGTGGCTCGGGGACTACAACATGGGAGAAGTGAGGCCAGCTGGGTGTTGGTCTCTATGCTATTGCCCCTCTACAGAGCTGCTGCTCTTTGAATACAGCTGGAAATGCTAGTCACTACTTCAAAGAGGCTGCAGGACTTACCCAGAAGGATCTGCAGAGCATTAGTGAGCAGCTCTAGGCTCTCAGTCTGCTGTTCCACAATATCCATGCTCTCAGTGTCCTGGTTATAGTAGCTGTACACACAGGAGTAGGCCAGCACCTGGAAAAGTACAGATCTTGTTCTTAAGCACCCTCCTTCCGCTTCAGAGTGGGCAATAAGGGAGCAGCACCAAACCCTTCCAGACCTCATTACTGTCAGTGGCCTCTGGTCTGTGGCCATAGCCCAGTGACCCATTATGCCAAGTGACAGCAGTGCCAGGCTAACTAGAGCTACTGGCAGGACTGGAAATGAACGTGCAATTATTTTATACTGAAATCTGAAATAACTGATTGCTCCCACCTGCATACCATCACAAGAACACAGACTGTAAATGCTTAACAAGTGTGACTGACCAGCAGGCAGAGTCAAACCCACCAGCACACAGGACCCAGGCAATGCTGGGCAGCCCAGGCTGAACAAAAGTGGCAGCAAACTAAGAGAATGGAGCCCAAAGGGAAGCAGGCATGGTGCTATACAGCACCAAGAGCCCACAACAAAGGCATTTCAACAAGTGGCAAACTCCAGTTATGAATGAGGGATCCCTAAAGCCACACAGGCACCTGGCAGGAAATGAGATCACTGTTTCCATTCAAAGAAATGGGCCAGAAAATTCAGTAGCGGCAGCAACAAGCAACAGTGATATGTACCCCAGAAAACTCAGGGACTACCACACTGAGAAGACAAAATAGGGTCAGGCACCCTTGTCCCACATGCCTCCCTCAAAATCAAGCCTACCTGCAAAACCAAGGTGTATATGCAAAGTCAGTACTGCAAAGACAATTCCCACCTCCTGCAAAGACAATTCCCACTTCCTGCCTATGTTTCAGGACAGAGCGGGCATTACAGGCCTAAGGTGGCACAGGCTTACTGCACACACACAGTGGCTGCACTACAAATTCTTTTTATGTGGCTACCAGGACATGCAGTAGGTAATGCCGTGCTTCCAAAATATCCATGGTTCATGAAATGAAGTTAAGAAAAGAAAATCGTAACATGAGCATCAAGAGGAACTTCCTAACTGTAACACAGCATCAGGAGAGCTTTCAAAAGGTAAGTACCTTCACTGGGGCATTTCTAATAGGAATGGACCAAACCCAGTGGATGAAAACCCTAAATATAGACTTTGTGTTCATTACATGGTGTCAACTTGAGCTAAGCTCCAAATCCTATGACCTGACTGTAAGGAACACTGCAAATAGCTCAACTCAGACTTGAAAGCAGGGAAGGGCAGACATGAGCTCTTCCCCTGTCCTGATGCTATTCCTCCCCTCAAGCTTTCTCTGTCTCCCCTTGTTTGGAGAAGAATAAGGTTGGTGTTTCCTCACTTTAAGAAAGGCATGAAACACACCAACAGAATTAAATCTAAACCTCAGCAAGATTATTATCCAGCCTTACCTTCCGTGCCTGTTCTAGCACTTTGCAGGCATCAAGAACAAAGGTCAAGTTCCTAATTTTTGGCATCTCTCTGATGGAAGAAATGCTGTTCCTCAGACTTACAGCAAATTCCTGCAATAACCAAAGGAGGGGGGAAAAAGAAGTCAGTGTCAGTGTCAAGCTCCACAAGACTGAAAAAACAGCACCTTCCACACAAATAATTGCTAAGCATCCTGAAGTGCCATCCCAGAAGATGCAGGCAGCAGCAGAGCATTTAATGCATCCAACTATGATGTCTCTACTGTGCCATCACTTCAACCTTTTACAGCATCTCAGCTCTAGGCAGAGCTCAGCCTTCAGTCACCATTGCTTCCAACTGCTGCACCACTCTGAGCCCCTGAACACCACAGGTCGTGCTCTGTTTCCACAACAGACTTGATAGAAGAAAGCAGCCAGGGATTACTCCTTAATGTCAGAGCCAGGGTGAAATGATCAGGCATTCCCAGCTGGATGTGAAGCCTGCTTCTCAGCAGAGAAGGCACTGACACAACAGAAACTGCCCTGCTCACCAGGGCTGAGGCAGCAGTCAGCACCTGCGAAGGAAGGAGGAGGCCTTACCCTTGCGTGGTGATGAAAGGTGCATCTCTCGTTGTAATCCTGGAAACGCTTCTCCTGCCAAGCTGCTTTACTCACCTGAAAGGAAAGGTACAGGAACCTGCAGCATTTTCCCTCAAGTACCAGGGCTACCTGGAAATGCCAGTATTACTGGCAAATTCACAAAGTCCAAAGTAAAGGGCCCAAGTGGAGATCCTCACCATCTCTGAGAGGCTATAGGGGCCTCTGAATGCAAGCATGAACCCTGGAGATACAGCAAACCACTCACCATAGCAGAGCAGTTGTAATAATCCTTGTGATTGGGCCTCCAGGGCTTGAGGCAGCGCCAGCAGAAGCCGTGATTACACTTTGCGCATGTCATACTGCAGAAGGACAATGGGAATCACTCAGTCCTAACAGCCACTTGCAGACAGTTCCTTCCAGTGCTGCCCTACACCACAGCCAGGGAGTGTGCCACCCAGTCACAAACACAGTAGCAAACAAAAATGTATACTCACTGCAGGCACCCCTCATTTTTCTCTATCTGAGCCTGGCAGTTTGGGCAGTGCTTTGAAATGAGCTTAGCCAGGTGTTTGCTTTGGGCTTCACTTGTCATTCCCTCATAGTATCCATCATCATCCACCCACCGAGACATGTGGCTGCAGCTGGCAGGATAATGGGCCTGAGAGAGAGAGAGTCAGTCAGTCAACCACACAAAAGCACACGGATGTGTGCCAAACCTAAGACAGTTCAGCCCGTGATCCAGCTCGGCCTCACCTCTGGGAAGTTGCAGTTGAAGCAGGATATCCAGGAGCACTTGGAACAGGCTGCTCCATAACCAAGTCCATCCTTAAGGAGGATCTNCCTCACCTCTGGGAAGTTGCAGTTGAAGCAGGATATCCAGGAGCACTTGGAACAGGCTGCTCCATAACCAAGTCCATCCTTAAGGAGGATCTGATCACAGCCCTGAGGGTTGGTGCACCAAGTCAGGTTGGAGCAACACTCAACATAGCGTCTGAGGAGGGCTTTTTCATACTGTAATGAGAAGCCAGGAAGGAGATTTAAGCCGGAGAAGCTGCACGGTTAGGCATTACAGCCAGGGGCTGGTGCTCAGGGCTGTGCATCTGTCCTGGGTTACAGTGTATTCTATTACCATCTTTATGAGCTGTTGAGAGCAGGTGTAGCAATGTTCCTTGCCTCCTTCCTCCAGTCTATCTCCTGTTAATGGGCCCATCACTGCCTTGCCTACTGGGATCCCAGAGGACAAGAGCTACACAGCCACCACTGGACTTTCCAAGGAGGATCAGACCTTTTCTCCAAGATCACCCCTTCAACAGAAGCACTTCAAAGAGACCTGCAGCTATCACCCAATCAGACTGCTACCAGCACCCTGCCTGGCAGGGTGTCAGGCTGTACCCCTGACTCTGTCAGGTTGAACCAGTGTCTCTGTACTATTGCTTTGTTATATATATGTTTTGGAAAAAAACCCTGTTATTCCTATTCCTCGTATCTTTGCCTGAAAGCCCCTTAATTTCAAATTTATAATAATTCAGAGGGAAGGGCATTGCATTTTCCATTCCAAGGGGGACTCCTGCCTTCCTTAGCAGACACCTGTCTTTCAAACCAAGACACCATCTCACCAAACAACTGCTCACAACAAAACAGCACTCAGTTAGTTTACCCTTTCATTCCATTTGTGTAAATTTTCTATCCCCCTCATGTCATATCTGGAAGCTGTTTAATTTCAGAGAATTGCTGAGGTTGGAAGGCATTTCTGGAAATAAAAACTGGTCCAACCTCTCCAGCTTAAAGCAGGATTGCTCAGGACCATGTCCAGCTGGGTTTTGAATATACCCAAGCACAGAGACTACAAACGTCTCTGCCCAAACTGGTCCCATGTCTCATCACCCTTACTGTTGAAAAAAAAGAAAACCCAACAACCAGTTTTCTTATGTTTAAATATAATTCCAGCATTAGATCTTCATACAATAATCTAGTTATTTTGAGCTCAGTGTTGGACCAGGGACCTTAACAGATTATTGAAACCCAAAATATTCTTAGACTGTACGTGTGACTCTGCACGAGACATTAACACTCCAGCCATACCACGTACTGATCAAAAGGAAAACATAACATTTCAGTGAGAGCATCAGAGCAACTTGTTAAAATTAGCTGCTATTTATGCCCACCTGAAATGATTATTTCCTTTTATAAGACAGTCACAGCAACAGGCTATTAAATCCTGCTTTCAGACAGGTGTGACTATGGGATTTGTAAAGGCAGTAAGGACTAATTGTACAGATATATGCACTAATTCTCCAAACACTTCCTATAAAAAAACAAGACAAAAAATAAACCTGTCAAACAGAGCAGTGGAAAAGAGACTGTTCTGCCCAGCAATTAACAAAGAGTCTGTCATGTGACAGCTACAGCTCTGCCATTGGGTGGGGAGGGCATTCAGCCCTACAAACTGAAAGAACAGAAAAACTAGCTTCTGCTTTAGAACAAGCAGCTACTGCTGTCCCCTGATGACCCAGGACTAAGGTAAGCAGAGCTCAGAAAGCCTGGTTTAGAGATGGCTGTAGATTCACACAGAATTAGAGTGAAGATTACGTCTGATGTGGTAATTCCTGCCATCTCCACAAAAACCTGAACTGCTCAAAGCCAGAGACCAACGGAAGAGAAAGGACATAGGGGTCACTGATGCAGCAGTAAAATGAAATTGCTCATGTTTTAATTTGGCCTAGGTTTTTATTTTATTATTATTATTATTTAATTGCTTCCAGCACACCACTAGAGGATACTTGTCATGAGCTGCTACCATGGCTCTCATCTAGTCCTGAACTAATGATGTCCCTGGAATGTTTGCTGGAGACACATTTAGAGGAAATACCACTGTGTTCTTTTGTTGATGTTATGCTTTCCTGAACAGCTGGTATTGACCATAACCAGAGAACACAGACAAAATCTGGTTGGCCTCCACTATCATGCTGCCAGTCTTAGTAACAGGAAGGGAAAAAGCAGCACAAAATTATCTGAAAGTGCTGACCAAAATGAAAGAGAGCTTGGTCACCCAGCAACCACCCCTCCTGCTTCACCTTGGCTATAATCTCCTCGGAGGACACGATGGAGTAGATGAAGGCTGTGGTTGGCTGAGCACGGCAGTCGGATATGGGACAGGTGCAGTTGACAACCATGTTCTGCTCAATGCGAGTCGTGAGATATTCCCTCCAACAGGGCTGTCAGGGCACAAGAGGAGAGATCAGACCTCAACAGGGCCGTGGGACCCTGGAAGCCCTTCCCACCCAGCAGAGGGTGCACAAAACCCCACAAATCATGGATAAGTACCCAAAAGCACAAAAGTGGGAACAGACAAATCAGAGGGTGAAGGATCACAACAAAAAAGTGAGCTGAGAAAAGAATGTATAAGCTCTGAGAAATCCCCTGATAACACCTTCAGACAAAGAACAGCTGTTTGAAGTAGACAGCAACAATTCCCTATCAAGTAGCAGGAACCAAAGACCCCAGGACCTTCACCTTGCAGCAGTAGTGCATGCAGCAAAGGGTTGGTGGCTTCTCAGTGGGACACAGATGGTTCACACAGACTGGGCAGTGGGTTCCAGGGCTTGGGGGAGGCTGGACATCCTGCACTTGCAGCCCTGAGGAGATGAGCAGGGCCTCACGGTTCTCCACATAGCACTGGATCAGGAAATCCACATTCCACCTACAGTGCATGAGGAGGTGCCGAGCAACATCATCCGGTATGCTCAGAGTATCCTGGATCTGCTGTACTGTCTGGTTCATGAGCAGCTTTGCCTCCTCTGGACTGAGCGTGTGCCCCATTGGCACCTGCAGCATTGCCATGAGATATTCTTCTGCCCTGTCTGTGCCAGGATTCAGCCTGATATGGAGAAATGTATTGTGTTCACACAGGGTAGAGATGCACACCCCTCCACACCTGGTGACATGCACCCCTACCAATGAAGGTTGTCTCTGCTGTCCTCCTCTGGAGACGCCTGTGCTGGCCTGCACTGGAAAGTCATCTGTGCTTGGCCGCCAAGAGGTGTTGTGGATTCAGCAGAGATGTATTCCA
>VXAZ01006379.1:1491-18751 GCA_013399875.1 Gymnorhina tibicen
GAACACCAGAACATCAGAACCCCACCGGGGGACCTTCCACCGGCCTGGAGGGGGGCCCCCATGCTGACCCAGCTCCGAAGAAGAAGAGAAAGACCACACCCACAGAAGGACTCTAAAATCTTTCAAGTTTTCTCTCCAGAGCGAGAGATTTTATTATTTAGCATTAGTATTATTCTTTTCATGTGTTTGTTAAATAGATAGTTTTTATTTTCTCCTTCACTTTCCTCCGAAGAAAATCTCTTTTTTCCCGAACCTAGTTAAAGAGAAGAGTAGCTGTAGCCTACCATCCTCTGAAGAGACATTCCTTTGGAATGTTTCCCTGAATTTAGCCTAAACCACCACAACTTTTCATAGTTTTTACTTGGCAAAATGCATAAATCAACCAACAAATGAAAAATGGATTAATAAACCCCAAGGGATTAAATCAGATTTATTTAAAAATTCCCAAAAGGGCACAAGAGATATAGGAAACATACATTACAATGGGTGCATCACGTTAATCTCAGGATAAGAAACCCTGAAGAGCAAATATTGATCTAATATTTTTACCAAAAATAGGTAAAAATAAAAAACTCCAAAACTCCTTAACACCAATGTAGTATTAAGAAGCAGGCATTCTTTATTCGGCCAGATGCATGAGGGGATATTTCCTCTGAAATATCGTGCATGCTGAATACAGAAAAGCTCCTGTTTATATACTATATTTCATTGATTTTCTGAGAATAAACATACATATAATAATCATTAACATATTTTCCCTCCCCTTTATGCATGCATTCTTCTGTCCCGGGGGGGGTCTCTTTGGTAGTCCCTGGTGGTCAGTGACCTCAAAGTCATACCTGACCACCTGGTCAACTGGTAAAAGTTGGCACAACTGGGCTGGTTGCTTTCCAGTTCTTCTTCTTACATCATGGACATTGTGCAGTTCCATAGGCCAGTGGTTTTTGAAGAATAAGCATTGTGTTAGCCCACCAGGTGCAGACGATTTTTCATCTGGCAACAATATGATGCTGTGGTAATGTGTTTTGTCCAGTATCACATCTTTTGTTTGCCTTTATTTTTCCAAGAGGCAATGAATCCCATTAGGGGAATTTTTTTGCTTTTCCTGGTGCTTTGTAAGACCGCAGCCTAAGTTATCTTTGCAGCTTAGAGGGAAGTCCAGCCACTTAGGATTCTCAAACTTCTGTTGGGAAGTGGGCTGTGGTGGGTTGACCTTGGTTGGACGCCAGGTACCCACCAAGCTGCTCTATCACTCCCCTTCCCAGCTGGACAGGGGAGAGATAATAAGATGGGGAACGACTTGTGGGTTGAGATAAGGCAGTTTACTAAAGCAAAAGCAAAGGGTTGTACACACACAAGCAAAGAGGAAAAAAAAAGGTTTGTTCTTTACTTTCCATCATCAAGCAATGTCCAGCCACTTCCCAGGAAGCAGGGTTTCAGCATGTGTAGCGGTTGCTCCGGAAGGCAAATATTGTTAATAACAAATGCCCCCCCTTCCTCCTCCTTCTCTTAGCTTTTATATCTGAGCAGATGTCATATGGCATGGAACATCCCTTTGTTTAATTTGGGTCAGCTGTCCTGTTTGTCTCCTCCCAAGATCTTGCCCTCCCCCAGCCTATTGATAGGGGGGGAATGTTGGAGAGAGTACTGATGCTGTTCCAGCACTGCTCAGCAGTAGCCAAAACACTGGTGTGTTCTCAACACCTTTCCAGCTCCCGATGCAAAGCACAGCACTGGGAGAGCTGCTCTGGGGAAATAAATTCAAGCTCAGCCAGACCCAATACATGGGCACACAAAACATTTCTCTAAAACAGCAGCTATGGTGGAGTTTATTGTCTTTGGGAACGCAAAACACTTCTCCAATTCATCAGTTCCTTTAAATACAAGAAACAAAGTGAAAACAAGTTTTATTCTAGCAAAATAAATACTCCTGTTTATGAAAATGTACTGTATTGTAGCTTTGCTTAATTCTGGATACTTATGAAAATACAAATGAATCTCAGTTTCAGTTTGTCTGTGACTGGGGTTATCTTTTGAAATACATGGACTCTGACAAGGTGATTTCCCATATCAGAATTATGTTTCTGCTCATAATGTCATTTGAATTGCACTTTCCTCTGATTCCTCCTTCCCAGACAGCATGATTTGCACTATGAAACTTTTTTCTGTCTGCAAAACAGAGAAGCTATGTATCACCCCCTGTATTATCTGTACAACATTTTCATTTCCAATCTGTGGGATATCACTGGTCATTCATAGATCTCACATGGTAATCATGCAAAATATTAGCTTGCGTTCCCACATCTTTTTGGGGTTCAAACAGAAATTCACAATATGTGAGAGGACTGACAGTACTTTGGTCTATTATGACAATTTCTTTTCTCTTAATTCCATCTGTGTATGTAATATAATGAAGTGTAGCCTCCCTTTTTTCTGTTTTCCTATTGCCACACCTTAAAAAACAAACCTGCAACTACTTTGGGAAAGGAAGAAAATTAATTTAACAAGTGATTAAGTTAAGAACAACATGAGGGAAATAAGACTAGGACAGCCTGCCCCAAATGTAAATGTGAGCAACTGTACTACTACTATGAAAGTTGGCCCTTTTCCTGTTGTAAAACCCATGAAGCAGTGTCCTGGAAAACATCGTGATGCAGCTTTATTTTGCCTTCAGGGTGACTTCTTTCCTTAATGAATTAATTTCCCATGTGCAAAACTCAATTCATCCTCCAACAGCCCCATACTACAATAATAAAAGATAGAGAAGATTTTTATGAGCACTTTTGCTTTGCAGGTGCTTTAACTGGAGCTCAGGGTTAATTGCATGTGGTGGGTTGACCTTGGCTGGCTGTTAGATGCCCACCAAGCTGCTCTATCACTCCATCTCCTCAAGTGGACAAGGAGAAAAAGTATGATGAAAAGTTCATGGGTCGAGCTAAGGACAGGGAGATCACTCAGCAATTACTGCCGTCGGCAAAACAGACCTGACTTTGGGAAATTAATTTAAATTATTGCCAATAATATCAGTATAGGATAATTAGAAATAAATCCAAATCTAAAATACAGCTTCCCTCCACCTCTCCCTTCTTCCCAGGTTCAATTACACTCCCCACTTGTCTACCTCCTCCCCCTAAGTGGTGCACTAGGATGGGGAGTGAGGGTTATGGTCAATTCATAACCCTTTGTCTTAGTTGCTTCTCCTTCCTCATGCTCTTCCCCTGCTCCAGCATGGGGTCCCTTCCATAAGATACAGTCCTTCATGAACTGTTCCAGCATGGGTCATTTCCACAGGGTACAGTCCTTCAGGAATGGACTGCTCCAGCATAGGTGCTCTCTGGGGTCAGAGGTCCTGCCAGAAGACCTGCTCCTGCATAGGCTCTCCACAGGGTCACAGTTTCCCTCAGGAAACATCCACCTGCTCCAGAGTGGGGTCCTCCATGGGCTGCAGGGGGAACAACCTGCTTCATCATGGTGTTACCAGAAACTGGTTAAAAAATCTCCTTAACACCAATGTAGCATTAAGAAGCAGGCATACTTTATTTGGCTAGATGCAGGAGGGGATATCTCCTCCAAAATATTGTGCATACTGAGCACAGAAAAAGCTACTGTTTATATACCATATTTTACATGCATATTCATTGATTTTCCTATAATAAACATATATATGATAATAATTTCCCCAAAATCATTAACATATGTTCCCTCCCATTGGCGCATGCATTCTTCTGTCACGGGGGTCTCTTTGGTGGTCCCTGGTGGTCAGCAACCCCAAATTCATACTTGATCGCCTGGTGAACTGGTGAAAAGTTGGCATAACTGGGCTGGTTACTCTCCAGTTCTTCTTGGTCAATGTTTAACATGATCCTACAGAATAAGCATTGTGCAGTTCCATAGGCCAGTGGTTTTTGAAGAATAAGCATTGTATTAACCCACCAGGTGCAAACAATTCTTCATCTGGCAACAATGGTCTTCACCATGTGCTGCAGCGGAATCTCTGCTCCGGCACCTGGAACACCTCCTCTCCCTCCTTCTTTGGCCTTAGTGTCTGCAGAGCTGTTTTTCTCACATTTTTCTTGCTTGTCTCTCCCAGCTGTTGTTGTGCAGCAGTTTTTGCTCTTTCTTAAATATGTTATCACAGTGTCCCTATCAGTATCACTGATCTGCTCAGCTTTGGCCAGAGATGAGTCTGTCTTGGAGCCATCTGGAATTGACTCTGTTCAACACGGGGGAAGTTTCTGGCATCTTCTCACATAAGCCACCCATGCTGCCCCCCCGCTACCAAAACTTGTCATGTAAACCAAACATAGTGCAATAGATTGGCAACCACTTCTGGCTTTCAGACTTCATAGCTGACTTCTCATCAATCAAAGCCATGGAAGGAGCCACTTTCTTACTTTGTTTTTTCTTTTTCAACAGTTACATTGCAAACCAGCAGAAATTAGAAAGTATCAATGACAATGAAGCTGGATTTTATGTTGGACTTAAAAATCTGTAAGTATATGGGATAACTATATTTCTTTATTTCTCATGCAGAAACATTTACATACCTCATGAAAGAGTAGGGCTAACATTTTGCATTATAGAAGACAGCTGTAGAGCTTGCGGTTCAGCCTAGTTATTTCATCCACATTCTTATTTTAAAAATTATCGTTATTCTTTTCATTGTATTTTAAATTAGGTATTCTAAGTTTTATATATTTTCACAGGACTGTGGTGGATTCAGGCTTAAGGTTTGTGTCCCATCAGGCATTTGTGAAAAACGTCAATCTACAATATATGTGAGTAAGGATAGCTTGTCTTATAAGTTAAAACTGTCCAAACCTCGTTAACTCCCTTCTCTCTCTTCCTGTTTCCTTAATATAAAATGTTTTAACTTCTTATGGCTTCCTGTCATTATGGGCATGAAATAGGACATGTACGGTAAGGAATTGGTAGATCATAAGAACAGAATGTGGAATGGCAAAAAGACCCATTCAGCTTATTATCCTGTCTCTAACAGTGGTCACTGGCTGTGTCTGTTTCAGTAACTAGTGGAGCACAAAGGAGTGCATCTCTCTATTGAAAGGAGTGCATCTCTCTACTGAGTCATTTGGTGGTGAGACTATGATGTCCACACTAAATGCATCACGCTTAGTGACATGGGTTTGACTTTGGACTAGCTCTAGTCTGATTTAGTGGGCTGGACATGTTTTAGCAGCTAGAAGTGCATTTGGTCCATGCATGGAGTACATCTAATATATTTTGACAAATTCACACTCATTCCTGCTACTCATATGGAAAATTGTGGTTCTAGTCCTAGAAAACACTGAGATCATGTGTAGGGCTCACTGTTTTAGCCAAGTATTCGTGTGTTTAAGTCCGTCCATCTTTGTTAGATATATTTATCACTTAATTAAGTCCTTGCTTTTAATAAAGTTCTAATGAGATCAAGAAGACGTAAGGCCAAGCCTCAGTCTTGTAAGATGCCTAAATGCTTTCTTGTAATATGGAAGAATTGTTAAATTTGGCTTAGGACTTATTACTTTGTAAATAAAATGGACTGACTTTCTGAATCTGTTTTCCAAGGAGTAGCAATTAGTTTATGCAAAGAAGTGGGCATGAATATGTGAATTTGCCTACACAGTAATTGCTGTCCTTAATGTGGAACAAACACTGGAAGAGTATGAACCATATCTTGCTGGCCTATGAGGGTTTTACTTCATATACTCCTTAATAAAGTAAATTGCTCTGGTAAATTGAATTTGGTGAATAAGGGAAGTATCTTCCAGAATGTGTTTGTGTGTCTAGCTGTGTGTCAATTTCCCAGTGAATTATGATTGTGTAAGATGAAATTCCATGAAGTCAAGTGCATATGCACTATGGAAATGCACAATGAGAAATTATTGTCTAAGTGGCACAGTTGCAGAGAAATGTTTAGTGGCTATATTGAAACAGTCTCAGCATGATGCAGCAGAACAAAGCAAATTCAGTCTATGATCAGAAGTAATTTTGTGTTAGACTTTTGCATCTTTACTATTACTATTTACTATTACTTTAGCTGCTGGTAAGGCATCATTGAAATACTGTATACAGATTAGGACACCAAATCTACTCATCTAGAAAGATATTTGAGAAGAGCAACAGAGATATGAGGAGTTTGTAAAGAAAATAATTTCAGAATAGGATGAGGTCTGAGTTTGTTCAATTTAGTAAAGAAAGGAGTGAAAAAGAATATACATCTTCAGATTTTTAAAAAGAAGGTGATTATGAAGAGAACAACCAGTTTTCTCCATGACCATGAGGATAGGAAAAAATAAGTTTAATTTGTAACAAGGAAGATAGACATTTGGAAAACCTTCCCAGCTGTATGGGCAAGTAGACTCTGCAAAAAATAACTGAGAGAGTTGGTCGGATCCTCTTCATAGTCTTTTTTTGCCTCTTTCTTTAAGAAAATGAGGCTCATGCAGTCAGAAAGTGTCTTTGTCCCCAGTGGTTGACTATAACCAAAATTGATATAGGTGAATAGATTTTGTGAAAATTTGCCATTAGGCAGAACATAGACCCTATTAGGTGTCCTGCTTAAGGGGAAAATATCATTGTGCTTATATGTCCTGTTGGGAACTAGACAATCTATGTGGACAAGATGTCTTTAAAATATTTAAGTTACAGGAAAAGCTTCAACTGGAGCACACAATAAAACATGGAATACATATCTGTTGGTATGCAGACTTTATTAGAACTCTAGTTCATGAAACTGCTTGTTAGAAACAAATTAAGCTGACATCTGTTATGTTGATGCACATGCAATTCTGATTCAGAAGAAGGTTATGAACTAGGAGTTGTTCAGTCCGACATTGCGGTTTCTTTGTTGGGGAATTAGTAATCTCAGCAGACACAGGATAACCCAGATAAGACTGAAAATAGTAAATGGTGCCACCTTCTCTATATATACATGTCAAAGCAGTTAGTATAGTGATATTTTTTGTCTAGGCTGATCTATTATCCCTGTAAAAAATGCATTTGTTTGTTTTCACTGGGAAGTCTTCATGCATGTTAAAATGTTTCTAGAAACCCTGGTGAATCATTGCTTGTTGTCATCAGCAATAAAACTGTTGACTGCACTGGGAATGAAATGCAGATGCAGTTGTGCTTGTGACAGTGAAAACTATGAAAAGCCAAAATAATTTTGCTTTGCCAGAGTGATTTCTGAGCACAGAACCTTGAAAAGTCTTAGATTTTATTTTAAAACATAATTTTGTCATTGTTTCATAAAGAAAACAGAAACTCCAGCCACTTTTCTGAGAATTAATGTAACTGTATGAGCTTTAATTTTGCTAGTGATACTACTATAGTTTTATTTTTCTTACATGAGAAGACTTTTAATGTAGTTAAGAAGCTTTATTATAAGAATATAACATTTATTTTATGAATCATGTAAGAATATGGAATTATAACACTTATTAACATGTATTTCCTTTAGCCTTTTCTTTGTCATTACTTTCTTTTCTCATCCAAACTTCTGTAGCCCAAATATCTTTCTAGAGTTATGTATGATGACAAGACTTGAATAAAATATAAAAAATAGAAAGATAAATGTTCCAATAGATACAACTTAAATGTAATTAATAACCTTTTTTATCTAATTCTGTTATTCTCATTGACTTCAGACTCAAATTATAAACAGTCACATTTAGCAAGCTATTCACAGAATCACAGAATGTGCTGAGTTGGAAGAGACCCCCAAGAATGATCGAAGTCTAACTCCTGGCCCTGAACAGGACACACCAACAGTCCCACCATGTGCCTGAGAGCGTTGTCCAAATGCTTCTTGAACTCTGTCAGGCTTGGTGCTGTGACCACTTCCCTGGGGAGCCCATTCCAATGCCCAACCACCCTCTGGGGGAAGAACCTTTTCCTAATATCCAGCCTAACCCTCCCCTGACACAACTTCAGGCCATTCCCCTGGGTCCTGTCACTGGATACCACAGAGAAGAGATGAGTGTCTGCCCTTCCACTTCCCCTCATGAGGAAGTTGTAGACTGCAATGAGGTCTCCCTTCAGTCTCCTCCAGGCTGAACAGACCAAGTGTCCTCAGCCGCTCCTCATACGGCTTCCTCTCAAGGCCTTTCACCATCTTCATTGCCCTCCTTTGGATGCTCTCTAATAGTTTAATATCTTTCTTATATTGTGGTGACCAAAACTGCTCACAGTATTCAAGGTGAGGCTGCACCAGTGCAGAGCAGAGCGGGACAATCCCCTCCCTTGGCCGACTGGTGATGCTGGGCCTGATGCTCCCCAGGACCCGGTTGGCCCTCCTGGCTGCAAGGGGCACTGCTGACTCATATTCAACTTTGCATCGACCAGGACCCCCAGGTCCCTTTCTGTGGCATTGCTTTCCAGCATCCCATTCCCCAGTCTGTCCATACTTTCAGGGTTGTCCCATCCCAGGTGTAGAATCCGACACTTTCCCTTGTTGATCTTCATATGGTTGGTGATTGCCAAGCCCTCTAATTTGTTGAGGTCTCTCTGCAGGGCCTCCCTGCCTTTGAGGGAGTCAACAGCTCCTCCCAGTTTTGTATCATCTGCAACCTTGCTTAGTATCCTTTCCAGTTCTGTGTCCAAGTCATTTATGAAGATGTTGAAGAGCACAGGGCCTAAAATGGAGCCCTGTGGAACCCCACTAGTGACAGGGCACCAGCCTGATGTCACCCCATTCACTATTACCACCCAGTCCTAATTTAGTCATGCTGTAATTTATAAGATCATTTGCTGCTAAAAATAATTTTAATAGATCTGAGTAATACACATGCATGGTATTCTGTCAATACCTTTAAATGCAGAAATAAATTTCACAGCAAGTGGGTATAAAGCACTCCTAAAAGATTAAAAAATAGTTATTGCCATGTACCAGGCTGTGTGTAATTGCATCGCTGAATCATAGATTTGTATACATTGTATACTTAGAGCTCTAGGTATTAGAATGCATTCATATCTCTAGGCTGATTTGATTTAGGAAAGGTAGCCAAATGTAACTACTTGAGACCTAGATGCCGATTTTCCTTCGCATGTACACAGTCAATATAGGGCTGTCTCTAGCCATAGGCAGAGGAGAGCCTATAGAGGGAGACTGAGCATAGCATGACCATTTCTTCAACTCTTCCCTCCCATTCTCTTTAGATCTGTTCCCTCCTCTTCCTTCTTGCCTCTCCTTGCCAGGAGAAGTGTAAGAAGTATAGTGGCATAGCGACTGTTGTAGGTTAACCCCAGTAGGCAGGTAAGTACCACACAGCCACTCACTCACTTCCCTACCACTACCCCCAGTGGGATGGGGGAAGAGGAAAAGAAAAGCAAGAAAACTTTGTAGCAGAGATAAAAATAGTTTAATATGTGAAGGAGAAGTGGAAGAAGACAGAAAACAAAACAAGTGATATAAAGGCAATCACTCACTGCCTCTTACAGATAGACTGATGCCCAGCCAGTTCCTGAACAAAAGATGGCTAAACTCCTAAAACATTAGTGTATTACCAGCAGTGTTTTGGTCACAAATTTAAAACATAATGCCATACCGGCTGCTATGAAGAAAATGAACTCCATTCCATCCAGACCCAATAGAGTGACATTGCAATGGAAAGCTGCACCTGTGTTGCTAACTATGTAAATATTTATGCAGTTGCTTAGGCCACTCTTGTGCTCCCTATGTTGCCATAGGTATGCTTTTAGCTGTATTACATCCAGCTACTTAAAAGTGAGCTTGATATTTGTATGTAAAATACAGTCATTCTTTTGACTGCATGCTGTTCTTAGGGTATAGCTCTGGAGCCAGACTCTGTACTCCACACCTTTTTTTAAAAAAGAAAACCAAAAAGAAAGCCCCAAAACCCCCAAAAATGCTTTTGAAGCCCCAATGAATTGTCTTTGAGCTGCTCACCACAATCTTTGTGTGTGTGCATGCGCCCATGCATGTGTGTTATTGAACTGGTGAACTAATTTATATTCTTTTTCCATGGAAGTGGATGAGTGATCATTGCCTAATCTGTAATAATTTAGTCCATGTTTTTCACTTAACATGGATTAAAGACACCTTAGCAGGTATCTCTATAATCACTATAAAGTGCTCAGTTTATGAAAAACCTATATAGCAGTAAATTTACTGTCAAAGTATAGTTTAAGGTAGTAAATCAATAACAGTGGTCTGAAAAATCTGTTGAATTACTAGCCAACTTGAAAAACCTTAAGGTGCTAAACTACATGGAGGAAAAGGCTACAGTCATAAAGTACTAAATGTGTCAACCCATGACCAAGAATATAGGAACAAGATTTTATTGTTAATGTGTTTACTACTTCTTACTTTCTTTGTCTGGTATATAACAAGCACAACTGGTAAAAATCTGAAAAGATGATTAAACCTATTGAGTTACTTTTGGTTTTTCACAACTGGATTTGTTAAAATAATAATTATTTTTTCTTTTTCTAATTTTGCTTGAATTAATAGTTTCAGTTCCTCACTCTCATGCAGTCATTTAAACCTGCATGAGATGTTCAGAAAGTAACATATTCACTGATATTTGGACAGTAAGTCCGGATTAGGAATTTAAATAAAATAAGAGCTATTCTTATGCCTAGGGGGTTGCAATAATTCTCCAAAAGTGATGAGTAGCCTGAAGCTAAGTGACAACAAAATACAATTACGGCAACAACATTGAACAGTCTGTTGTCCAGCAGAGCTCATATCTCTGCATGAAGCAGCTCATCTCCTCTCAGAGAAATGGAGAATTAGATGACCATTAGTGAGTTAAGCAAGGAAGCTCATAATCAGCCAGCAGGAAATCCGTAGGAAAAATGGGACTTCAGTCCTGTTTAGTCCTGGTTGTGAAGTAGTTAGGCTTTTATGTTCATTCCAGCTTACCAACAAAAAAAACCATCCCTGGAGTCAGTTTTTTTTTCTTTTTTTCTTTTTTTTTTTTGGATATTCTTAAAAAATATATTTTTTAGATTTTATCTTAAGAGAAAAAGAAATACCATTTCATAGGATGTCTGAGGCTCTTACATAAGATGTTTGAGGCTCATTTTCAGACCTGTATCGTGATACTTTAGTTTTAGAAAGTGGGAGAGGGGTGATTTTTAAAGCCCCTTCTATTTGACTTGGTCTGGAGTCAGAGCTTGAGCCTGGGCTTTCCCTTTTAGGGTGTCAGGGAAGATCACATGAAATGGAACAACTTCAGCTGGAGAGATTTCCCTGAGGGACCTATCATTTGATGGTTAAGGAGTCCTCCTAAGATGGAAGAGAGGGGTCCTCTGCTGTGCAGAAACCAAGATTTAAATCTTGTTCTCCCATGACCTGGAATATGTTGCCTTCCATTAGACTAGTAAGTGGTATGTGTCGCGGTGGGTGCTCTGGTGGGTGCCGCAACCTTCTGAAAGCGTCTCCAGCAGAAAGCCGCTTGGCAGGGCCACTACACACACACACACACACACACACACACCAGATAGCTTCTTCGACAAGTCGACGGCAAAGAGACGGGAAGGATCTTCGTATAGAGTTCCACGGGAGAGGTTTATTCCAGCCACGCACATGAAGGGTTCCAGTGACGAAGGACACAGAGCAATGGGGGGTCCAGGTGTATATATGGGGGCAGAGAGAGCATCAGAGACCAATAATCTGAGGGCAAGAGGGCGGTACACAGGCGGGGCTAGGGTACGGGAGCCAATGGGGAAACTCTGAGGGAGTGGCGAGGGAGCAAGGGCCAATAGGAGAGCGGGGAAGGGAGAACTTTCTAGGGCAGGGACATATAAGGTAGAAGGGGGCAGGGAAGCCAACGGGCCAATAGGGGAAGCAGAACTGGGGTACATTAACATAATGAAACAAAGCATCCTGGGAGAGGCCTTCTCTGTCTCCCTAACCTGGGGAGGATTTCTATCCCTAGGGACGGTCCCACCAATGGACCCTCTTAGTCTCTTGTACTATGGGCCCACCGGCCTCCACAGTATGGGTACCTATCTGCAAATAACACCCATTTTATATTTTGTTGCCTTTCAAAAAAAGTGGGATTTAGTCACTGTACAGGTAAGAGACGCAGGCATTTGCCTCATTTGGGAATACCATGGGGGCATCTGTGTGTGCTGCTCAGCAGTTTCAGGACTGGATGTATTTTTTTTGATGAGTGAGAACCACCTGTGAAGGAGTAAGATTTGATGTGTATTGCATTGTCTCAGTGATGGAGAGAAAAGCCCAATTCCATAGCAGGATTTAACTTTTTTCTTTCAACCTCCCAACCTATTGTTTGTGAATATTAGGCAAAATATCATAGTTAGTTAACATATCAACTGGTTTTTACTTAACCACTTCTGTCCTACATGCACATTGTACTTTAATTTTCACCATCAGGATCCACATGAGATCTTTCCACCAGCATCTACTGTAGGATAGATCAGTTGACTGGAGTGATGAAACAGTAGCTTACCCATTTTGTTCTTACACATAAGGACCGGTCAGCTTGCAAACTACAGGCCTAGTGCTTCCTAGAAGGAATCAACAAAAATATAGTAAATAAAATCTCTTAGAGATTACCTAGACAAATTAGAGGACTGGGCAGTCCCCAACTGCATGAAGTTTAACAAGGGCAAGTGCCGGACTCTGTGACAGGGCAACCCTAAATATACGGACAGACTGGGGAATGGGATGCTGGAAAGCAATGCCACAGAAAGGGACCTGGGGGTCCTGGTCGATGCAAAGTTGAATATGAGTCAGCAGTGCCCCTTGCAGCCAGGAGGGCCAACCGGGTCCTGGGGAGCATCAGGCCCAGCATCACCAGTCGGCCAAGGGAGGGGATTGTCCCGCTCTGCTCTGCACTGGTGCAGCCTCACCTTGAATACTGTGAGCAGTTTTGGTCACCACAATATAAGAAAGATATTAAACTATTAGAGAGCATCCAAAGGAGGGCAATGAAGATGGTGAAAGGCCTTGAGAGGAAGCCGTATGAGGAGCGGCTGAGGACACTTGGTCTGTTCAGCCTGGAGGAGACTGAAGGGAGACCTCATTGCAGTCTACAACTTCCTCATGAGGGGAAGTGGAAGGGCAGACACTCATCTCTTCTCTGTGGTATCCAGTGACAGGACCCAGGGGAATGGCCTGAAGTTGTGTCAGGGGAGGGTTAGGCTGGATATTAGGAAAAGGTTCTTCCCCCAGAGGGTGGTTGGGCATTGGAATGGGCTCCCCAGGGAAGTGGTCACAGCACCAAGCCTGACAGAGTTCAAGAAGCATTTGGACAACGCTCTCAGGCACATGGTGGGACTGTTGGTGTGTCCTGTTCAGGGCCAGGAGTTAGACTTCGATCATTCTTGGGGGTCTCTTCCAACTCAGCACATTCTGTGATTCTGTGATTCCATTCTAAATGCCTATAAAATATGCAACTTTTATCCCCATAATTTCTTCAGAAATTATCTTGTACTCAGAGATCAAGGGCTGAAACTAGGGGGAGTAAACGCTGTGTTTTTTAGTCAGAGGGCAGGGAGAAGAGATTTACTCCCTGTTTTAAATGCTATGTAACTTTAAATATGGAGCCCCTATGACACATCAATAATATCACATAAAACGCATGTATTTTGGCTCATAATGCTGATTTGCACTACATTACTAGCAGTTTTACAGTTTACTGCTCTCACTATCTTTAATTTGTGGACTGATAAAACTATAGAAAACAAGGATTATTTTGGTTTGGAGAAAGCATTTTTGTAGTCTTTGGAAGGGGAGCATTTATGATTCAGATGAGCATTTCTTTGCATAACAGGAGAGGACTTTTCACTTAATTACCACTGGAAACTGCAAATGCTTAATTGACATTAAAAAAGCCAAATACAGGCATTTTACATTTTTGCTTTTGATCTTTCCTCTGGATGCATATTGCACATTTAATTTGAACACAATAACTAAAAGTCTCTGATATGAATGTGTGCTGTTATATGAGTATGGAGTTTGATGCAGCATCAAAGAAAGGAATACAATCATTTCACTTATGAATAAATTAAGCATATCATTAACACCTGGACTTTACATAATGCTTGTGGAACACAATTAAATCTACTGCTTTTCTTTAATAAGCACAAGTGCTTTAAGTGAAAATATTGACCCCCTGTTGAATTTGATTTTAAAGAATGTATTTAACTTTAGACAGAGGTTGGATTCAAATCCTTGAAACCCATCAAACTGTAAAAAGAGACTGGGCACTATCCTTTTCCCGCTGAAGTTAAAGGAATAAGAGCCTTTTAGAGATGGTTTGGGGTATTCATTTTTTTTGAGAGACACAAACTGTATTGGGAGTGTAAGAAGAAGCATCCCTAATTAATACAATTTTTCTGTTTTCCCATAGCAATTTATCCAGAAACAAGCTCTCTAGTTTGTCCAAGAAGCCTTTTCGCCATCTGGGTTTGTCTGATCTGTAAGTTGTAATTTTTAAAAATAAAGTTTATTTGTGGCTAGCAATGAAAGAACAGGACTTTTAGTTTGTTCTTTTGAAGCTACAGGTCCATCAAATATTAGAAATTAAATTCTGATCCACAGAATGCAGCAAATATGCTGCCAGTGACATAAGTGCAGAGATATTTTAATTCCAGGCCTTCAGAAAAGATCAAGTGTATGTTTTAACAGCAGTTTAAAAACCAGTGTCATCGCCATTTCAATGAAGTCTCCAAGGCAAACTGCTCTGGCAGATGTGCTCTGAAGTGGAGGATTGCTCAGGGAGCTTTCTGAAAACTGGCAAACCCATGAAGCTAGTGCAAAGAGGGAGGGTGCCCCAGCCTCCGCCCAAAGCAGGAAGTGTTGAGACCCTGACAAGTGGCAGCTCTGACAGCATAGGCAGGGCCAGGAGAGAAGGCAGCCAACTCCCACACAAAAGCAGCCCTCAGGCAACCAGAGTGGACAAATGGCACAACGCGGCAGCAACTCGTGGCGTGATCACCCTACCAGCTCAAGAGACAAGCTCAATTAATGGTCTCAAGAAACAAAGCTATGGTTTCCACTCGCCACGAAGCCATCGCCAGAAGGCACGTGGAGACCCAGACAGAGCTCCCATGTAAACATGCAGCTGTCCAGGTCTCAGGCTGCAGGGAGTGCCAGAGCCTGTCATTGGTATCCAAGGGCAGCAGACACAACATTTGTGTGAGGTGCAACCAGATGGTTGATCAGCCTGGTGGCAGAGCTGAAAGAGGGAGTAGGAAGGTTAAGGATTATCAGGGAGTGTGAGAGGGAGATGGACTGGTAGAGCCACTCTACCATCCCTGAGACAAATGGACACATCATAAGCAGAGGATCCCATACCCCCTTGCCACCAGGCAGCAGGAGGGGACCTAAGAGACGGGGAGAATGGAAACGGGTCCCTGCTTGGGACAGCAGTCAAATTGCCTCCTCACCTTCCCAGGTACCCTTATACAATAGGCATGAGGCTCTGGAACTTGAGGGCCAGGACAATCATGATGTGGATGAAGGTCCATCCAGGTTGGAGGGGTTGCCTAGGGTGAGTCAGTCAACCCCATGCATCATGACTGCCTCTGCTAAGAAAAAAAGAGTAGTGGTTGTCATTGGTGACTCCACTCTGAGAGGAACAGAGGGCCCAATATGCTGATCAGATCCAACCCATAAGGAAGTCTGCTGCCTCCCTGGGACCCAGGTAAGAGATGTCTCTAGAAAACTCTCTAGTCTGGCATGGCCCTCTGATTATTATTATTATTATCTGTTACTGGTTTTTCAGGTGGGCAGTGATGAAGTCACAACAACAAGAAGTCAATCAAAAGAGACCTCAGGGCCTTGGGGTGACTGGTTAAGGGATCAGAAGCACAAGTAGCATTCTCCTCTATCCTGCCCATTGCAGGGAATGATGGTGGAAGCAATGGGAAGATCAGACAGATCAATACTTGGCTCTGAGTCTGGTGTCATGGAAAGAATTTTGGGGTTTATGATCATGGGTTGGTTTACACAGCACCAGGCCTGCTGGTGACAGATGGGGTTCACCTGTCTCAGAAAGGGAAAAGGATCTTTGCACAGGAGTTAGTAGGGCTCATTGAGAGAGCTTTAAACTAGATTCAAAGGGGGAAGGGGAAAAAACTAAGCTTGCTAGGGATAAGCCTGGGGGCAGCACACCAGTGTTGAAGGCAAGATCGAAAGCCCAAATGAGGTGCATCTATGCCGATGTCCACAGCACGGGCAACAAAGAGGAGGAACTGGAAGCCATTGTGCAGCAGGAAAACTATGACATAGTCGCTATCACAGAAACATGGTGGGATAACCCTCATGACTGGAGTGCTGTAATGGATGGCTATAAACTCTTCAGAAGGGACAGGCAAGGAAGGAGAGGCAGTGGGGTAGCCCTGTATGTTAGGGACTATCTTGATTGTCTGGAGCTTGATGATGGTAGTGATAAGGTTGAATGTTTATGGGTAAAGATCGGGGGAAGGCCAAAGAGACAGATATGGTGGAAGTCTGTTATGAACCACCCAACCAGGATGAAGAGGCAGATTAAACATTTTACAAGTGGCTGGGAGAAGTCTCATGATTGCTGGCCCTTGATCTCCTGGGGGACTTCAACTTACCACGTCTGCTGGAAATGCAACACAGTAGAGAGGAGACAGTCTAGGAGGTTCCTGGAGTGTGTGGAAGAGAACTTCCTGATGCAGCTGGTGAGTGAGCCAACCGGGGAGGTGCCCCACTGGACCTGCTGTTTGTGAACAGAGAAGGACTGGTGGGTGATGTCATGGTCAGAGGCTGTCTTGGGCACAGTGATCAAAAATGATAGTTTTTGATTCTTGGGGAAGTGAGGAAATGGGTCAGCAAAACTGCTGCCTTGGACTTAGAGAAGGCAGACTTTAGCCTCTTTAGGAGACTGGCTGACAGAGTCCCTTGAGAGGCAGTCCTGAGAGGCAGTCCTGAAGGGCAAAGGAGTCCAGGAAGGTTGGACATTGTTCAAGAAGGAAATCTTAAAGGTGCAGGAATAGGCTGTCCCCATGTGCCAAAAGATGAGCCAGCGGGGAAGAAGAATGGCCTAGCTGAACAGAGAGCTTTGGCTGAAACTCATGAAGAAAAGAGAGTTTATGACCTTTGGCAGAAAGGGCAGGCAACTCAGGGGGACTAAAAGGATGTCATAAGGTTATGCAGGGAGAAAGTTAAAAAGGCAAAAGCCCAGCTAGAACATAATTTGGCCACTGCTGTAAGAGATAAAAGTTTTTTTACAAATACATTAACAACAAAAGGAGGGCCAAGGAGAATCTCCATCTTTATTGGATGCCACAAAGG
>VXAZ01006380.1:0-18171 GCA_013399875.1 Gymnorhina tibicen
ACTGTCTGATAACATCTCCACGTCTGACAGCTGATCCTTGTCAAAGGATCCTCAAAGGATCCCTCTTTCTTCCCTTCAGGCAATTCCAAGGCTCACTGCTCCCATCTGGGAACAGTCCCCAGTCTCGGTGTATCTTTTCATCCCTGCAGTCTTCCCTGCTGGGATCCTGCTCAGGGATACACGGGGTACAGATGTAGCAATTAATTCTTCTAACCCCTGCCTGGTTCTAATTCGAAAGGATTTGGTGTCTGCCTTACCTGCCCGGAGCCTGCTTCCAGCTCTGTTCTTACTGCTTCTGCTGCTTTCCATTTCCCAGGAATTCCTCTGACAGAGTGACAGCCTTTTCCAGCTCCTCCAGGATTCCCTCTGTTGCGTTTGGGTGCTGGAAGAATATCAAAACCTGGGCCCCCAGGGCTTTAATATCAGGAATCACATCCTTGGGTTTGCCCCTTTCCAAATATTATCTCTTCCCAACAAAGAACTGGGCATCCACGGAATATAGAAATGGATGTCCTAACCACTGTTTACTCCTCTGGAATGTCAGAGCTTGGAAAAAAGGGCAGCTGGGGCTTTTCCTGGTGGTGCCCGTGAGGTGTATTTTACCTAAGAGCCCCTTCCCACGTGTTTCCCTGTATCCACCAAAAATCCACCTGTTCATTCCCCAGCTGCTTCCTCCCTCTTTCCCTTTAGCCAACAGAATTTTAACAGGTGAATATTCCCCTCTGGAAGAGCACCTTTCATTCCAAACCGAAGAACAAATGAATCATTTCCTTTGAATTTAATTTATAGTGGTCTTTATGCCCGTAATTCCAACCCCATCCACAACAGCTATTTGCATACAATCCTTTCCATTCTCAATCATTCTTCTTCAGGCTATTTGCCAGATACAGGAATGTTTCATTACATTGATATTTAGGAGCTGATTCTAAAAAGCAAACGGGGAGTAACTCTTCAACTTCTCATGGGGAAAAGGATGTATGAAGGATACATTGCAGAGGTGGCAACTGAGTCACAGAGTCCGAAACCTTGGAAAGTGCAATTTAGGTCCCTGACAGCTAAAACAATTTTATGGTTAGTTATGCTGTAATCCTTGTGCAGACTTTTGAATCTGTATGATTTACTGTCCAGTATCTTTCTAACTAAACTTGTTAGAAATTTAGATTTAGGATTTGAATTTCGGTCCATTCACTACAAAATCTTGCAAAGCCTTAAGGACTGGGGTGGTGACTGCTCTCAGCAAAGGTTATTAATTAATATCATGTCAAATTTCCCTCAGCTGCGGGCAGGAAAGGCAAGGGTTTTGATTAGGAATTCTGCAAGCGAGGCCTGTACGACCGTTGATTTATTGTGTGCGTGTCAGTGAGCCAGGGCTGGCACAAGGACTCATGCAGGTACAGAGCTGGCACTGGAGTCGTTGCCCTTTTGGAGCCATTTTAAAGGTCTGATTATAGAGTATTTTGGAGGCCATATCCAGATTTCAATTTGTAGCTGGATCTCACTCCAAGTGCAAGCAGCCAGGTGAGGATTCTTACCTGTCCAGCCCAATGCCTTCTGTTCAGCCAGGCTGCAGCTGTTGCTGGCACAGATTGGGACTGGGGCCCAAGTTTTCTGGGGAACTGGAGATCACTAAGGACTGGTGGTGGTGGCGGCACGAGGTGTGTAGGAACCTGTGGACAGGTATCTGTGCTATCCAAACAGGAAGTTTGGGTTACTAAACCACACTAAATCTGACCTTCTATCATGCAGGAATTTCTGGGGTTTGCTGGGTTTTCTTATGTGGCAAGTAATGTGAACATAATGAAAGGTCAAGGCAGGGGTATTAAAAACCCTGATGGTGCTGACTGACAGGTGGGGAGGAGCTGCCATCCCACCTAGAGCAGCATCCCACCTCTGCAAGCACTGCCACACTACTGTGGAGGTGTTAGCCAAGCCTGGGAATGCTGCCGAGCCCGACCGCCCTTTCCCAGGCACGCGCTGCCGCTCGTGGCCAGTGCCACGGCCCCGTACTGCACGGATTGCTCGGGGAGAGCTCTCTGCCACACAGACGCACCAGCAGCAGGGCATCTCGCCCCCAGCAGAGCTTATCTGTTGCTCATTAACTGGTAAAATAACTCAAACAGGACAAGCTGTCTTGTAGCGAGTTATTTCGGTGCCGTGGGATCAACACTCCCGACTGACAATGAACATCTTATTGCGGAAGTGAGATCTGGAAAGATAAGCTGGATTTCTGACTGACAGACACCTCACTTTACAAACTATAAAAGCTACACCAAACTTTCACAAAGCAGAAGTCTTCTGCACATTCCCTGCAAATGTGTGGAGTTTCTCTCCAGAGCAGGGATGCCTGCTTTGAGGTTACTCCTCCGGAGGCTGAGTGAAAGGACTCTGGGTACGCTATTGTCATTGTGGTGGTAAGTTCCATTTGACTCCTAATCAATACTCTTTCTTTTGCTAGCTTTAAAATAAGTACCTCGATACCATGCACTTTTACGTAGTCTACTAGTAGTTCTGCTTTGTTTATAGTCTGTAGTAACTCTGATTAAGACCTTTTGTCTGCTATCTCCTGTCTGTTCAATAAATAACTGGTTTTATAAATTGACCTGAACTGCCATCCTTAGAACTTGCGGGCCAGAGCGCTTTCTTAAATTCAAGATATTGCCAAAAATCTGAGGCTAAGGCAGGGCTTGCCTGAAGCTCCCACTCGTTCCATAACATTTTTGGCATAGCCGAAGACAGGATGGCAAACAATTCAGAGAAATAGACAAAAGGCTTAGCAGATTACCTACGAAGGCAGAGTTTTCGTATTGAAACTGACGATCCTTGGCCAGTAGATAACTGGCACGAGGGGGAAAAAATGCAGGAGAAAATAGATGAAAAATGGGGATCACTGAAAGATAAAAAAGGAGAAAGCATTATTTGTAATGCACTGGCACTATGTTTAAAATCTGCATGGCAATGGAGGGAACAGATGATAAAAGAAAACGGTAATTTGAGAAATGAAATAAAGGACAGAAAACATAGAATTGTCTCTACAATACCAAAATGACCAATTGAAACCAACAGTTAGAAGAATCCAAGGGAAAGACAAAAACCTGGGAAGAAAATTTAGAACTGAAATTATTAAAAAAACCCAGAGATGATCACATCCCAGGAGCCTGATTTTGGAATGTTTTACAGAATTGGCCGAGTAGCTCTTACTTCTTACAGTTTACATAGTCTGTTCATGGCGGGTCCAGCCTGTGCTTCAACTTAGTGCCACTCTGAGCCCTCAGTCCGCAAGGGACTGAACATTTTGGGAAGTTCTTACAGCTCTATTTAATGCTTTATGGATTATGATGATTTTCTGGGAGCAGGCTGTCCATCCTGACCTGTTTCCTTCCCTCTCCCTGTCAGCCTGTACCTGCGGCAAGGCCAAGGTGAGACCGGGATCTGTAAAATCTACCTCTCCGTGTCTTCCCGAGGCTGAAGCTGTTTGCTATCAATGCTCATGGAGTGTGAGGTGCTGAAGACCGAAAACTCGTTCTTTTCCCCCTGAATCCCGAGACACTGTGTCCATAAGAAGCTCCTTTCTTTGTTGCACCTTAGGGATACTTCCCAAGGCAGCAGGCAGAGGAACCCGAGAACACGCTGAGCACAGCTGGAGGTGTTGGAAGAGATCTCCCTTTGCGCTGTAGTCACGGATTAGGTCAGCGTGGTGCCTCGTGAACATTCCCATAGGACCGTATGCTTCGTGTTTTCCAGGATTCCACTATGGACACGGTGCTGTAAAATCTTGGTGGCCACAGTTCGGAACTTGGTGAACTCGAAATAAAGTTGAAGGGTTTATCCACTAAGAGAAGCGGTGATTTATAAATTAAAGGAGAGTGGTATTCCACACTAGGGATTTGGGATTGGTGCTAGCAGACCCTGTGCCAGATTTCCACTCGGAGACCTATCCAGTGAGGCCACTGCTTTGTGTAGAGGAAAAAAACCCCAAAGATTCCAGGGTCCACACTGCAAGTGAACATCTGTGCCTGTGGTGCCTACCAGGGAAATAAGCATTAGCCAGTCTCCAAGCACGCGTCTCTATTCCAGGTAAGCACTCATCTATGGAATGCCTTTGCTTTAAGTAACCTAGGGATATATGCAGCCAGTATATAACCACGTGTATTTCTGTACTCAGCCAAATCAAGCTTAGAGTCTTTTTATTACTTTCCCTCCTGGGACTTTCTTTACTCGGGATTTTCCTGGGAGGCATCTGTACCACGCCTGTATAATGTAATTAAGATGCAACTGCTGTGCATCCATACGGATGGGTTGCAAGCACAGGGGAAAAAGTCTCACCTTAGAACAGTGCGTAAAATGAATCTCCTTCTATTATTATCACACATTTGTTAGTACATAAAATATATTTAATGAAAACCAAACCATCAAACAGTAAGTAGACTGATGAAGTTCAATGCAGCATCACTTGTGCCCTGGCTGCAGCAGACACCTGACTGCACATGCGAATGGAACGTGTTTCTGGGGACCAGTTAGTGCTCTAGACACTAATGCTGTCAGAGCTCAAAATCTAAGTTCTCAACAGATAGATCTGAAGAATCTGGAGGAAATGAAACCGCTATCTGATTCCTTCAGCTTCAGGAAGCCACAGTGGTAGATGTCCAAATGTGCTACAAGTCAGTTGGCTACAAGATCTTTAACTCACATGACCAACAGTTACTGCAGAAAGACAAATAAAAATCTATCAGAGGAAGCTGTTCGCAAAAATAAGTCTTCACGCATGGTTCCATGCAAGTTTCTTTATGCTGTTCTTTCCAAACCTTCTGTTTGTGAAGGTCTCATTCAGTCAGGTTGCTTTTTCTCTGGCATTTCATCCGCATGTCTTGCACGAAGTTTCTGAAGGCTGGTTCTTCATGACTCTCCTCAGTCACTGGGGGAAGAAATGACAGTTCAGCACTATTCTACTTTTGTTACTGACAAAAGCTAGAGTCAGGATAGTCAGAACAACATAGAACGTCTGTTGGATCTTCACCTACGTTACGGGGCAAAGGAAATAAGCGATCCTAAACATCCACGGAACAGGAAGAGAATGAAGATTAAGTCTGTGAGCTATGTAAGAGAAAAAACACCCTCTAAGAACTTAGAAGATTGCTCCGAGACCGTAGTCGCATCAAAAGGGAAGAGATCCAAGGGCAGAAACTGTAAGGTCAGAAAGATGATGAAACGGCTCTGCATCAATCAGGTTCAGAGGTCACTGCGTGCCCCAAGCCTAACAAGTCCTCTGGTTTCTGTGTATTATAGACCTATTAATTACTTAAATAGAAAATTTACAACAGAACTTTCACAAAGTTTGGAGAGTGATACCCCTAGACCAAACGCTGCAGCTGGGCTTCTGCTACGGATTCTGACACATGTATTTAGGTGACTGAATGTTTGCTTGTTTTCTAGGCTCTCTTTACAGTGCATCCAGGTAATGAAATACAGAGGGGACTTCCTAACTAGATGGGTGGCTTTCAGGCCTCATTCCCTTACCTTCATGGTCAATGTCATCAGTATCACTTTCCCTCTCTTCTTCCTCTTCATTGAGAGTTCCTCGTGTTAGGATTAGCTCGGAGGGACCCACTGCAGAAGCATCATCAGGTCCTTGAAGGGAAAAGAAATGGTTGTACACAAACCAGCTTGCTAAAGGTAAGGTATTGTGAACACTGACAACTTCTATCTGCACGTAAACACAGCAATTAACACCTGCTCTGAAAGGACAGAAAACTGCTTGTGGATCCCAAAGACACAGGACAGACTTCATCAGCACATACTTCACGTAAAGAACAGTGCAGCCAGCAGCACAGCTTTCCCATATTCTAATCTGTTTCACCTTTTCTAAAGTACTTCATTATTTCTAGTAAGTCTGCTGCTTTAGCTACACAGCAGGGTTTCTTCCACGCCTGACACAGAAGAGGAAAGTGCGGCCAATCCCACAGGAACTAAAGCCCCACTCCTCTAACATGGAGCTGCTTTCACACTTTTGCTGTGGGAACAGAGAAGCACTTCTCAATGCAAACTCTTCAGAACTCTTCAGAAAACTTCTGCAGAGAACTTAAGTCTTCCTGGTGAGGTACCTGCCAGTGTGCTACCCTGCACGCACACACTGCCCATGTCCTTCCACAAGTGTTCCAGCTGCTCTCTCTTTTGTTTCTCTTGAGCTTCCTCCTGTAGATAAAGAGTTACATGTGGATTCTGAGAACATTTAAAACACCAGTAGAAAAGGAACCTCACCCAAACCCAGCAGTCTGTCCCCCAGCCAGAGCGCAAAAGTCACTAAGCAGGTCTTGTATTACAACTAAGGTTACACGGAACTTTTGACCAAACACGGACAGCAACCTCCAGTATGGCGGACTCCTAGAACATTTTCAGAAGCATCGGGAAGTCAAACTCAGTGCAGCTGTGCCTGCAGAGAACTGTCCAAATTTGGACAGCCAGGACTCAAGGTGAGCAGAGCTACTGATCTTGGCACTGCAAATCAGTCTCTGTTACTGTCTAAGTCAAACCACTACACTTCACTGGTACAGGAAGATACAGGGACAGCCTCAACAAATCACTCAAGATTTTATTTTCCAGAACCTTCTATCCTTCTGAATGGAAGATACAAAATTATTTCCCAATCATTTTCTCACAATTAGCTCAAATATTAGCACTAAAGCAGCGAACAATATGCGTTTTATAAAACATCTTTATTCTTGTAAAGATATGCTCCACCACATCTAGGAAAAAAAGGCAGATAGCAGACTCCTTCAGGACACAAGTTTTCCCACACTGAGCATGACTAGTAAACGAAATGTTAGACCTCTCAACTTACAGGCAATTGTGTGCACAAAAGTGACCTCAAGATACGCTATCCAGGCGTGCAATAGCTAAAAACACTTACCAGTGTTTTTCTCAGGCGCTCGTATTCTGGACGATACTCTCTGAAAAGACAGAGTGCATTCAGTCTGAATCAACACGTGATTTGTATTAAGTAAGGATCATCTCAGAGGCTTCCTTCTATCCCAAAAAAAGTTTTCTCTAGGCTTTTGTGTTTGAGAGACATTTCAGAAGGACTAACAGTACTTTTTACCCAAATTTGGATTCTGAAACCCATGGATGCAAAATAAGTGAACATACTTCATTGAAACAGCAACAGTTCAAACCTTGATCACTGTACAGAATCAGAAAAAAAATATTACTTCACATATTTGATAGCAGAGATAGCTTTTGCTTTTTCTATGAACAGCTAACACAAAAATTCACCTCTGAATAGTTCCTTTTCACTGCCACTTTTTATGCTGATGCTTGAAGTTTATCAGAAACCCTAAACTACCTTCGTTAAGGTAAGTGTAGAGCCCTTCAAATCAAAGGAGTTACAAATCAATACCTTCAGGAAGTGTTCACTGGGTTAACTATCCCCTTACCTCTCATATTCATCTACAGCTTTAGAAAGCTGGATAAAAAACTCATCCAGCCCTGTGCCGAGCACCGCAGAAACACCGACCACCTGCAAAAGAAACCACACACCAGAACTGGAGAGTAACTGAAGTTTCTAACAACAAACCCAAAACCAACAAATAATTACTAATCTAACGATAGCCATTTAACCAGCACAGTGGCATCGGAATGTGCAGTAACACTTCTGCTTGTATCCATCCTGCTTTCAAACTCTTTCTCCGCTTGCTGTTCTTGTTTGTTACCTCTGTTTTTTGGTTGTTGCCGGTTTTCTGTTTGGTGAGTTGTTGCAGTATTTTGGGGGGTGTTTCTTTGGGGAAGGGAGTTTGTTTGGGTTTTTTTTAACAAGCTGGGCATTTCAAGAGAAAGTCAAGTCTTTCTGTTACTTACTTGTTTACTGTTAATAATCCAATCTGCACCTAGAGTTATAAGTAGTTAGTATGCGCACCAGTGTACAAGAATTAAGAGAGCAAAATAGACAAGAACTGACCTTCTGGCTCTGAAATTATGTCTAATACTTCGTATTTAGCCACAGCACATTTTAAAAAGTCCCCAGTCCAACCCCAGAACAGCAAGAGGTGGAGAATTTAATCAGTTACTACGGCAATACATTCAACATGCGCACCTCCTTCCTAATTTGAACTTGTCTTATCATTACACTTCTGGCCATTTGTTCTGCTTGTATTAAATCAATTACCTAAAAATACATTTCATTAGGACTATTACCAGCCAGAATCAATCATCCCCTAATGAAAATTCTTCCTCTTTTTCAAAGGCAAGAGGGTCTCAACTACTCACTTTCAAATGCAAGACTTTTTGCAATACAGCCTTGCACTTGATCATTAATATAGCAAGCATGAGACAGCTCTCCAAAGGATTTTAAGCATTAAAATGTGGTGACATATATTAATATTCATACTTTCCCTGCAGTTAAGTACAAGCTGCAGTCTATGCTATAATCGTCGTATGACCTGCTCTCTAGTCCAGTGTTCTAATAGCTCCGACAAGCAGAGAAGTATGACCTAATTAACAAATAAGGAATAGGAAGTACTTTAATTCTGTATATGGCACCACTACATTCCCTTTTGAAATTCTGTATATTGTTCCACATAGAACACTTACAATATTTTTGTTCTGGCTACTTTATCATTATCTATCTGAATGGAATCACTTATTTTCGTTGTCTTTCTTTTAATACCCATAAAGCCAAGAAGGCTTGCTTTTACTTTAGTAAAAGCTGATGACAAACGCAATTAGCTGAAACCTTTAGCACAATTATGGGATCAGTAACAGCCTCCAATGCATAGGATTTCCTGAGGAACTGGATTACTTTGTCCTCTCAAGACCTGGTTAAGTGGGGGAAAAAACCCCCAACTTCTTCTTGCCCAAGCAAATATGGGGGGCAGGGGGGACAAGGTGTTTGTTTGGGTTTGAGATTCTTCCCGTGTACTAAATTGCACAACTGTACTAGACACTTTCTGAACAAGAAAAAATTACCTCAGACAGGAAATGCTGCAACAAAGAATGCTGCCTCTTACCAGCCTATCTTAGCTTTCTTCTCATGGTTAATCACAATTCAGTATTAAATTATGCAGGCTGCCACTCGGCGTGACACGTTACTAAAGTTACTGTGTTCAAATTAACAAATCCTCAACATGGCTCATCAACAGATTACAGTTCAAAAGGGCACTGCAAAGACCTTTTACAGAAGGACAGGATGGTTAGGGTTGGATGATACCTCTGGAGATTATCTAGTCCAACTTCTCTGCTCAACAAGCAGAACTGACTATACACACAACTTTGTCTGTCTCCAAGGATGGAGACTTCACAATTTCTCTGGACCATCTGTTCCAGTGCTCAATCAAAAAGTAAAAATGAAGTAATTTTTTTCCTCTTCTGTTTAAACATAGTTTCCTGCATTTCACTTTGTGCCTATTGCCTCTTTTCCTTTCCCTGAGCACAAGTGAACAGTCTGCCTTTTGCCTTCCTTATGCTCTACTCCCACCCTACATCAAAAACATTATTCTTGAGCTTTCTCTTCTCCAGGCTTTTATGAGAGGCAATAAACAAAAAGAAGATTCATACCTTCAGTGAACTGTAAAATTCATCTAACACTAAACTCATAGAACGAGTCAGGTTACTGACATAGGAGGTCTCTTGATTCAGGGCATCCTGAAAAGTCTCGAAGTCCTGCATCCATTCCACTGCAAAACTGTGGTCAATTATGTCAGTCTGGAAGGAGGAGGGAAAATATTCAGAAATAATAATCTTAGCTGTGGGCTGTTAAGTGCACAAATAAAAAAATTCCATGTTTCAAAATGTTCATCTTTTCAAAATACTCAGCCCTGGTCTGAAGTTTTGCAGCTTCTGTTTTTATCAAACCAACTACATGAATACTTGAAAAGAAGACAAACAACCACCCAGGCTTAAGAAGGCAACAACTATTTAAGGAAAGGCAGGCAGGTCTAAAGCCTTTTATGATTTACTGGAAAAGGAGCATTCAAAAATTGCATACTGTACAATAAAGTTTATGGTGTAAATAGTAGACCATATGATTGAGCCAGACAAGAACAGTCCTCACTGAAATCCTAAGCTTTCCTGATTGCTTGGGGGCTGGGGGAGCAAGTGTCACTTCCACACTGGGTAGCAGCCCATGGGGTCTCTACAAACGTGAGCTGTGTTCTGACTCAAAGAAGTTATAACTCAAACTCAGTGCAAGACAATGGACACCAACAGGTGAGATGGTTCCACAATTTTACATGGATTCATATGCAAACAGTCTAAAGAATTTCATAAACATCTTACCACATGCATATCCACTCTTAGCACAATATGAGGTGCCTAAAACTCTGATATATTTCATTTCCCTGCACCAATGGGAAGCAGAAAGATGAAGTATTTCCCAGCATTGCTCAAGAGATTTGAGACAGAACTGGAGCCACCAAGGGCTTAGAATTCTATAAATAAAATTAAATCACCTCTACAAATTGTTTTTTCTCCCTCTGCAAATCTTAAAATTCTAAAATCTGTTTGTCACTGCACATGTATCGGTTGCCCAGGATTCTTCCATTCTTATCAAGAGTTAATTTTTAAAAATTAAATTTAATTACATTTTGTTAAAAGTTTTTAAAATGTTGTTGCCTTTACTCTTTAGCAAAGGCAAACATTAAATTAAAATGAGGTTTGAAGTTATGAATCCTAAGCCTCGGGCCTACCTTTCCTTACATTTACTGATCAAGTCCCACTTCTCTTAGTCTCTCAAAAGGTGTATTTTCTTAAGAGAGAATGATTTTTCTACCTCGTGCCTTTTTCTATGGAAAAAAAGAAGCTTAGGAGTTTATTCTAAAATTACTGTCTAGAGTTAGAAAAAAACCAGTGTACAAAACCTTGCTCAGTAAGCAAGTAGGTATCAAAGATACGCATGGTTTGGGTCACTGGGCAGATGGGTGGAGTTGGGGCACAGTAGACACTAATACTACTCGGCCGGTGTGAGGAAAAACGTCACAGTCAAGGCATGGCCTATGGGAAATGTATGCGTGCACAGAGAGCTTGCTGTGTAGGGGATCAAATGCAAATGATGTCTGTGGGGAGCCGCACTCACACCAAAAATCTAAGGGGATTCTTTTAACATCTGAAATGATTATGTTTAAAGAGGCAGCTGTTAAGCTCAAAAGCATTCCTTTAAGGCTGCAAGCGCATTACACGACAGTGGATGTGTATCTTTAGACTAGTATCTGCCTCCCAGCAAATCCTGGATCAAACATCTTTTGCTAAGTGTTGCCTGGTACAATATGCGGGATTCCTTCCTCAAAATATGCAGGTGTTACACCATTCCCGCTGTGAGTCAGCCTGCTGCTGAGCAGAAACAATAATGAAGACAAATGTTCTGTGGAAACAGGGCATGTAAGAGCAGATTCCATCGTGACCTCCCTGTTGCATTAGAGTTAAGTTTCCCTATAGCCCAGGCTTAAGGTCCAAAACATGTTTCAAAGTGTTAGTATCCTCTCTGACTTCAGGGTTTGGGTGCAACTGCCCATCCCTGCTCATTCTTGCATTTGGATACCAGATTAAAGACCCCTTTCAGATTTGGTTGTCAGCCTGCAGCCCCCTCCGTCTCTCCTTTCTAGAAAAATCTATTGTTGTGGTAAAACAAAGACACCATGGCAAAGAAGCTAAGGAGAACAATGTCCCACTAGGAAATGGAAATCAGAGCTTTAACTTACTTTGTTCATAACGACAATGAAAGGCAGCTTTGTCTTGTACAGGATACTGGGCAGGGAGACACAAAATAGAAGTTTAACATTAATTTAAAACTCGCTAGAATAGAAAGCAAATTAAGCATAAGGCAGACAAGACTTGTGCAAAACTGAATACATTTGACATCAAAAGATAATTATTTTCCTCTGCACCAATCAGAACGTAATTTTCACCCAGGTCCTACTTACAACAAAATATGCCTCCTCGAGATGTAAGCACACATCTGTGAGACAGAAAATCTCTGACACACCCAGTTGATTTTGGTTACCATTTTCTATGACTCTCAGACCCCAGTTTTTAACTCCCTTTGCATTTTGCATTTGACTCAGACCTCGGGTTCCGAGAGATTGTGAACTGAGCGATGAATTCAAATAACACAGAACATCTATGAAGAAAAACTACCTCAACGCAACAGCTCACACATTCATTTCACTGTATATCTGCTATCACCTTTTGCTCAAACTAATGTCAGAAAATGCAGCATGCAATAAGATACGTTTTGCACACTATTACAGTGATGCAGCTCCTGACCTTGGTACAAGGATTGCGAGGGTTTTTGAAAACCTTTTACCAACGTTAACCATGAATGATGACAGCTCTAGCTATGCTGATCATTCCATAGGTATTTAGTCCCTGATTTAACATGAAAGAAAACAGATAAATTCACATATGAGAAAGAATACAATAAATCAATAACTCCTTGCCATGTTGAACTCAAGTCTTGAAGAATCTCTTAAAGTATCAATAACATTAAAAAATAGGGTAAGAAACTATGTGTTTACACAAAGGAGCTTAAAGTAGACTATCTTGATACATCATAGATAAATGGGTTTTTAAGCACTAGGCAATGTTAAATCTATTGTAACCAGCATTCATCACACCGAGGTCTCATGGACTATTTAATGCTTTCAGAGGGAGTTTTGAGCCAGTGATATCCAGATGTCCGTTGACACCTAAATTATTCTGCTTTTTCAATGAGAAAACCACTAAGAGAATAAGCAAGCCAGAAGATTAAGTTGATATGAGACATCCAAGTGTAAAACTAACCACACCGTGGACTGCATCAAAAGCAGCATGGGCAGCAGGGTGAGTGTGCGAGTCCAGAGGGCAGGGAATATTTCCCTGCCTGTTTTAAGGAGTTTTACCCCCCTGGAACACACTGGTTTTGACCTTCATCCATGGAGAAAGCTGCCAACTCTCTGGGAAGAAGTTGAACGCACACGGTGTGAACTAGATGATAGAATATTATGTAAAGTAACACAGGGTGAAAATATAAAGGTGTTGGGTTTGTTAAAGTAACAAATAGATAAAAAGCAAAAACTCCAAAATGGAGGATTGTTGTTGTTCTATAACCTTCTTCTTCTTCTTCTTACTACTCCATTTAATGTGGAAAAATTGTTTAAAGTGATTGGATAGAAAAATCCGCCGTTCCTGTGGACGTATTAAAAACATTTATTGAATATTGATAGAAAAGTGAAAATATCTGTCATTTCAAACACTGATTGGATTGTTTAGCTTTAAAAATGCCGTGTTATCTTGATTTCGGCGGCATTCTGCGCANACAGGTGAGGAAGGTGATTCTCCCTTTTTACTCTGTTCTCATCCCACCCGGAGCACTGCATCCAGCTCTGGAAACCATGGTACAAGAAAGACACAGACCTGTAAGGTGGGCCCACAGGAGGCCACGTAAACCATCAGAGGACTGGAAGGACTCTCCTATGGAGACGGGCTGGAGAGTTGGGATTGTTCAGCCTGGAGAAGGCTTCAGGGAAGTTTTATTGCAGCTTTTAGGTATACAAAGAGGTTTGTAAGAAAAATGCAGTGACTTTTTACCAAGGCTTGTAGTGACAAGGGATAATGGTTTTAAACTGAAAGGGACATGCTGATTAAATTTTTCATGATGACAGTGGAAAGATACTGGAGCACACTGCACAGGGAAGCTGTGGTTGCCCCATCCCTAGAAGTGTTCAAGGCCAGGTTGGATGGGGCTTGGAGCAACCTGGTCTAGTGGAAGGTGTCCCTGCCCACGGAAGAGAGCATGGACTAGATGGCCTTTAAAGGTCTCTTTAAACCCAAACCACTCCATGATTCCCCTCCAAAATAACTATCAAAGAGACACAGCAATTGAAGCAGATGGGCTGCATTTCCAGCTTTTCTTACCTGCAGGCATACAGCATGTTGGACATAAAAGTGATAGGGTTAGTACTGCGAGAGGTGTCCATCACATAGACAACAACCGAAGGAAAAGAGGAGGCCTGGGAACACAAAGTAAAAGACAGTTTAATTAGAAGCCCACTGCTCAACAGCCAGGTCATTCACACAACTTTACTGTCCAGTCATGTCAGAAGCACTTACCAAGGCCTCAGTTATGATGGTTCCTGATGCTGACCAAGTAAATACCTCAATTTGCCCTGGTGTGTCAATAATAACATACCTGGTAAGAAGTTACCCCCAAACAACAATAAGGCAAAATTAGTTAAGGTCCTGTTCTGACTAGATTATCACCAGCATACAATGGTAAATGACATGGTTATTCTTTAACAGATGAGAAAAGCTTCTCCCAAACACTAATGAGATTTATGGGCATGCCCAAAAATCTCCTGTGTGAATTTTGTAACTAAGAAGCATGTACTCTCAGGAGTCGAAGGCATCAATTTGACAGATAGTTAGTAGTGCAAAATCTTCAGAAAAAGCATTAATTGCTGCCTATTTGAACACTGTGTGAGAGAAAATGATAGTCTAATGGAAGACAAGAAAAGCAGAACTGTAATAAGCAGGCTTTTCTTTGGATGTATCGAAAGAAAATCTAGTTTATCTGTTCTATGCGCTTTTCCACATAAAATTTATACCAAGGCTGAAGAAACCAACTAGGAAACATTCAGAGAAGCTTTTTAGAATTTCGCGATTTTCCCACAATGATCCCAGAAAAGCACAACTCAGTAGAATGTACTCACTTGGATGCATTTTGTCTTTTTTCAATAAACTTCATCACCTGATTGAAAAGGCAGAAGTATATTTTGTATTTAGGCTCACAACAGGAAACTTTCATCTTCATTTCATAGCCGAAACTACCTTAACTTGCACAGCTGCAGGTGTGTATCAAAAGGTTAAAGTCTTTACGCCTTTCAGAGTGAGAAAATGCCCTACCAAGGAGGGGTGAAAAATGCTCAGACCCTGCAAAGGTCAAAGATAACCTTGATTTTGTGTGTGTTCTAGTACCTGGCTAAAGGTTCCCTGCCTTTTCACCAAGAAATTGTCTCAATATCTGA
Source organism: Gymnorhina tibicen (assembly GCA_013399875.1). Classification (NCBI taxonomy): domain Eukaryota; kingdom Metazoa; phylum Chordata; class Aves; order Passeriformes; family Artamidae; genus Gymnorhina; species Gymnorhina tibicen. The sequence continues at coordinate 14,985 of VXAZ01006380.1, forward strand.
CATCAGTCCCCAATGACTTAGTGTTATGATTTAGGAGGTCTGTCAATTATCAAATAACTCTGGGAAAATTTAACGGGTTTCCAGAAATGAGCTTCCCTACTTCAAAACCAGAGCATTCACACGAAAGATTTTATAGTAAACATGGTGCAACAACAGTCCTATACAAAGACTGAAGAATGTTCCGTACACATGGCTTCTTAATTTTACTTTTAAAAAAGCTGAAAAACTGAAATCTCTCATATGAAAGCTAATGTGCTCTGACAGCTTTGTAAAATAGATGGTTCTGCATGGAGAATAACTCCCCAGAAATATTAGAAGGCTAATCAAATACACTGCCCTCTGAGACTCGACATACAAAAAACCCCCCAGTCTCCCAGCACAGCATCATAGGAACAGCACATAGAAACAACCTTGTACCTGGTCAAATCTTGTAGCAAAGAGATTGAGAGAGGTCACTATTCCGCCATTTGGACCCAGCCCATATCTGATGCTTCATTTAGGAAAGCAGATGGTTATGCAGACCCCAGAGGTCTTCTTTGTCAACTCTGACAACAGATGCACACTGGATACCTTGAGATCAAGAGACAATAGCTCTGATACATGATTACATCTTCTAAGTCATTCAGCAGGGTGACAAATACTCTCTTACCCAAACACGTGTGATTGACAGAAGGAAGAGGGGCTATGTGGCTTCTCCTTGCCATTTTGCTTTAACTGCACGAGAACCAGCACTGACTCATAACATACTGTCTTCTCTATCACTACTCTCAATAGCCAAACATGAGGCCAGACATCCTCCTTAGGCCCTTATTAACAAGACACAGAAACTCCAGTAATGGCTACCAGAGGCAGTGAAGCAAGTAACGCACTCACGTATTAATTTGAAATTTATATTTAGGATGTTTTGCTGGTAACCCCAAATCAAACAACAGCCAAAATCGAGAATCGTATCCCTCGACATCCTTATTCTTGTCTAAAATACTGAATTTAAGAGCCATACTTGCAAGTCAAAACCAAAGACTGTGTATCGCCTCCATCTGCACAAGCTATTACATAAGAGACCAAGAACCTCTGGAAGTGCAGCTACTTTAGTGTAATGTTACTGCACTACAACCACTGACACTGCGAGCAAGAGCAAACACTCAGATGTCTCTGAGATTCAGAGAGACAACAGTGCTCTGATTATGGTCAAATGGAGAAATAGTTTTCTCCATCTACTACAGGCAAGTGGGACTTTCCAGATTTGTTTATGACAAATAAAATTAGACTAGCTAAAACATGCGGAAAAGGCTGCTGGCTTCCACAAAAAAAAAAACAGAAGATACCAGTTCTTTGAAAGAACAACTGGAAAAAAAAAGAAAAAAAAATCTACATGGGCAGAGACCCTATTACTTGTAAAAACTTACTGTTAGGCAGAATCATTTCTAACACAGGAGAAAATTACCTAAGAAGTATCATATCTTGTAGAACACACATTCCTAACATCACATGCAAGAAATACAGTGAAAACCTCTTGATCTTCATGCAACACTCTACATTACTACAATCCCTCCCACCTCCTGCTCCTTCATCACAGTGTGCATGTGACAGATTATTTTCAAAAACTTGAAATTTCAAACATCATTATTTAGACAAAAAAAGGATACTGTTTCATAACTTCTTTGTACTTCACAGTGTCCCTGATATCTAGGGGAGAAAGACATATAAGCAGTTTTCCAACCCCCAACTGGTCACCATCAGCTAACAAAGCATACCTACCTATCTGCATTACTAGAGATCCAGCACTGGAACAGACACTCCAATCATTCCTCTGACATCAGCAAAACAACTTGCATACCCACACTGTCTTTCTTATCCTTTGGAGAGGCTGGCTGGCATACCTCACAGAGTGTAAGAGACAGGACTCTCATAACACTAGGGATCGGTATGCTCTTTAGAACAGCTAAACATAAGATCTGTTCTCTTGCTAAAATATTTTCTCTAAAATTCGTGTCCTTTAAAGTACTTTAAAGCTGTTTGTTGGTAGCACATGTGGATGTAGGGAACCAGATCAAATCCAAATCTGCTAATACTTTCATCACTGACCAAAAAAAAACGCCTCCAGAACTCAAACACCTCCAGTTGCACCAGATGATATAAAAAATATAAAAACGCATTGCAAGAATGGCTTGGTTCTAAAAATGCACCCATATTGACGACTGTTTGGAGAAAAGAGCTACAATTAAAAAAAAAAAAGAAGTCTCCAAATCCTTCTTGTATTAGAACTTGGACTCTCTTAAGGGAAACACAAGCAGCCCAGCTGAACACCTCACGTATCCGCTTCCGCGGAACATATGAAAAGCACTCTCCGCGAACCGGTTCTGTCTCTATTTATGGCCCTACGTACTTGCTCTCTCCTGGCAGACTCCAGGCCGCTCCTCCGGCCCGGGCCCACCCGTCCCGCAGGGCGCAGCACTCACCGATGTTGGCGGGGAAAGGCAGGTTGTGCACGGCAGGGTCCAGGTTGATCACGTACGGAGGGCAGCGCTGCCCGTGCAGGTGGGCAGCCAGGCGCTGCGGAGACACGGGGAGGTGTCAGGCCCCGCTGGACACGGGGATAGCCCCGGGGGCAGCCGGCGACTCCCTGCAGCCCCTCGCGACTCCCGCGGCCTCCCGAGGCCGCGGCCCCCCTCACCTGCACGAAGGTGGTTTTTCCGGAGCCGGCCATGCCCAGCACTAGCACACACACTGGGGCCGGGGCCGGGGCCGCCGCTGCCGCCGCCGCCACCGCGGCTCCCGCTGCCGCTGCCATCTTCCCAGAGCCCACGTGTCCTTCCGGGGCGGGGGGCGGCTGCGACCCCGACGTGACGCGCACGGACCCGGTTGTGGCCCCACTGCCGCCCGGGACGCACCGCGGGCCCGCGCGGCCTCCTGGCGCTGCACGGTCCGGCGCGGCCCCGGGCAGGCGACAACAGCGCAGCGGNCCGCAGTTTTTCCACCGGTACCGCCGGCGGCTGCCCCGGGGAGCCTAGCTGGTCCGCGGGTCATCGCGAGATGGGCTCCGACGTCGGGATGGCGGGAGCGAGCCGGCTGCTCCGGGACCGCCGGCGGGGCTGTGCGGCCCGGCCCGGCGCGGTGAGCGGCCCTGAACGGGGGGCGAGCGGGACGCGCTCCGGGCTCCCGGGGAGTAGCGGCGGGGGGGGCGCCC
>VXAZ01006380.1:18196-47594 GCA_013399875.1 Gymnorhina tibicen
GCGGCGGGAGCGGCTCCTCTCCGTCCGAATGCCGGGCCGTCCCCCGAGGCCTCGGGCCGGGCCCTGTTTTGTTCGGCACGGAACCGGGCAGGAACCCGGAGTAGGGCGCTGCTGGCGCCGGCGGTGCGCTTTGTCCGAAAGGCCTTCGTTTACAGGAGGACGTAGTTCATGGAGTGTGTGGGTAGGAACGGGAACGTGGGGCTGGAACAGGGAGTTCCCCAAAGGATACCTAGCCCTCCCGCGCCTCGCGGGGACAGTCGGGGCCCGCAGGCTGCCCGGTGTCCGTACTGGCACCTTCATCATCTCCAGCTGACGTCTCAGCCTCCTCACCTCCGGGAGTTTCTCTGCTGTGCTTACGCATCGTCTTGCCCGGCTGGATGCTGTAGAGCAGCCCGTTTCCAGCAGCAGCCGTGTTCCAGCTCACCGGAATGGCCCACAGTCCATGGGCAAACAGAACTCACCACTCTCCATCTTTTCAGGCTCTGGGCCACTGTTTCACTTTTTCTCACCTGTGCAAGGAAGGTGACTTTTCTGTTTTCCTTATGTCCAGCTGTTGGGCATTCCTCCGTACATTAGGTCTCTGTTCTTTAGGTAGGAAGTAAGCTGTATAAATGAAAAATAAATGAAAAAACGTGCAGAACTTAAACACCAGTTTCTATAGGTGTTTCCTTCATAATTGCTGTTATTAACTTCTCGGAAAGGAAAGCCTGACAGATCATTTGCACTCTCCTTTTTTATTGCAGATCCTTAACTGCCACCAAAGTTCTTTATACTAATCCTCACTTGTATGCAAAATTTTTTAGTTCTAAAACCCCCATGAATCTCGAAACACGTGCCATGTTTGTCAGTCATTTCTGTTCTTCTAATGGTAGATTCAGCCAGCAAATTGCAGCAGACTCTGCCTGCCTGCTAATTCATTTTTATCATTGAAACCTCGTAGCCCTGATTTTTTCTGGCTGCTGCTCAGTGAGGTTTCTCCACATTTCTCATGTGGGCATTTCCCAGATAATGCTGTTGACACTACTGTTGCAGCGTAAATTATACAAACACAAACATCCGATTGACTTTGCTTCCAAAGGAGACAAGATTTGATTGTGAAGTCATTGATCAAACAGTTGTGAATTTCTCTCCTGCTGCTTCCCTGACATTTCCATGAGGAAACTCTAGGGCTGGAGACCCAAGGAGAGCCTGACGCTCCATAGGCACAGTTTAATCATTCATATATTGGTATCAGTGCCTACTACTGAACTTAACTGGTGGTTGAGGTGTCTCTCACCGCTGATAGTGTGCATCACATTTTACTGTAAAGAAGACAGGTAACTTAGCCATCATTTCTTTTTTCTTCTGTTTTCTTTTTTGTGTGTGTGGGTTTTTTGTTTGTTTTGTTTCGTTGGATTTTTTGGTTTTTTGTTTTCGAGGGCTTTGGTTGGTGTTGGGTTTTTTTGGGGTTTTTTTTTTTGTTCTTCCGGTTTCTTAGCCAGTTCCAGTACATGGCAAAATACTACCTTTGTTCCCTAAGTTACAGTTTTGGTATTATATATACTTCCACTGGGCAATGATTTTTTATTTTCTAGTCAGCACAACTACTATTTTTTGTCCTGAGTTTTCTAACGAAGAATGGCGTTGAGTCACGATTAGTATTTGGAAGAAGGTGGTGGTAAGTGATTGTCCATGCACTAGGAGCAGCATACAGCAAATGAGTTGTTCATACCAACTTGGAAATGTACATTTAGATAGATGTGTTAAATTACATGTCTTAATAGGAGCATAGCAAGTGACAAAACATCTGTTAAATAAGAAAAAGGATTCTGTGATGTGGATAAAGTGAACATCATCTGGACAGGTGATGGAGTATGACAAAGTGAGATAAAAAAATGAAAAGAGGACATGAAGGAGACTAGCGACAACATTCTTGGCAGGGTAAATTCAAGAATTACTTCATTAAGGAAAAATAAGCACTATGTAAAAACTAGCAAATCAGTATCTAAAATATTTGTCATCACGTGGTGAAGCATAGGCAGAAAACATGTATGGGTGAATGTACTGGAGACAAAGAACACTCCATCATGTCCCATTGCAAGGGGAAAGATTGGCTTTCATATGGGGAATGTGGAGGGACTCATCCCTGTTTTGATTCCAGTTCCAATTCAGCTGGAGTCGGAAAGGTTAAGCACTTCCAGTTGCAGAAAACAGTGGCTTCTTTTTCAAAGGGTGGTGTATGCACATCCTCAAAGTGCAGGTGATTGTGCTTGGCTGCATAGTGAAACATGCTAAAAGAAAACAAATGATGCTGCTAATGTGAATTGTTCTGCCTTGTTAGGACACCAGGACTGGACATCACAGACAGCAGAAGCTCAAGAAGTCCTTGGGAAATAAAAAGTATGTGAATGGTTTTTTGTCCAGTTTGATCGAGGGCAAGAAAAAAGCTGAGAGAATCCTAGTGGAAAACCGTATCTATTCTTTATATAATATTCTGAATTTTAAGAGCTGCAACAATTTTAATTAGTGTGTTGAGAGTCTCAGCTGACTTCACTTATTGGTTTGTAGGAAAAGTGCTTTTCTGACATTTCCGTGTGTATTCGCTTCCATTTATTTTCTTTAAGGATTTTAACATTGTGAAGATAAATATTTTAAGTCCAAGACCACATGGTGCTCCAAAATCTATGTATTTTGGGTGTGATTGCAACTTAAAGACTATAATTTGAGAATTCCTGTCCCCGTGCTTCTGCAGTACCTCCTGAAACACAGTATGTAATGACCTGACCCGGTGCCATCAGTGTCCCCCCCTTATTAATTCCTGGACTGATGTGTTAAAAGGTGAGCTCCACAGCTCAGAGTATTAATAGACTGGCCATCACAGTCATCACTCAAGTGATCTAGTTATTTCGGTTGGTAATTGTAGTAGCAATGGGATACATTGCAAAATGTTTCTGTTCCCTTTCTTTCCTCTTTACATAAATGGTATTTGCCCAGAGAATAGATATTCCGTGTTTCTTTGACACCTCATTCAGTTTTCTGTCATGTACAGGAATGTAGATGTCCAGGCGTTTCAAGGCCCGAGAGAAATACTTTGGAACAGTGAAGCAAAGTTCCCTCTGATCTCTGGGAAAAAAATTCAGTGCTGCTTATCGGTCCAAAGTAGCCTTAATGTAGTGTGATTTGTAGGATATACTGGAAGGTTGTCTTCATTGCTGAAAGCCTTGATAGTTAAAATTCTTACTAGCATTAAATCTTTAATTGTGTAGAGCCAGCCCTGACTCTGGGAATAGAGAGTGAAGGAGATCTTGCCCTTTGTGGGATGAAAAATGTCTCTCTTGTAGCGATGGACTGCAGAAATATTCTTACATTCCAAGGATAAATGTATATTTTTAAATTGAGATTCACTTGTGCCTGCTTCTAAAGTTGAAAGTTTGAGGTAGGAGGAATATTTTTTCTGTTCCTCTTGAGAGCTTACTAATGTCATTATCAAAAAGATGTCCTGAAAAACAGCATTGAGGATGTTTTATCTTGCTGGCACGTAACAGTTCCCAAAACTCAGGAGACTCGGTGAACTGTGAGATTAATTTTTAGAATACTTGGGAAGATTAAAAGAATGTTGTCTGTCAAGTTTATTGTGAGTGTGTGTATATGCATCCATATACAAGTATGCATCCATGTACATAGGAATTCAACTTGATGTTTTCCAGGTCTAAGCAACTTGAGGAGGTGGAAACTGCTGTTCTAGGAGTGAACAGTAACTATGATGACACAGTCACCAACATTTCTTCTGCCTCACCGAAGAGCCCAGTGAACGGGAGCGCAGAGCCCAGAAGCAAGCGGACCATTCGCAGGCCTGCTTACTGGTTGGAAATGAGAGGAATGAAAACCAGCGTTAACAAATCTACAGAAAAAAAAGGTATTTATCACTGTTGGTTCAAGGCAAAACTGTTTTTCTCTCTGGTTCTTTTGTGAGAGATTAGTTCACTTCTGAAAGACATGGTGCAGTTCAACCACAAATTACAAGCGTCCTAGTGCTGCCCATGTATTAGAAGAAATGAACTTCCGCCACTGGACAAATACGGGTACAGTTCTCTGACGTTACGCAGTTCCTTTTGAGTGACTTGTCTATTAAAATAATCATTCTGTGGCTGAACTCAGTTCCATCTGTAGAAGAGAGACGTATAAGAGTTACACCAATCATATCAGAAATACGCTTCAAGAGCTTTAAAAATGTAACCATCAACACTAATGGTGTGGCAAAGGGGACCATTCAGCAGTATTTGGGACTAGACAGCTTTTGTGGCTGGTAGATTATTATTTTTTTTAAGGATGTCTTTAATTCTTATATTTTATCACATTTGTCAGTTATTATTTTCTGATTTGGAATGGTTTGGGTCTTAGGTTGTTGTAGGAACATTCAGATTTGGCCTAGGAGCTGTTTACCAAACGTCTTGTGTGGAAAACAGAGAGAGTCAAAACTTCAATCTTCTTTAATGCACTTTCTTCTTACCTCTAAGTCAGAATCTGTATTCCATTCTGTTCTGGGGAGAGGCAAATTTGGTAGCTTGATAGAAGCGAGATTGCTGTAGCTCCACACCCCCGGGTCCAGTCGGTAGCAAGACTAAGTATGTATTTGTGTAGGAACAAACACAGACATACAACTACACGTAAAAAGAAGCCACACAGATCAGCATTCACACAAACAGCACCAACGGCCTCCATCCTTAAATACTCAGTACCTGACCTTTGGATCCCAGTCTCCTCAGTTGCTGGTCCATGGATGTACTGGCCCCTGAGGCTCACAGAGCCGTGCCAGTGGCGGGTGAAGACCTCCTTACAAGACGGGCTCATACTCACAGACCCTGCCTGGTGTTGGAGATGACAAGATTTGTGTACTGACCAGTCACCTATTTACAAGCAGGTGTTCTTTGCTATCCTCTTACACCTCTATTTTCCCACACTTGATCAACCCCAAACTGGGTAATTCTTTTCCTTTCCCTCCCTTTGATACTTCTCCTTAACATCCCAGTCTTGTGTAATCCTGAATTGCTCTCCACTCAGATCCCATGTGCTACATAACCCTAGGCATTAACACCATGCTCTCCCTTCTCACTGTTCTCCCCTTCCCCTTTCCAAAGGGTGCTTCGGAGAGGGATTCCCACTGACTCATCCTTGTGGGGCTCCTGGGACAGACCCAGGGTGAAGCTGTCTGTTTCTTCAAGTCCATAATTGGTGTTCCCTGCCTACCATGGTGCTTCTGTGCTCATCTGTATTCATGGAGATAGGACTTTGCTAGGCTTGGAAATATTCAGGGCAGGCATGATATTATTTGGCTTTCTCTGTGCTCCTTTTTGTGTGAGTTGCAGGTGAGGTTTTTATGACATAACCTAGCACCTTCTGTCTCTCTTCCTGAGGATTATTTTTCCAGGCCATGCTGTGGCACTGTTTCTTCCCTACCTGCTGTATCAGGGGATTGTGGGCGGTGGGGTGCCTAAGTGTTGCTGAGTTGGAAGGCTGTGTCCAGTTCACTGGTGTCCAGGTGACTCACAAGAACTACTTTTTTTTTGACTTAAGTATTGAATACGAGGATAAGATGAGGCAGCAGTAGACTCAAAGCTGTTATCCACACTGAATGCTGAGACTGAAGCATATCTGTTCTTACTTATCAGGAGAAGTACTATTGAAAGGCAAGAGGAAATCTGAGCAAAGGGAAGGCAAAGATGCTAAAGAGTCTCCCAAGAAGAAGCAGAAGATTTCAGGTAATACAAATAACTCGTAATTCCTAATTACAAGCCTCCAGGTACTTCAGACTTTTCTGCCCAAATGGCATCTTCTGGAGTCTTCAAACTCTTATTTCTGATTCTGAATGTTTTGTTCTAGGAGACCGTTGACTAGTGTCTGCTTAATCTAATTTCAGTCTGTCTTAGAAGTCCAGCGGAGGGAGGGAATTAAGGGAAGTATGGGCCAGTCTGCATCATTTCAATTTCCCAAAAGATTATAGACTAAATAACCAGACACATTACTTGTAGACATCTGGAGACTGAGTAGCTGATAACAGCAATATGGGTTTATTAAGAAGAAACCAAACCCAAACACTTTTCTTTTGCCACAAAGACCGAAGGGAGAAATGCTCGACATCATAGATCTTTCATTCCTTCAAAAGGTTTGTCAATCGGTGGTTAGGTGCAAAAGAAGGTGTATAAGTGGTGAAAGTAGGAGCAGGCTATACAGAAGTGTACATTTGCTGTCCAGTCTTGCAAGGATGAGGTTAGGAAAGCCAAGGCCAGCCTGGAGTTGAATTTGGCAAGGGGTGTGAACAGCAACAACAAAGGATTCTACAAGTACATGACCAGCAAAGGGAAGACCAGGGAAGGTGTGAGTGCACTGCTCATCAGAGGAGGGGAGCTGGTGACAAATGACACGGAAAAGGCTGAAGTACTCAATGTTTTCTGGGCCTCGATCTTTATCAGTTAAAGGAATCCTTCAGGAATCCCAGGAGCCTGAGACCAGACAGAGGGAAAGTCTGCAACAAGGAAGCCCTACACTCAGTGAAGGAGGAAAAGGTTAGAGCACTTAAACAAACTGGATTCACCAAATCATTTGCCAGTAGTCCTCGTTAAGTGGGAAGGTCTGAGAGGACTGGAGGTTAACCTGTGTGACACCCATCTGCGGGAAGGGTCAGAAGGAGGATCCAGGAAACTACAGACCTTCTCACTCTTTACAACTCCCCGGATGGTGGGGCCAGGCAGGAGTCAGGCTCTGCTTCCACGGAACAAGTGACAGGACAAGGGGAAATGGCCTCAAGTTGCACCAGGTTTAGATGTGATACTGGGAGCAATTTTTTGCCCCAAAAGGACTGTCCAGCCCTGGCACAGCTGCCCAGAGCAGTGGTGGAGTCCCCATCTCTGGAGGGATTTGAAAGGCGTGTGGATGTGGCACTTGGGGACATGGGTTAGCGGTGGCCTTGGCAGTGTCGGGGGAACGGTTGGACTTGATAGTCTTAGAGGGCTTTTCCAACCTAAACAATTTATGATTGTAAGTCCCGTGGGGCCTGATGGGTTGCACTGAGTGCTGAGAGCTGGCTGATGTCATTGTGAGGCCACTCTTGATTATCTTTGAAGGGTCATGGCGACTGGCAGAGGTTTCTGGAGGCTGGAAGAGAGAAAATATCACTCGTATCTTCAAGGACAGAAAGAAGGAAGATCTGGGGAACTACAGGCCAGTCAACCTCACCTCAGTCCCTGGGAAGCTGAAGGAGAGAATCATCCTGGAAAGCATTTCTAAACACATGAAGGACAAGATGGGGATTTGGAGTAGTCAGTGTGGATTCACGCAGGGCAAATCATGCTTAAATCAACCTGATAGCCTTCTACAATGAGGTCACTAGGTTGGTGAAGTAGGAGTACAGAATGACAGTTCACGGTCTGTCTCTATATTCAATTCTAACTTTTGGTTTTTTGTCACCAAGGACTTGGAAGTATGTAGACAGCACAAAGCTGAAAGTGACAGCAAGTGTATTGGAGAAAAGGCTAAAAGTGAAAGTGGTCTTGACAATAGAGAAACAATTTTAAAATAGAACAGAGAACAGTGTAAAATTAAAGATGATATCATTTGGGAAGAAATACTATCATGGCTGAAAAACAAAGAACAACCTCCTGCGAGTCAGTGCTTCAGAAGAGGATTCAAGATCTATAACAGACCAAAAGCTGACTAGGGACCAGCAGTGTCACAGTTGTTTCTAAGAAGGCAGATGTTAGACTGAGAGCTTTGAGCGGGAATGTAGACTTTGTGAAGTAATTAGACATGTGAAGTAATTCTTTTACTCTAATGCAGGGTCACCCATGGAGTGATGTTTTCAGGAGTAGGCACTGCAGTTCAGGAAATGCATGGGCCAGCTAAAGAGGAGATGAGAGCAAACAGCACAACCCATACTGAAACAATAAGAGTTTTTTAGTCTAAAGAAGACAGGAATGAGTAGAGAAACGAGACTCTCCGTTTTGGTTGTCATCAGATGGGCTCAGCCAAACCGTGCACAGAGGATGTTTCAGTGTGAAGAATTCCCATCGCCTGAGCTTTGTGTATGAACAACCATAGAGCTTACAAATATTTGGGCGTAACTAATGCCTGCCACTAAAAATAAATTTTGAAAGGGAGTAGGAAACATAATCTTGACATTGCTTTAAAAAAAAAGCATTTCTGGATAACTTTGAGAGAGCAGACTAAATAGCAGCCTTCTAGCAAAAAAAAATCTGCTTTTTATTATAATAAAACTAGCAGAACTGAATCTTCTGGCTTGTCTTGTTTGTGTTATAATAGGGAAAAAGCAGCAAGCTGGAACAAAACAAAACTCTAGAACGAAAGGCCACTGTGCTCAGAAAGAGCCAGAAACCTATGGCACAGGTAAGAAGAGGCAGTTGCTAAGAATTGTTTATGAAGCAGATAAAAGATAAATGTGATTCTAGGATTTGAATCTGAGGAACAGCTGTGTTTCTGGTGTTTCCATTCAGTAGTTCAGTTTACTGTTGACAAGGAAGAGCTGGCTGCTGTCCTGGCACTAGGTCAGTACTGCAGAGCAGGACTGAAAGGACTACACGCTGCCTGAGTGTAGTTCCATGTGCTCTTGCCATTGCATAATGTGATAGTGAAGGGGGAATCACTTTGAACTGAACAAAAGCCTGTTAAAATAGTTGCATTATTAAACTCATAAAAATATGTATAGTTTTTACTAAGCAGAATATGTTTGCAGGAAAAACTCTGTAGCTGTTGCTGTCAGAAAAGGTGTTTTCTGGGAACCAGAGACCCAAGCACTCTGTCCTAGAAAAATAAAATTAGCCTTGATTCAGTGAGTGGCATGACTTGGTATTTGTAGATCACAGCACTCATTAAGCACCCATTTTCTGCCAAGTGCTGTTTGATTCACAAACTTTTCCCCCAGACTCCTGGAGAGGGACAGCCTGGGCCTGTTATTATTGGGAAAAGAGGAAAGCCTTTGGATCTTGTTATGGTAAGAATTCAGGCTGATGGCTGCTAAACCACTTTCTTACCAGAACCCATTTCAGTAATTTATAATCCTTGTGGATTATACCAAACTTTTGCTTGGGATTTCACAAAGAGGCCAGAAACTGGAAACCATGCCACACAGGGTGCTTTTCCCTGGCTGTTGAGTAACTTGACTTGGTGGTCTGTGACTGCTTTTACTATGAAAACGCTTTTGCCAAAAGAAAAGTTTACTCAGCATGCTAAAGTAATTGTGCTGCAGACATTAACAAAGGAAAAATGTCCACTGGTCGTGTAGAAGAACACTCCTTACAAGGGAATGGTAGATTAAAGAGTGTTTGTAAAATGCTCTTCGAAAAGGAGTGACGTGTGCCTTGTGACATTGCATACCTAAAGCTGTAAATGAGCTACACCTATTGAAGTGTAGCTGGACACAAGTTTGGTAGCATGTGACCTGTTTTGTTCTAGGGTTCATTGTGCACATCGAAGGAGGAAAGAAGAGACTTTGTGTTAGCACTTGTATTCTAAACATTGTGTTTTGACAGGTAGTATGGAAGAGCAATGGTCTTTAGAGATTCAGGACAAAGGCCGAGTTACCTGTCCAACATGCCGGGCTGTGGTGAGAAAGACTGTAGAAGGACTGAAGAAACATATGGTAAATTGCAGGAAGGTAAGAACACAAGAGATGAGCAATGATTTCTTTACTCCTCTTCAGCTTACCGATAGAAATGTCTGCCTGTTGTGTGTTGTATTTAAAACCAATTTCATCTCATCATCGTGTCCCTAAGCAAGAGTCCTTTACGCATCTGTAAGAATAGTGCTTGGTGCTTCTTGCCTAGCCTTTTGCTGGAGGTTTGGGGTAGTGAACAAAGGTGTAGTTATTTCATTGTTCTACTAAATTTTAGTCTCCATAAAATCTGTTCTTAGAAGACAGTTACCAGGCCCAAATAAATTGTTCTGCTCTCCTGCTCCTTTCCCCAGAAACGTTTTCCACTGCTTTGGTTAGTTTACGGTTACATGCGCCATGTCCTTGTTTACTTCTAGGAAATGTTCACATGTCATCACTGCGGGAAGCAGCTGAAGTCTTTAGCAGGGATGAAATACCATGTCATGGCAGACCATAACAATCAGGTAACACAACTGCTCTGCATCTAAAACTCCTACAGGCAGAACAGGCTTTGGTCTTTCCCTGGTACACACAGAAACAGAACATGGAGTGGTTTTTTTCAAGTGTTGTAGCTGTTCAAATCTAGTCTAACTATTATTTTTCCAGTGAGACTTGGCATCTGAAAAACAGTAGAATGTTACCAGACATGGTAGGCATGAAACATCATAGAAAGAGGGGATGAATTTCTGTTTAGGCTGGTAATAAGTCACACATAAAAGGCATTCCCAATCAGAAGGAAAAAGATTAGGCTGAAATTTTCAGTCCGTTGCTAGAAAGCAGGAGGTTTTTCTACATCCAGAGCAGACTAGATTTGAGGTAAAAAAGCAGAAGCAGCAATTAGTTCTTGTCTCTCTTTACTGTAAAAATACTCATGCTACAATCTGCTTTTCCTCTTTGCTTTTACTTTAAAGAAGGCAATGTCTCCTGTTGTAGTTGTGAAGAATTAGAACTTTCGAAAAGGTCATTTGGAAGTTTGGGTAAAGTTCAGATTCTGAACTCGCTCTGAAATTTTTTGCACAATTCCCAGTACTGCAGTTTCTGAACCTACCAGCTGTGTTAGTAAATGATGTAGATCAGGGATCATGTTCTGGCCCTGAGGATTAGGTCTGTCACTCAGTTTTAACTTTTTACTCAGTCTAGGTGTAATATTAGGTAATGAAGGAAATAATATACAATAACCATCAGAGAGAGAATAAGGAACTTGAGCTGTAGTTTAGCACACCTGAATAACTGTTACAAGTAGTCTGCTTCACTTTAGTCAGGCTAAGTGGAAACTGTAGGACCGGTAAATGTTTAAGATGCATCATTTTCTGTCAGTTTACTCCTTTTAAACATAATTCCTCTTTGGTTTAACCCCAGCCAGCAGCCAAGCCCCATGCAGCCCCTCACTCTCTCCCCCACTAACAGGATGGGGGAGAGAATCAAAGAGTAAAAGTGAGAAAACTCATGGGTTGAGATAAAGACAACTCAATAGGTAAAGCAAAAACCACGCACACTAGCAAAGCAAAACAAGGAATTCATTCACCACTTTGGCAGGCAGGTCCAGGCACCTCCAGGACCACAGGGCTCCATCACACATAATAGTGGCTTGGGACAACAAAAGCCATCGCTTCGAACATCTACCCCCTTCCTCCTTCTTGCCCCAGCTTTATATCCTGAGCATGATAGCGTATGGTCGGGAATATCCTTGGGGTCAGCTGTCCCAGATATATCCCCTCCCAGCTGCTTGTGCACCCCCAGGCCACTCGCTGGCGGAGCAGTACGAGAAAAGCCCTTAGCGCTGTGCAAGGGCTGCTCAGCAATAGCAAAACCATCTCTACACTGTCAACCCAGTTCTCAGCTCAGATCCAAAACACAGTCCCATACCAGTTGTCACCCCAGCCGAAACCAGCATGGATATAGAAAGTGATCATTATAGTAAATACCTGTCTGTAAAATCATAAGTTGCAGAGATTTAATTATTTTAGAAGCTTTCCTGTGCCAGTGTGTTGAGTAGTGAATTCCCTGTGAGAAGACTGTAAATGCTGAGCATCCTGTGTTTTTCATTCATCTTTCTGCTGTGCTTTAGCCAGTTGTGAAGGAGGGAGAAGAATTGGATGAGCAGCTTGAGCGAGACCGCCTTCGGAAGGTTTTGAAGCGTATGGGAAAACTGAAGTGTACAAGGGAGGTAAGCTGCACTGTGCAAAGTGTGAATTAAACAGCAGCGGATGCATAAACATAAAACATGAGAGTGCTGTTGAGTACGCTCTGGTGCTGGCCAAAGCAAGATTTGTTTCAAGATCCCAGCTATGCTTTTAACACAGAGTAGCATAGAATCATAAAATAGTTTGGGTTGAAAGAGACCTTTAATAGTCATTTTAATGCCAATTCTTTGTTGCAGATTTTGTCTGTCTGAAGAGACTAACATAAAAGTTTTATACCTGCCTGTCTCTGCTCTGTTAGGAAAAGTGATAGTACTTTGGTCAGCCAACTGTGGATCCTGTACACACTGGTTGTGTAATCCCTCGAAGAACGGTTTTCTTCCATGTGTTTTTCTTCTGTGTTGACAGGGCTGCACAGGCAGCTTCACCAGCATAATGGGATACCTATATCATGTTAAAAAATGTGGGAAGGCTGCCTCCGAGCTGGAGAAAATGGCTATGAAGTGCCATCACTGTGGAAAAGCATACAGATCAAAGGCAGGACTCGTCTACCACCTCCGATCTAAGCACGGGCCGGTGAGTGCACCCTGCAGTGGTTATCAGGGGACCGTGATGGGACTTCAGCCACTCAGACTTGAGACATGTTTAGGCTTTTGTCTGCTACTTTGGTGGGTAATTACAGATCACAAATCTTTGCATTTTCCTGCCCCTGGATTATTTTGTCCTTGATAGTTTACTTCTAGCAGTAGCTCTTGCTTGTCTGTGACTAGGATGGAGTTTTTAATAGTAAATCATCATGGCAGCAGTAAATGACCTGACTTTTGCTCCATGAAAGAGTGATGCTAACATAACTCGTGAGATGCTTTTCTTTGCTCTTAAAAGACTCACCACTGGAGCAGAACAGGCAGCGCTGTGCTTGTTGTCCATGAGGGTTTTACAGTGAACGATGGAATACCTTTCAAGACTAGCAACTGCATGAAGCTCTCTGCTTAAGCCTCACTGCTGTGACCCCTGTGAGCAGATCTGGGGGTCTGCCTGACTAGTGGGATGCACTTCTGTCCTGTGTCCGGGACAGTGAACCATAGCTGCTGCAGCATATTTACGAGGGATTTGGCAAAACATTTATTCCCAGTATTTCGTGTAACTGAAATAGGAAGTAGTGAAGGAGGCTCACCTTTTTGGGCCTTCATTGCAGGTCACTTTCCTCCATGAGGAGAGAAGAACAGAGAACCTGAAAGAAATTAAACGGGAACAAAACAACACAGGCAGAGTTCAGAGGAGGAGCGCAAAGGTGGCAATCTACTATCTCCATGAGCTGGCTGGAGAAGAGCTGGCTAAAGAGTGGCCCAAAAGAAAAGTTCTTCAGGACTTGATTCCAGATGACCGGAAGGTACAAGGCCTTAAAAATGCTTTATAGGGTTCAAGTTTATACCTCCACATCTGATGAGTCTTGTACTGGCTCCTACCCCATGTTTATGGCACATGGAAGGCAATATGTTGTGTGGGGGATTGGGTTCTGCTCTCTCATCTTAGATTACAGTATTTCTGCAGCAGCGATTGCTGTGGTGTAAGTGTTTTGTTCAGGCAAGCTGTAATGACTGTAAAGTCCTGTTGCTGGAATTCTCAGTGGGCACAAGGAACGTGGGCAGTTATGGGCATATGATGTTGCTCACAGGCGATAGGCTCAAGATCGCTCCTGCCATGCTGTAAGGCCCCAGCAATCCTTCCAGTCTCTCATACGTGCTGTGGTATTGCACAGTGTTTTATAAAGACTTCAGAATTTCCAGGAGCATCTTATAGGCTGTGAGTGAAACCCGAGGGAAAACGATGCTTTATGATTTCAGCAGGGTAAGTACATTTAGAGGAATTGTTGTAGTCAATGCAGTGGGAAGTTTCAGATTCTGATATTGTGGGGGTTTTCCAGATTCAGTTATGTTTCTAGAGAGTCAGTGAGACAGGAAAACATTGATTGTTGGGAGTTTGCCTGTTAGAGTAGGAGAAGAGATAGCACTTCTCTCTCAGCGTGGAAGAGGAAGAGACTTACTTGGCATTCTGTGTAGCCAGCATTACTTCCAGCTCTCGATTCCATCTTTGTCTCAGCTGAAGTACACTCGTCCTGGACTGCCCACGTTTAGTCAAGATGTGCTGTGCAAATGGAAAACGGAGATAAAGATGTACCGAAGAGTCCACTGCCCAAATCAGGTAATCCTTAACTGTTGCTGAAGCCTCAGAGGGGACAGATTTCAGGTCTGTATGAGCCAACAGCTTCCCACAACCTTGAAACTGCAGTTGGTCTCTCTGTGGGAGACAAATCCCGCT
This sequence comes from Gymnorhina tibicen, assembly GCA_013399875.1. Lineage (NCBI taxonomy): Eukaryota > Metazoa > Chordata > Aves > Passeriformes > Artamidae > Gymnorhina > Gymnorhina tibicen. The sequence goes on from VXAZ01006380.1 coordinate 32,300, forward strand.
CCATCTCAATATGGTTGTTTAGTGTAATCAAGACCCTGTTTAGTCTTGGGGATGTCTGAGGATGCTTCTTTTGTCCTTTGCATCAAAATGCCCTGGGGATGATCCTTTTGGGAACGTGTGTGCAGACTTGAGAGCCAGTAACTTGGTGTCAGGCTGGTACAGTTTTCTCATCCAGGTGGGCAGTTGGTCCATTTGGAGGTTCGAATAGTTGAAAAATGACAGGCCCCTGCCTTTCTATCTAAATCTAATCATAGAAGGAAGGAGTAGAGGTGGAAATACAAGAGTAAAGAGACTTTGTCTGGCACAGCGCTTAAGTTTTCTTCATTGCACTAGACCAGCTGTAAGCCCTGTTCAACCTGGCCTTGAGCATTTCCAGGGATGGGGCAGCCACAGCTTCTCTGGGCAACCTTTGCCAGGGCCTCACCACTCTGACAGGGAAGAATTCCTTCCCGGTATCCCATCTAGCCCTGCCCTTTGGCAGTGGGAAGCCATTCCCCCTTGTCTTGTCATTCCAGGTCCTTGCCCAAAGTCCCTCTCCAGCTCTCTTGGACCCCTTTAGGCACTGGAAAGCTTAGCTTCTTACAATACCTTACAGCAATCACCGGTCAGATCCAGTGAGAACAAATGGCCCCATTGGTGGAGGTGATGGTGGACTTCTCTATGTGAGGCATGCTGTCGGAGAGCCAAGGGTCAGTGGCAGCTGCCCTCTGGGTTTGGTGTATAGATGATGCCTTCCCCCTGCCCTACCCTACCCCACCCCCAGTGCTCTCTCCCCAGTGTTCAGGCTAGCATAGTTTCCAAGTATCAGAATTGCGGCAGCATGTTGTACGTGGAGCTGTCTCCAGAGAGCAACTGTCCTGTGTCACCAACCAGTAACCCAGCAGCATGTCTTGCTCCTGCCTCCTGTTCTGGGACCTGGGCTGAGGGCTGAGCACAGTGTGGTACTCCAAGACTGATGCCTGAAGCTCCCCATGGGACAGGCCTGTGTAAAGCTGCCCTTTAACTGAGACCTCCGATGTTGTATGCTGTAATCCTGCTCTGTGCCACTAGAGACATGAGCATGAGCAGTGCAGGAGGGAGAAGTGTCTTGTACCTGCCCCTCTGTGCTCTGTTAGAAATTTTTCTCTGTTGCACTTCAGGCAGAAAACAAACGATCATTTTAGTCAGGCTGTTGATAGAGCATGAGCGTAACTGCTGCAGGAGTCTCTTTATTATGTCCAGGTGTGCTCAGAAACTGGAAATATAAATACAAAGCTTAATGAAAACTTAACTCTTCTATTGGTCTTTTTACCAGAACCTTTCTGGCTTTGTAGGGTTGGTATCTGCCTCCCTCTACCTCTCTTTTGCGCTTTTGGGATTGCCCTCCAGACATAATAATGCTTTATTGTCCAGGAAGAAGTGATTTCTTGCTAGCATGTTGTTGACGTGTTGTTTTTTTTTTTTTTACTCTTTCAGGGTTGTGAATCTGTGTATGGCAGTGTCTCAGGACTCAAATCTCACCTTGGCACATGTACCTTGGTTGGTAGCCTTCCTCTTAATAGTCCCTCTGTCCCTGTCCTTCTGATAACCTTTTGTTCAAGCTCTTGGCCTGCCATCTGCTAATCTGAGATCCTCACAAGTTCATGGATTCATAGAATGGTTTGGGTTGGAGGGGACCTTAAAGATCATCACATTCCAACCCCCAATTTAGGTGCTCCCCTATGCGCTAAGGAGGTTGCCATTGCAAACAATACTTGAGACCAGGAGGAAGCACCTTAATGGTATTCCTTCGAATGACACGGCAGTTCTACCTGTAGATTCACAGCTGCAAGAGCAGTTTTTCCAGGTGCACTGCTGGAGACCTTATGGCATCTCAGAGTGCAGTCCTATGCTTTGTGGGCACAACTGCTCACTCATATCAGTGCTCCTGTAGCTAAAGCTTTGTCTGGTATGGATGAGAGTTTCTAGTTTTTACTGCTGGGTTCTATCTGAGCAAGATTCAAATGAAATACATAGATTAATCAGCCTCCTGGTCCAGCAACTCTTGATGGATTATTTCTTGTTTGTTTGTTTTGATGCCAGGGAGACTTTGTGGCTGGTAAATACAAGTGTCTCCTGTGTGAGAAGGAGTTCATTTCAGAGAGTGGGGTCAAATATCACATCAACTCTGTGCACGCTGAGGTAAGACAGACAGAGCGGAACCTCAAACCCCAGGCTGTTGGAGGTGGGGAGAATGTCTTAAGAAGAAAATGCTGGATGTATGCCCTGTTTTACTTTTTCCTTGCTCACTGTTGCGAACAGGTTCCCTAAACTTAGCTGGTCTTACGTCTTAGTCTGGGGAGCAAGTGTTGTGTTCTGTCACATGCCTTGTCCCAAGCTGCTGCTGCTCTGTTCAGCTCTGCAGCATTTCCTGTGCCTTTACTAGGCAATTGTCAAATCAAATCTGAATCCTCTGAGACAGAGTGACACCTGAGAAGACACATCAAAGAACAGAGCATTGTTAGGCAGTTGCCTTTCCAGATCTCACATTTCAAGGAAACCTCGTCCCACAAGGCAGCTATACTGTAAGCCCTGATAGGCTTTATTTGGTATTTCCACCACCATCAGTACCAACCTGTTGCCTTCTAAACCTGCAGGACTGGTTTGATGTGAATACAACGACCACCAAAAGTTTTGAGAAGCTAATGAAAATTCGCCAAAGGGAAGAGCAAAGGAAGCAACGGAAGAAACGTCCTTTGACCAGGGGCAAAAAGAAGAGAGCTGGCACCCTGGCTGCCAAGAAGCTCCCCACTGTTGGAGTTGAAAAAATGAGGAGAAGTAAGAGAGGTTGTCCACAGCGAGTGGACAATGAGAGTGCGAGCAGTGAGGAAGGGGCACCCCAAGTTGCACAGAGAGCTGAAGTTCCAAAAACCAGCCGCAAGCGAGGCCGAAGTAAATCCATAGAAGACGAGAAGGAGTAATTCTCAAGCTTTTCAGTTACAAGCCCCACTTCTGTCAGGCTCATAACCCACAGCACTAATATAAGCAACTGGATATCTCTGGGACTGTGACTCAGTTCTGCGGGTGACTTTGATACTGAAACTTCTGCATCTGGTCAGTTGTGAGGAATATAAACCAAAGCTGTGGTGCAGAGGCTGCTTCTCCTGGTGTGGTTTTTTTGGACAGTGGCACTAACAGTGTACCCAGTGTGATTCCTGTTCTGGTTGCAGTCTCAGTTTGGTCATACTAGTTGCTTGTTTAGTGGTTTCCCGTACAGCAAGTGTCTGTTTTGTCATCTTCCTCTGATGGGTGAGATCAGGGTTCTTTTTTACAGTTCTTCCTATAAGGGACTGACTAGCACAATGTTTAGGTCTCTTCAAGGGGGAAATCCTTTCTTGCACAGAATGCACACAAACTAAACATGAAAACAGTGCTGTGCGGAATGCAAGGACTCTGGCTTGCCCTGTCACTCTCCTGTTTGTTGTCAGCAAGGCTGCCACAAAAGAGACCTTCTCAGTGTTTGCTGTAGCCTGTTGCACAAGCTCTAGTTCGTTCACTGGTGTTTAGGCTCAGCACCAGACAGTAGCACTTCTACTTGGAAGGGATGGAACATCATTATTACCCCTGTCAGGAACCCACCGTTCCCCTGGCATCTGTCTCCTGTAATGCTGGACATTAAAGATATGTAGAGAGTCTTCCAGTGCAGCGAGGAGTGAATGGTCTCAAGCGCTTCGGAGATTCACTGGCCTTTCAGAGCCCTCAATAACTAATGTACTGAGATGGCCTTTGTGTGCCCTCTGAAGCCCACTTGTTTCATACTCACCTGGGAAACATACTGCAAGATAGTCCATACCTACATGAGCAGCCTGCTAGTACTGGGACCGGGTTCCATGGAGCTGCCTTGCCAGCGTGTGGTTCTTCGTCATGCCAGTGCTTCCACAGTGTCCTTTTTCCCTGCTCACCAGATACCACCTTCATTGTCTTACATAACCTGTTTCTTTTCAGCATCACCTCCCTGTGCAAATGAGGTATATTAGCAGTGGCTTCCGTGTGTAGAAAAGGTTAAAACAAGAGGAGTCATTATTTTAAGTCATGTGTTGGCATTGTCTCTGGATCATAAAGAATAATATCTTCCTGTGCTCCATAAATCATAGAATGTTAAGGGATTGGAATGGACCATTAGGGATCATTTAGTCTCACCCCCCGCTGCCACGAGCAGGGACATGTCCCACTAGACCAGGTTGATCAAGGCCTTATCCAACCTGGCTTTGAACACTGCCAGGGTTGGGGCATCCTCAGCCTCCCTGGGCAGCCTGTTCCAGCGTCTAAATGTGGCGGATATCATAGAAGCTAGCAGGAAGCAGCAGCACAGGCAGTCCTATTTTTCAAAGAATGGATTCTCCAGAATCTCTGTTATCCAAAGACCCACTGTACCAGAAAATTGCAAAATTTGCACTGACAAAGTTGCTGGTGCTGAAATTCACAGGGAAGCCATTGCAGTTCCCCAGTCTGGGGAACAGGCAGGGGTTTGTACATGTATGTTAGTACCAGCACGATCACTTTGTTCTTGACGGGGGGAGTACTGTAGGGCCAAGCTGCTCTCAAGAACTGCCTTTGGAACCAAGTGCTACTGCATTTGCAAGTGCTGTGCTGAGAACAGGCGTGTGGACTGTGCAGGGTGCGTAAAGCCTGCAGTGAGATGGGCAAGATCAAAAGACAACAAAATAAAATGTCACCAGTGCGAGAATGTGGTTTTTTGTCTGTTTGGTGTGTGGTGTTCTTGGTACCATCCCTCCTTGCACAACACACCCCAGCCTGCCTGTGAGGTTGTCCTGCATGCTCTGGTGCTGTTCAGTTGTCTTCGTGGTTTCTCCTCAGAACTCCACAGCGCTGTACTTTGAGCAAACATTCACTACCTTCCCACTCAGTACAATAAACCCAGGAATTAAAGATTTTTCATAGTGGTTTTCAGTCTAGAGTCCTATTTTCTGTCATTTATGAGTTACTAACTAGAACTGCTCTCTAGCCATGGATACTTTGTGACCACCTGGGTTTGGCAGTTAGTTCAGTCATGTACTCCGCCACATAACATGGCATGTGGAAAAAAAGCATTCTCCAGCACTCCATCCCTGTCCATCAGCATCACAGCAGATTGTTTGCTGGATCGGCTCGAGCCGGTATGAGGTGGTGGCGTTACTGCCAGTCCGCTGCTTGTGAGGAGAGATCTGTCCCAGAGCGCCTGCATCCTGCTGTAGTGGGGCTAAGGCAGTCGTGCTCCACTGCTCTGAGGGCAAGGAATTTAGCAGAGGGAGGGAATCCCCTCCCTCACCTGCGGTCCACGCTGCTGGAGATGCAGCCCCAGATACTGGTGGTTTCTGGGCTGCCACTGCACATGCCCAGGTTGGGTCCAATTTTGTTATCCCTAGGACCTTGTCCACTCGGCTGCTCTCCATCCATGGATTCCCTGGGTTCTTCTGGATGACATCCCTCCCCTCCAGCAAATCAATTGCACTGAGCAGCTTGGGTGAAGACATTACATAGCGTGGGCAACAGACCCTGGAGGAATGCTGTCCACTGCCCCAGCAAACTGGTCCTTGCTGTTATCAATTCTACTTGAGCAAGTACATATTTAGAAAGAGATCCTGTTTTGAAGGAATCAGAAGTGATAAAAGACCGGCTAGTCACTCAATACTTGTTGCAGTGATTCATTGTACTAAAAATGCTGTGTCTTCTCATCGGAACTTGTTTTCTTTTCAGCCTCTCTATCCCATACTGCTGAGTCCTGGTAACTGAAATAGCTTTATGATATCAGAAATTTTTTCCTGCATATTTGTAGTCATAATTAACTCCATACATAATTTGCTGTATGAGCTAAAGAGGCTTGCTAGTCTCAGTCAAAGCAGGTTTTTCTCTTTTTTTTTCTGTTGTGCATTGTTCTTTGCTGACATGTTACACATTGATTGATGCATTTTTCAGTTTTTAAGTCCAGCTGGAGATGAACCAGGAAGCAGCTGCAGTATTCTGTAACAGTCTGGTTTATGTAAGATACAATGATAACCTTGCTCTGCTCTCACCTATCTCTTTTTGTCCTCAACTCCCTCACTACACTGTTGATACTCACTTTTACCCTCTTAAGCACATTTTTCAGTTGTTTTGCAAATGCCTCTGAGGACCCATTTCTTTTGTTTCTAGAAACTCAACAGGGTTTAAGGCCAGACGGCACATGATGAACACATTCTCAAACATTGTGGTGTATTTCGCAGAACTACTCTAGCAGAAACCTTAATAACTATGTTTTGTATAGTAACTTTTCCAGAAAGCTTGGTTACATAATCAAATTTTCATTGCTTTAATTTGTCATCAGCTTTTTTAATCTGCAGATTTTCTTTGCAATTGTTATTAATGTCATTAACATTCTTGATAAAGATGTTAAATAGCTGCAGACTCTGGGATTCTCTATGACAAATCCTTATTTACAATTACTTAGTATCAAGCATTTAATGTATTCCACCAATGCTTGTATAACATGGGGCCAAGAGCAAGGCCTTAAGAGAAATTTATGATGTCAGCAGCTACTTTTACCAACACGGACTTGTAATTAATTAAAGAATATTGTTTACAGAAAACTCTTCTCTGTGAAACCATATTGGTTGGGTCTTACTTATGATGCCCCTTAATGTCAATTGTTGGTGTGTCTGGGAGATTTCAGACTAAGCTGTACTTACACTCACCACACAGCCTGTCTTTTTTAAAGTACTGGCACGCTTGAGTTTTGCTTTGGGGGCCTGGAGGATTTTTTTTGGAGGAGGAGAGAGAATATATTTTGGTTTGGGAGTTGTTCAGTTGTTTTGTTCTGTTTTTTCTTAATCCTCAAGGGCTTCCCCATTGTTCCAAGATTTGTTAAAAGTCATTTATAATTCAGGAATTTTCAGGAGATCACTTACCATCCTTCCCTGCAAGTTATGCAATGCAGTAGCTTTAGAAAGGTTTAAGCTCTTTTAATAATGCCAAAATGTCAAAAAAAATGGAGCTGTTCCGTTGAGAGGAAACTGTAACACGGGATGCACTTCACACAGAGACATCCACTTCAGTTTGTCATTCCTGCCTGCATGGAACAGTCTGATGCTGAGTGTGGCCCGTGAGAATGAAATCATTGCAGTCGTACACTTAGGTCTATCACTGTATCAGGTTGGGGTACATCCCGTTAATTTGTCATATCTCTGTTGGTCAGGACACCACACCTGTGCCAGGCAAGCTCTTCCACTGCTTCGCTTTCCTTGGAGTGACATTACCTATAAATCAAATGTTTCCCTGTGCCACTGCAGGTATTTGGGAGCAGAGCCATGGCCTGGGACTAGCTCCTGGAGCAGTCTGGTTCTCGGTGCTTGCTCGGTGACCTTCATGGCAAGCGGAGGGTTAATGTCATCCTAGAATGCTGTGTGGCTCTGATGCTGGTAATGAAACCAGCACTAAGCATGACATTATTTCTTGAAGTGTTGCTTGACTCTGAAAGCCAGCTGCCTTCAAAATTAAGTAGGTCAATCTCATCATTAAAATACAGTGAAATGAGAGTGAGATTGGAGGGGGTGGTGGTTATATTGGACAGCTCTGCTGAGACATTAATTAGTGCAGTGTCCTCTTTTATGCATGCTGTATCAGGTCCAAAAACCCATCTGAATTACGCTCAAAGGTCTTCTAAATCAGAGGCTTTTGTTTTTAAAAAGCGCAGTTGCATTTCAGAAGCAAGCCTCTGTCTTTCTTTGGAAGCAGGTAACAAAAGCCAGGTAGTTACTCAAACACAGCCTGCGTTGAACCATAGAATGACCATAACCAGAGACATGGTCCCAGTGACTGCCTGGGGAGACAGAGCTAAATTAAAGGTTAGGAAAATCACAGACAGTGATGTCAGCTTTTTTTCCAGTTCTTCCTCATGGCCAAGGAGGCTCTTGGCTGTCTGCGCCACCGCAGCGTGGGCTGGTCCCTCATCTGCTGCTGGCTGGCCCTGCTCCCACTGGGCCACAGCCCAGGCGCTGCCATAGGCAGTCGGTGTTGCCCTGGGCCAGGACGGGTGGTACCTGTGCTGCTGTTTTTGTGGACTCGGTAAAGAGGTAAACCTCAAAAGAAGACTTTTCCACACACAGAATCATAGAATGCTTTGGGTTGGAAGGGACCTTTAAATGTCAACTAGGCCAAGGCCCTGCCATGACCAGGACTGTCTTCTCCTAGATCGGGTTGCTCAGAACCCCATCCAACCTGATCTTGAATGCTTCCAAGGATGGGACACTCGCCACCTCTCTGGGCAACCTGTATGTGTGTCTGGCCACACGCATTGTGAAAAACTTCTTCCTCACATCTAATCTAAATTGACTCTCCTTCAGTTTAAGCCATCATTCCTTGTCCTATAGCACCAGGCCCTACTCAGTAGTCCATTCCCATCATTCTTGTAGGCTTCCTTCAGGCACTGGAGGGGCTCTAAGGTCTCCCTAGAGCCTTCTCTTCTCCAGACTGAACACCACCAGCTCTCCCAGCCTGTCTCCAGAGCAGAAGGGCTCCAGCCCTCAGAGCATCTTCATGGCCTCCTCTGGTCTCACCCCAGCAGCTCCATGTACTTCCTGTGCTGAGAACCTCAGAGCTGAGTATCTTCAGTTAGATTTTGCTGCAGCTGCAACCGGAATTTCCAAAAAAATTTGACAAGGCCCTAGACCTCTTTAAAAAGTAAGACTGCCGTGCATTAAACAGGAATGGTTGTCTTATTGAGGGCTAGAGGAAGCATTTGGAAGGCTAGAGAGCATTTGGCATTTTCAGGGTAGTGAGGCCACTGGGGAAATCCTGCAGGATCCACATTAACACTGTTCAAAATGTTTCCCTCATGATACAGGAAGTAAATGGGCAGGGACTAAGGTCAGGTTTGAGGACTACATGGAGCAGTAAAAATTAAAAGGTAACCACAAAGAAGTGCTGAAGCATCTTAGAATACTGAGTGCTTGGAAGATGAAATGGCAGATGAAATTCAGTATTATAAAATGAAAGGGCCCAAATAACATCTATATATTGCCCTTGCAGCCCTTCAAAGATGGTTTGCATTGGTGTTCAAGATGGGGATATCCTGAAAGCCTACAGGATTACTTCATAACTTCTTACTGCTGAACTCTTACCTCTTCAAAACATTTTTCCATGTTACATCAAATACCATCTTTCAAGATAGACTCCAACCACCCTGGCCCTGGCCCCTGCCTCAGAACTGCTGCTGTGCAGAGTACAGGCAAAGCAGGGAGGACACTTCCAGCCTACATGCACTGGCTCCAGGTGCTGCATCAAAGCCCACCTGCCTTCTGTAGGGACAGGTCACATCGCTGACACAAGCGCCTTGCTCAAAGGTCTGAGGCCGATCTGCACAGCTCCCTCCAGATGAGGTGGCTGGGTCCATGCCACCCAAAAAAATTCTGGTCTCTTGATGTCCCTGGCCACCTCTCATGACCAGCCACTCTGATGCAGAACAGTCCCTGAGCAGGAGGGGGAGGTTCCATGGCACCACACCAATGCCAGGCCTGGTGCACACCTGTGGCTCTCCATCACGCAGGCTGCCCAGGCACTGCCTTGTCTCACTGTCCCGTGTCCCTGACAGCTCCCTGTCCTATGCCGTGGAGATACAGGCGTCACGCAGGTTTCCCCTCCTTCCCACGCCACTTTGGCTCTGCACCTGGCCTTGGGGAGCACTGCACAGTGGTGCAGGTGGGCTCAGCACTGCACTGAGCAGAGACGTGTGGCAGAGCCAGGCTGGCTGGCAAGCATATACTCTCCCCTTTCTCCAGGAACTTCATCTCTGCTCCCAAATGATGGGAGCACAGTCAGCACAAGCAAACACAAGGAGCAGATCCCAGTGCCAGTGATGCAGATGGCAAATTACTGGCCTTGTCAGAAGCAATGCCAGGGAGAGGGTGTCAGGAGAATTGCAGCAAGACAGCCCTAGAGGTTGAGGAGTGGCTGGAAACTAAATCAACATTCCGCAGTCTCACACTGAGAGGACGATCAGCCCTGGTCTCCGTGTGGGCCAGGCCAACATGGGCTGAAGTTCTACCCCAGACATGGAACAGGCCATTCCAGTCGCTGCAGCAGCCACGTATATGCTTGGCAGCTGTCAGGCATCTAAAGAGAAGCTGTCAGCACATCCCCCTCAGTTTCATAGTTTCTAGGCTAAACAACCCAGGCTAATTTAGGCTTTCACCATAAGCTGCTTTGCCCAAAACTCCCTCTTAAGGGAGTTGTATTGGGTTTTCATGGCAGGGTTTTGGTAGTGGGGGGGTTACAGGGATGGCTTCTGTGAGAAGCTTCTAGAAGCTTCCCCCATGTCCAGCAGAGCCAAAGCCACCTGATGCCAAGACAGACCTGCCGCTGGCCAAGGCAGAGCCCATCGGCAATGGTGGCAGTGCCTCTGGGATTTAAGAAGGGAAAAAACTGTGCACAGCATCAGCCAGAGAGAGGAGTGAGGGTATGTGAGAGCAATAGCCCTGCAGGCCCCCAGGCCAACGCAGAAGGAACGAGAGAATGTGCTCCAAGTGCTGGAACCAGGATTCTTTTGCAGCCTGTGGGGTCCAGGGGTAGCAGGGACCCACCCACCACCCACGAAGATCCACGCGGGAGCAGAGACCCACCTGCAGCCACCAGAGGTCCATCGGGGAGCAGAGACCCACCGGCGGCCCATGGAGGAGCCGATGTGAGAGCAGAGGAAGAGTGTGAGGACCCTCCCCCTGAGGAGGAAGTAGTGGCAGAGACATCCTGTGATGAATCGATCCTATTCCCTGTCCCACTGCACTGCTGAGGGGGAGGAGGGAGAGAACTGGGGAGTGAAGCTAAACTGGGGAAGAAAGGAGGGTTGGTGAGAAGATGGTTTTACGATTTGGTTTTATTTCTCATTACCCTACTTTGATTTGATTGGCAATAAATTAAACTAATTTCCCAAAGTTGAGTCTGTTTTGCCCATGACAGTAACTGGTGAGAGAGCTTTCCCCGTCCTTCTCTCGATCCATGAGTGTTTCATTATATTTTTCTCTTCCCTGCCCAGTTGAGGGGGGGAGTGATGGGGCAGCTTTGATGGGCACCTGATATCCAGCCAGGGTCATCCCGGTGAGTTTTCCAGCCAGTCCCAGGTGAGTTTTCTCCCTCCCTGAAGCCCAAGCCCCTGGCTGGACACCAAACCCAGAAGTGATACCAGTGCTAACAGGCAGAAGATCAGGCATCAGAGCCACAGCAGGTTTCTGGCAGGCTGTATGCCCATTACAGAAGGTCATGACACCCCCTTTTGCATGGCAGCTGGTCACTATAAAGCACCCCACTGCCTTGGGGTGCAGTGTTTGCCCAGTGCTCCCATTCTCTTGATGAAGAGGGTTAGCTTTCCTGCCTCACGTTCAGTGCTTTGTGCTTTTATCTGAGCAATAACAAATAAACTTCTTTCCCAGGGTGGGCTTTGATAGAGCTGCTCATCAACTTCCATCAGTTGTGTGTTCACTGACCATGACAGTGCTGAATACTTTTGCTGTTGGTAGACCTGTCAGATCACTTTTCAGCTTTACCAGGCTCTTGGCTTTGGTGGCTTCATGTGGTGTAAATGATCTGGGAAAGGGCTGAGTAGTAACACTATTATGAATATATTGACACACAGGAAACCCACATCTCAAACACCATATGCTGTCTAGTTGTCCCATATTAAAAGGGTAAAAAAGAAATGATCAGCTGTGAAAGATGACCAGGGTCTGCTGTGTTGCAGATGGTGCAGAGCAGATAGATAGCAAACTGTTATTACTTGTTTCTTACAATAGAAGCTAGGAAGCGCCAGAAGAAGTAATTGGGCATCTGGTCTAAATGCAACGGAATAAATTACTTTTCACATTGCACATAATTACACAGCAAAACTCTTGACTTCACAATACCCTGTGATAATAAAAAGTATAAATGTCTGTTCTTGGGTAGCACTGAATTCCCCAAATCCAATTATGTAGCAGATGGTAAAAAGATGTCATCACAAAATAAATAAAGAAACACAAAAGGAGGATCAGGCATTATTAATGATTAGTGGGTATTAATGATTAGCAGATTCACTTTCCACATTTCATAAAGCTCATGAAGTGTTGATAAAGTGCTGATATCCATAGCCTGGTGACAGGTCTGAGCCTGTTCCTTGGGTGAGGACAATAGGGGACTTTCCTGGAGCAGCTTTATAGAAAATGTCTGTGGTTTGCTGTACCTTTGCCCTTCATTATTATTATCACAGGGAATCAGTGTGTTAATTCCACTTCCATGGGAGAGAAATGGAGGATACAGCAGCCAGCACACAGACATGACTAAGTGGATGGGAATGAACCCTCGCAACAACTTTGGACGTTTCCTTTCAGTGAACATGGAGACAGCTAATGTGAAGCAGCAGACACGGACGTCCTGGTAAGAGGACATGGTGGGCAGGCATGGGGCTGGTTGGGAGACAGGGTCTGGCGGTGCAGGGGCAGGTCTGGCCTTCACACCCTGACCAGCTCTCCTCTAGGCCAGGCAGCAGCTAGTTGAAGGGCAATGCTCACCTGGAAAAGGCCATCTGAGTCACAGCTTCAGTTGCCAGCTGCTTCCATAGGCACAGCCGGTCCTCCTCTGGAGCAGGAAAAGGGAGCAGCCAGAATATGGGGGAAATAATTGCATGAGTGTTGTGTCCCAGGAGGGGAACAGTCACAAGAGGTCCAGGACCCCCAGGTCAGGACCCAGCTATTGCAGGTCATGTCATGCTTTCATAAATCTGCAAAGGCTCAACCCACACTAGTTAGAAGCTAACTAAGGCTTAGATTAGGGACAAAAATATCTGTGCATCTTTTGTGGGTTTCATTTCATCAATAACATTTATACACTATGAAGTGTGGGGCAGATTCTGTACAGGCATATCATCAATCCAAACCTGTCCCAGTTGCAGAGGTCAATTCCTGGTGTGCTGGGAGTCCTTGCTAGTGTATTCCTCTGCCGGGCAGAGGAAGATGACAGCAGGGTGATGTGATGCAGGTACAGGAGGCTCCTGCATCATGGGCAGGACATTCTCTTGCTGCCAGCACCTCTCCCAGAACCTCACATCTGCTAGGGGAAGGCTGGGACTTTGGAGCCTGCAAGCCAGGCTGTAGAGGTAAGGATGGGATCTCGAGGCTGCTGCTGGATTTCCCCACTGAATTCCAAGTACAAGGCACTGCAAGGCATATAATACAATTAAGATGCATTAGTTCCTGATTTGTGATAGCAAATTGAATTTTGCCTGGCCAAAACCCCAAATACTCAAATGACAATTAAATGTGTGTGAAGAGTTTGCACTCTCAGTATTTATTATTTATAGACTGAACCCACAAAGGCAAATGCCATCACCTGTTCCCAAAGCACACCATGCTCCCTGTGCACAGTCACTGAATTCCCAGGACTGTCCTAAGTGGCACGGCATGTCCTTTCCCGTGTCCAGCACTGATCTGGAAGGTGTGTGAAGCCTGGGAATGCCAGCCAGCCAACAGTGATGCCTAGGGTGATCAGACACAAAATTCCCCAATCACAGCATAATTCTCACCCTGCACAAGCAATAAGGCTGCAGCCTGGAGCATAGGGAAAGGATGTAGAAATCGAATCACTTTCAAGTAGTTTGGGGGAAGGATGCAGAATAAACTGTCCCACAGTGCTAATGGCCACCTGTTTCTGCTATCAAAAAAATGGCATTACTCACTGATACCTAACACTGACAGCACTGAGCTTTTCAAATAACATTTCTTAGCACTGCTGTGCAGGCCAGAGCAGTGCTGGGCAAGCCAGGGATCCTTGGCTGGTGGCAAAGACAGGCTATGGAGCAATCAACACCAACAGCTAGCTCTGCAATAACCAAATGGTTCTCACAGCGACCAAGTGAGAATGGACCTTGCAGAGAAGACATAACTGGCAAACTGTTCCTGTAAAACCTCTTGTAGTCACAGTTTTACAGCTGCCAGCTCTACCCCTGGTTTTCCTGACGTTCACTCCCCATAATGCAGATAAGAGGGAGAAGGAGCTTTGAAACAAGACTCTGCTGGGAAAGCGGTATCAGGCTCACCCTCCTCCTCAGCACTGTGGACTGCAGCAGCAATGAAGCTCAGCACAGGAAAGAGGACAGTCTCCTGATCTGCCGAGAGCATCTGAAAAGCAGCACTGAACAACCTAGATGGGACCATTTTGATCACCTAACCCGCCATGCAGCTGCAGAGTTAACATAAATTCTGACAGACTTCAGTTTCCACTTAGCTGGAACTTGTCTCTTGCACACAGGCACTGCAAATTAAATCGTTTGCACGGCAATGCGACTACCGTGGTCTTCCACAGCTCTCCCCAAAGCACGGACCAATTCTCCTGTAACTAGGAAAGACCTTTTGAAGTGACCAGGTAAAGACTTTAAGGGGCCCTAGGGCACTGAACTATGGATGCCTGTGCCCACGTCTGCACACATGCAAGCACTGATGTACTTCTGCTGTGGGCTGACCTCATCCAGGGCATGGTCTAAGCTGCCACTTGGCTCCAGCTATGCTACACAGCAGGACAACGTAGGCTCCAGCCAAGGACATCAGCTGGACAGAGAGGAGCCTCAGGAGTCCCCAGGTCTGCCCAAAAACTACAGCTAGGCTGAGCCATCTTAGCAGCCCCTTGGAACCAGAGATTCCATCTTGGCTTGACTCCTCCTTTTAGTCAGCATTGCTCACAGAAAGTAGTAGGTTACTGCTGTAAGGTAATAGAGGATGATTTGTATTCATTTCCTTATTTCTCTACCACTTCATTAGGCACACCCAGTGCTGCCTTTCCTGGGCATGGGGCAGAGCCCACGCCTGTGTCTTCATGCACACATGGAGGAGCACCCTGGAGGGTCAGAGCACCCCCAGCTGCAGAGGAGCTGTGGGACTGTGCTGGGGGCACCAGCCCGAATGTCGGCATCTGTCAGTGACCAAGAGTCGTGACACCAGTGCTGCTCGCTGCCATATGCGTGACCGCGGGCCCACGGCCCAGGACACGTGCTGTGTCCTCCGTGGAGCCTCCCGTGCTGGGGAGAAGGGGCGCTGGAGGTTACTGGGGGTACAGCATGGAAATAGTTGGCAGTGGGGGCTACTGGGGGTGCAGCCTGCGGCGGGGCGTTGTGGGTTACTGAAGAACGGTGCCGGGAGCGGCGCCGGTGGTTCCGGGGGCCCGGTAACAGGGTGGGGGCGGTACTGGCGGCTTGGGGGTACGGCTCGGGGAGCTGGGGGCGGTACCGGCCGCTCCGGGGCACGGCTGAGAGGCGGCGCCGGAGCCGCCGCGGTGTCGGAGCCGCTGC
>VXAZ01006380.1:47694-109258 GCA_013399875.1 Gymnorhina tibicen
CCGGGCCGGGAGGGCACCGGGGCCGCGCGTCGCCGCGGGACTGGCGCCCGCCGGGCGGGGGGGACCCTGCCGGCCGCCCGTCCCTGCTGTGGGCTGCGGTCCTCGCCAGATACCCCCGCCGGCCTCACTGCATCCCCGGCGTGGCCTTTGCCGCGATCCCCGAGGACTCCTCGGGCACCTCCGGGGCGCCGCGGCCTCCGAGCCCCCTGTGCCTTCGACGGTGTCGCGTCCCCTCCCCGGGGGACGGCTGCTGCCGCGCTGCCCTTCCCGGGGGCTCCCAAGGGCTCCCGCCGCGGGCGGGGCGCGGGTAGCAGTGGATGCTCTGCGCCCCGCGGAGCGCGGCCCCCGCGTCCCGTCCTGCCCCGAGGGAGCTCCTGCCTCGGGCAGGGACACTCAGGGCTGCGGCGGGCTGGGGTCGGCCGGGTGACGGGGATCCTGTCCCTTCCTGCCGGTGTTCGCTGGGACATCGAGCTCAGTGCACCCGAGGCACCGCTGTCCTTGTGTCCTTTGACTCGCCGGGATGGCCCGTTGTCAGCAGCCGCTTCCTGCTGTTTGCCCTGCGACAGGTTACTGAGATATTAAATCGGATTGCGAGTACCAGACGTGTTCTGCTACATTCTGCCGTGTTGCAAAACACGTACTGACGGATTCAGGAAGAGATGCAGTCGGGGTGTTAAAAAGGGGCCACTTATTTTTAGATGTGCAGTCTGGTGCTTATTCCCTGCTGCAGCAGTAAGTTGGGCAAACATCTGGGTGCCCTTGAGCAGCAGCCCCAAGGGCATGGGCCAGGGGGCAGGGGTGGCCCACTCTCTGGATCACAGCAGGATGGGGACGGCACCGGTGGAGCCGTGCCCCGTCCGTCTGCAGCACCACATCTGCCAGCATCCCTCATGAAGGGTATCTGTCCGGCCCCTTTGCTGACCCATGGAGCTGGGATGCATGGCATATCTGGTCCCATGTCCAGCCACCCACTGGCCATCCCTCCCACTGTCCATCGCCCATCCCTGCTACTGCTCACTGGCCATCCCTCCCACTGCTCTCTGGCCATTCCTTCAACTGCCCACTGGCCATGCCTCCCAGTGCCCAGCCACAGGCTGCAGTGCTGCTGGCTCCTGTACACAGCCCGGCTCTTCCCACCCCTTAATCAGGCCCAAAGGAGCACACTGCTGTACAGACAGGACAAAACCTGTGCCAGGCCTTAAGTAAGTGACTGTGCTTTCGGTGGGGGTGCCCCTTTTGTAATATGGCTTTAATAAAAAGTGAAGCTGGATCATTTATAAATGATGTAGAATCATTAGCAGTTAATGCATTGAGCTAAACAGCGGCACACTTTTCCCAGAGAGCCCAGCAGCATCTTGACTTCATAGCCAGAATGTGTTGGCTTCAGAGAGCAAGCTTTTTGGAGCCCTTGCGTTCACAGACCTTTATGGCAACAGCTCTGGCACAAAGCTGCCCTGATCTCAGCTGCAGAGCAGGCTGGACAGTAGTAGATGCAATGTGGGTATTATACACAAAGCTTTGTCCTTTTGAGGTCTTGTAACAACTTTGAGGTCTCATCTTGAATTTCATAGAATCCTGGAATGGTGTGGTTTGGAAGGGACCTTAAAGCCCATCTCATTCCACCCGCCCTGGTATGGGCAATGACACCTTCCACTAGACTTGTTTGCTCCAAGCCCTGTCCAACCCGGCCTTGAGCACTTCCAGGGATGGGGCAGCCATAGCTTCTCTGGACAACCTGTGCCAGGGCCTCATCACCCTCTCAAGGGAACAATTTCTTTCCAATATCCCATCTAACCCTGGCCTCTGTTGGTAAAAAGCCATCCCCTCCTTGTCCTGTCACTTTGTCCAAAGTCCCTCTCCAGCTCTCTTGGAGCCCCTTTAGGCACTGGAAAGGGCTCCAATATCTTACCAGAGCATTCTCTCCAGACTGAACAACCCCAGCTCTCCCAGCCTGTCTCCAGAGCAGAGGTGATTGGGATTAAACATTGCTCTGTGTATCTAGGGTGAACTTCTCAAGTTTTGACTTCTGAGGCTTCTTGTCTTGTCTCTTCCTGACGGGTGTGCAAATCCCGTGTGCTCAGAAATGTATTTTCTGCAGTTCATTCAGCATCAAACTGATCAAGGAACACTGGTTTTTCTAATGCAGAACTGTAGCCTGGACACCAGGTCTCCTGTGACACAGGCTCAGGGCTGCTGGCCTGGAGTCTGCACCAAGTGTGCTTAGTATGCATGAGGTCTGGTGCACTCACAAGCCACGTGCATTGTGGCTCCGCTATGCCCCCATGTCCTCTCACCCTTCTACCGCCAGTGAGGGACAGTCCCTGCACAGGGCCTGTGCAAGCTCTGGCTAAATACAGCTGGAACACTTGTCAGCCCTGTGTGGACTCAGCAGCATGGCTTGTGAATCGGTGCAGTGCCTTTGTTCTCAAATCATCCAGTGACTCAGTCCCAGGGCAGTGTCTCAGCATCCCCAGCCTGAAAACCTCAGCTGGGACAGGCTGGGCACCTCGCAGAAGCCTAGAAAATTCTTGAGCAGAGCTGGACAGCTGCTACAAACTCCATCCACAAACTTCTGTGTCACAAAGATGTCAGACCCTCTCTTTAATTTCCTCACGTACACTTAAAGGTTGGTAGTCAAACTGCCCCCACTGCGCATATTCAGGACTTTTTAAATTCTGTTAGATGTAAAAAAACTACCTAATTCATTACTGTCGATGTATCCTGTGAAGCACCATGTCCTGTTCTTGTCCTGAGGCCAGCTGGCAGGGTCTGGTCATATCCACAGTATTAAACTCATGAGTTCCAAAGAGGGAGGCACATCAGTGCTACCTGTGAGGAATGGTTCTCTGGCTGGTCCTAGCTCCCAAGCCATGCCCAAGAGTGGTTTGGGCACTTATTGGCTGGTGCAGACCAAATCAGTTCTTGGACCGATCTCCACCACTGGATTCATGGGCTATTCTGACCCCATTAGGTTTGCTAGCACAAACCTAGCTAGCTACCTAACTAGTGGTAACCTAGGACAACTGTTCTTGTGCTTGAAGACAAGCAGAAACATGCAGCCCCCCATACACCCTCACTTTGAAATGCCTGTGTCTGGGATGGTGCAGGGGAGCAGTTGTTTGCTTGCTGACAGGGTGTTACCTGAGCGGCTGACCTGACACTAGCCATGGCTGGGGCAGAAAACCAGACCAGGCTGGAAAATGGCCCAATGGAAAAGGACCTTGGGGTGCTGGTTGACGGCAGTTAAACATGATCTGGCCCAGAAGGCTAAGAGCATCCTGGCTTGTGTCAGCAGTAGTGTGGCAGCAGGACCAGGGCAGTGATTTTCCCCCTGTGCTGGACACTGGCTGAGTTCACCTCGAATCCTGGCGTCAGTTTTGGGCTGCTCACAACAAGAAAGACATTGAGGGGCTGGAGCGTGTCCAGGGAAGGGAACAGAGCTGGGAACGCAACTGGAGCACAAGTCTGATGGGTGGCTGAGGGAGCTGAGGGAACTCAGACTGGATGAAAGGACGTTCAAAGGGGGACCTTCTCACTCTCTACAACTCCTTGACAGGATGATGGAGCCAGGTGGGGGTTGGGTTCTGCTTCCAGGGAACAGATGACAGGACAAGGGGAAATGGCCTCAAGTTGTGCCAGAGGTTCGGGTTGGGTATTAGGAAAAATTTCTTCACTGAAAGAGTGGTTAAGCACTGGACAGGCTGCCAAGGACAGCGGTGGATTCACCAACCCTGGAAGCATTCAAGAAATGACTGGACATGACACTTTGCAATATGGTTTAGTGGGCATGGGGTTATTTGGTCAAAGGTTGGAGTTGATGATCTTGGAAGTCTTTTCCAACCACAATGATTCTATAATTTCATCTGCAGGAAGCTCAGCTCCTGTGCCGACAGAGTACCTACACCCTGGGCAATGGACAGGGCTGGCTTTGCTCAGCCTGTTTTGCTGTTGGCTCGTAGGCGAGCAGGGTGTGCATGCAGACAAGGCTTAAGAGACTCCCTCCCTCTCATAGGTTAGTGATGAACCAGATTCCCACATGCAAAACTCTGTATACAGAGACGCACTCTCTGTGGGATAAAGGATGTTTGAGTGTATCTTTGAATCCTTTCCAGTTTTCCAGACTCCTTTTATGAAGGAGAAAAACAGTACCCTGTGATGTCCTTGTTCTGGTGACCCTCTCTCCTGGTGGTGTGTCAAACTTCTGGAGACACACTCAGTCCCAGGGTCTCTCTTAGAACATGTTTTCTGGGCTCTCCTCGCTGTTTTAATTGCCCTTCGCAGACCACAACCCTGAGTTTCTCAAGAGTGGGAACCACAGCCTTCCTCTGGTTTGAGCTGAAGCTGGGTGTATTCAGATGTGAATGAATGCACTTAAACAGCT
The DNA here is from genome assembly GCA_013399875.1 of Gymnorhina tibicen. NCBI lineage: Eukaryota > Metazoa > Chordata > Aves > Passeriformes > Artamidae > Gymnorhina > Gymnorhina tibicen. The sequence goes on from VXAZ01006380.1 coordinate 52,076, forward strand.
GGCCTGCAAAAATCACCTTTCCTTGTCACTCTTAACTGGGGTTGTTGTTGGGGTCATGGTCGTCCTTTTTCTTGTTCTCAGGTGCCCCCTGGAACTCTTTTTCTGTACAAATCACAGGACTGACCTTGTGCTACACAGGCAGCTTGTAGAACGGCACTGACTTGTATGTGGGGAGTGAGAACACACAAACAGCAGCCTCAATGTCTTTCATGTGCTCCTGTGTCTAACTTCCGGACAAAATTTGGCTTTGTGTGCAGGACTGTGTGGGATCCTGCTATGCTCTTAGTGCTGTGAAATCTCAAAGTGGCAATGGTGCAGACCATGGGTCAGTCAGGTCCACTTTCCATAGAACAGCAATGGCCAAGCATTGCTGCCAGCTTTGCAGCCGATGGCACTGCGCTGCTGGTGATGCCTAAGATTTTTAGCTTTTTATATTTTTCATATATTTGTGGCTTTGTAGATTGTTAATGCATGGTTGTAGCTTTTAGTACTTTTCCTATCTTTCTTCCCTACATTTAGGAACAATAAACTAACTGTATAAACACATTCTTAAAAATACTGTTTAGTTTTATTCCAAGAAGAGAATGAGCTACAAGGACGTTCTGTTTTCCAACCAGTATCTGGACCAGGCATAACAAAAGGGGGGAAAAAGAAACTTCTGGACTGCTTCCAGTGCAGCAGGACCCCAGGAATTATTAACCTAACCAACTAACCTTTTAATTGGACAGTATATGATAAGTATACTAATTGACTAACCTTATAAAAATTGTAGCATTACTATACCAAATATGATTTTCGCCATATTGTGTACCTGATACTTTCAAGTAAAGGTTTTTTTTTATATTCATTCTAACATTGTTGGGAAGATCTATTCTGTTTTCTAGGCATCACCGGGACAGCCAGCTCTGCCTTCGGCACTGGCCTTTCCTCCATGCCCTGGAGCAAGGAGTAATGCCAGGCAGAGAAGATGGCCAGATTGAGTCGTAGAGTGTGTTTATTCCAAGGTGCCCCATTTTTCTGTCACAATCAATACATCATTGCTGTGTCTGGGCTGCTTCCTACCCAGTTCTGGGTGGTGTGCCATGCATTTGTCGTGTGCCCATCCATGGGGCAACCCCAGACCTCTGTGCCTGCATATTCCTCGTGGAGTGGGCAGCTGCCTGCCAGCCCAGGAAGCACTGTGCTAGGCATGTGTTGCTGCTGGCAGGTCTCAGGCTTGTCCATCTGCTGTGCCACTCATCTCCTGGGGACAGGTTTACCGAGGAAGGCGCTCCCTGTGGCCCTAGCCAACATGCTGCCATTGGCAGGTGTTGGAGAGGCCCCATGGTGATGTGCAGGGCTGAGTGCCTGTTCTGAGACATCTTCTTTTGCCTCTTTCCTGTGCCTCACCTCGGTCCATGCCTGGGTCACCCAGACAGGCCACCGTCCCCTGTCAACGTGACTGTGACGCAGCTGAAGGCAAACTCTGCCACGGTGTCCTGGGATGTACCAGAAGGAGACGTGGTCATCGGCTATGCCATTCTTCAGCAGGTATCCAGGATCTGTCCCCAGGGGCTGGGGACACTGATTACCAGCATGCTCCTATGTCAGTCCTTTTGCCACAGTCCGGGGCTCCTCTGGCACCTGCCCGAGGACATCTCTGCTGCTGAGCAGCCCTTGCCAGGGTGCCCCATCTGAGCCATCCATCCTGGTGGGAGGCAGAAGACTGTGGGCTGCATTGGGGGTGGTCCCTGCAATGGCTTGTCTGGGATTTCTCTAGGTAAGGATGGTGCTTCAGCCATGACATAGCCCTTCTTTGCTTGCCTTGCTCCGCCTATGCAGCCCTGGGTGATGGTGGCTTCTCCAGGCAGATGCCTGGCTCTCAGGCCACGCAGGGATGCTGAATAGGCAGTGCTGGCCAGTCTGGCCCACCCTGGGGTGGATGGTTGCCTGGGAAGGGAGGAGTGAGGGCATAGCCCTGCAGCTGGGGGCCCGTGCCTGGTGCAGCTGGAAGCAGCCTCCCGGGGATGACAGCTCTTCCCTCTGGCAGAGGCAGGATGGGCAGATGCAGCGCTTCATCCGGGAGGTGAACACCACCAACCGTGCCTGTGTGCTGTGGGACCTGGCAGAGGATGCTGACTACATCATCCAGGTGCAGAGCATTGGCCTGTATGGGGAGAGCCAGGCTAGCAAGCGTGTCCACTTCCGCACCCTGAAGGAGACCGACCGCCTGCCTTCCAACAGCTCCAACCAAGGTGAGGCACCTCCTTCCAGCTCACCCAGGTGCTGCTGGCAGGGCCATACCTGGAGGCCTGTACAGCAGACGGGCAGGGATTCAGCAACCAGTGAGGAAGGTGCTGCCCTGAGCAGCAGGCTGCTGGGGACACACAGGCTGCTGTTGTGTCCGCTGTGTGTCCATGCTAATGTCCCCAAGCTGTGGTTTGCAGCCCTCCTGTCCCAGGTCTTGGCACCTATTCAGCTAGGCAGACTGGCTGGGACAGTTGCTGAGGCCCGCCCGGCTGCTGCCCGTAGGAAGCCAGTACTGAACAGACTCTCAGATCTTCCAGTCTGCAGGCTACCAAAGGACAAATGACAGAGCCCCATGGTCTCTTTTTCTACTCATATCTGTGTTGCCTTGGGGTTGCCTACGTGCTGGTCCATGAGAGATAATCCAGGAATCCAAGAGAGAGGGTGCCCATAGAGGGCATGGGAGTCTGTCTCCAGCACTAACCATGAGAGGGATCTTGAGTATGGCAGGGCAAGCAGATGGCTGACTTTCCTCAGAACTTCTATGTTCAACTGACCTGACCTGCCCTGGTCGCTGTGTAAAGAGAGGCCTTACTGATTACTGGCATGCATTGTACAGTCCCTACATGAACCCAAACAAGCTGTTGGAATCCCTGACTACCTTTGTAGCGAGGATGGTTTATCTGACAGGAGAGCCACAGGATGGATGTCCTCTCCCCAGACAGAATGTCATCCCACACCCTTCCTTGTTTGGGGGAGGTGGGCTTCTCTCCTTTGGAGTTTCTCAAATCCTCCAGTGTTGCTGTAGTGGGAGGGTATCTGCTGCCAGCCCTGCTTTGGGGGGTCTCTTCTCTGCAGGTGACATCACCATGGAAGGGCTGGACAAAGACCGGCAGCTGCAGACAGGCGAGATTATTATCATTGTGGCTGTGCTGCTCATGTGGGCAGGTGAGTGCCACAAGCAGTGTTCTGGCGGGCTGGGGCAAAGGTACAATCCATGGTTCACAAAGAGGATGTGGCTCAAGAGAGTGCAGAGGCACATTGGTGAGGGTCTGGCACCCTTTCTAGTAAGTGTGTTGAGTCTCTGTAGGAGCTTTTACCCAGTGGGGTAAAAGGAGCAACCACAGCCACTGCTCAGCAGTAATGGCCTGGAGTATGTGGAAGAGCAGGAGACAGAATGGGACCTGGAATTACAGGGTGGGAGCATCCCAGCTGACAGTGACGATTGTGTTGCTTGGGCCTTAGATGTCATGACTGATAACACTGCTGCACTAGCAGGTAGAGGCTTCGCCTCAGTCTGCTAAAGCTGTAAAGTGGGTGATTTGCTCCTGTACAGCACGATTAACGCCAGTGCTCCAGCAGGCAGCTCGTTGCCCTGGGAGCATGGGAGCCTAGGAGGTAAGTCAGCTCCTGGCTGGTCACATGCAGCCACTGTGAATAGGAAGTCATTGATCCCCTGCTCCCTTCCCAGTAAATGTGGATTTTGTAGTGGCATCTTGCAGAAATTTCTCCTTGCCCTGGCCTTGACACTTTTCTAGTGCACTGGAAGAAAATACAAGATGACTGCTGGTAGTTTACACCTGGCACTGGTTGATGTGTCAGGATGCCAGCTGGGAGGAGTCAGGCCCAGTCTGTGTGTCTGTGTGTTATCACACACACACTGGGGGTTGAGTGAGTCCAGCATGGTCACACCTGGGGGCATCACTGCAGACTCCTGTGTCCGGGGTTCCCAGGTGTGGGACATGCTGCGTGAGATGCGTGCTGTGAAACCGTGACAGAGTGACTGACACCACAGCCAGTTTGCACAGACAAAGGCAAAGGCTGGCTTTTGTGAGGGCCACAAGCACCAGTTCAGTAACTTCAGTGCCTTGCTGGAAAACTCCAAAACCCACGCAGCTGCCCACTGACCTCACTGTCCCTCTTTGAGTGCCTCAGCATCTGCCTTTGGTGAGTGCTGAGCACCTCACATGCGGCCCAATAGCCTTAGCCACATCCCTGCCTGTCTGCCCAAGGAAACTGGCCTGGCCACACATGCAGAGGGACCTGGGGTGGTGCAAGCTGGTGCGTGTGGGGGTGTGGGTGTGCAGCACCCCAAGGAGCCCTGGGTGCAACTGCTCTGCAGCTGGGATGCTGTGGGGAGGGGAGACAGAGGCAGCCACTGTGGGGGAATCCTTCATCCAGTCTGTCTTTTGGCAGCGGTGATCGCCCTGTTCTGCAGACAATATGATATCATCAAGGATAATGACTCCAACAACAACAAGGAGAAGACAAAGCCGTCCTCAGAGCATAGCACACCAGAGCGACCAAGTGGAGGGCTGCTGCGGAGCAAGGTGAGAGGGGAGGGCTGGGAGGAGGGATGGCGTGTGGCGTCTGCTGGGGCTTGCAGCCTGGACAGATTCTGGCTCTCTCCAGAAATGGAAACAGCCCAGCTTGTGCTCTCACCCCAGAGACTGAGGGCTTTTAGGGTGCAGTGAGCCCTCATCTCTGGGGCAGTGTATGTGTCCCCTGGGTGATTGCAGGAGAAACATTGGAAGAGATGACAGGATATAACAGCTGGGATAGCTCTTGCATTGCAGGGTGGTTACCTGACCTCTGACTGTAACAGACCCTTCATCATGCCCCTCCAAGGCTGCACCTCTCCTGCACTGATGGACAGGTCTGGCTCCTGCCTGTTCAGGCAGGAGTGGACATGCTAGGCAGCTGTTCTCATGGTTCCTGCACTGGTCTGTCACTGCTCACTTTCTGCAGCTGGCTCCAGGTCATCACCACATAAGTCATTCCAGAGCCCCTTCCTCACCCTGATGGAAGTGCTATGCTAGGCTGTGGATGGGGAGGGAGCAGTACCTTCATCTGGCTGTTCCCTCAGCACCTGACATTTCTCCCTTTGTTACCTGCCAAAGACAGTGATTTATAGCCCTGATGCTCTAATGGGACCATATGTTAGGTTTTTGCTTGTGTCTCATCTGCCGCCTCTGTCAAGGGTGGGAACTCCCCTCACTGTGTTGCCTGACTGCCCCACTGATACCACATCTTGGTTTCCAGCAGATGTCAGGAGCAGAAACTTCCTGTTTGGACTTCAAGGCCCCAGTTCCCCTCCTCCAGATTTTTCAGCTTGCTGATTACTCCTTGCCAAAGAGATCCCTCCTCTTGGATCCCTACTCCAAACTGACCCTGCTCTGCTGAGGTCTGCTGGTCTTGATGCCTGCCACAGCCTGAGGGGCTCTGACATGGGGTCTGATCCCAGGGGTGCAGCAAAGCAGGGTCTTAAAGCAGATTTTTCTCTCATAGAAGAAATCTCCCTCGGTCAATATCATCGAGGTGTAAGTGCAGCACCAGCTCTGCCGTCTGGGATCTTGGGTGTCCTGCCAGAGCCAAAGCAGGCCTTGGAAGAAGAGGCCAGCACCAGGCGCCCAGCCTGGAACTCAGCATGCGACGATCCACATATCAGAACTCCCGCTTTCCTGAGGGCACCTGTCTGGGGATACGCACGGAGCCAGCTCCCAAGCCATGCATGCAGAGCGTGGCCCTGCCCATCCCACACACCTGGCCCCACTCCCCTCCCGGTGCGAAGCATGAAGTTCAGGACGGGTGGGGGGCCACACCACCGGCTAGGGTCAGGGGAGCCAAGGGGAGCCGAGGGGCTGATGCATTGGCCTGAGGGGAGGCCATGTCCCTCTGCACGGGCTTGGCCAAAGCCCTGGGTGCAGCTGTGGCACTGGACGCCTGCCCAGCATCAGGGGGCAGACCTTGCTCTCAGCTGCCTGTTTGGCCTTGGGGGTTGCTTGCAGAGAGCAGGAGCTGCTCCCCTCAGGGCCCCGGGGCTGAGGAAACAGGGCAGTGCAGGCATTGCCCCAGCACTGCCAGGAGAGCTGTGGCCAGGTGCTAGGAGGGTTGGTTTGTGGGGCTGGGCCCAGCCAGCACAGGGGATGAGTGGATTGCTGCTGAAGAACAGGGCTCCACTGCACCCTGACATGGCCGTGCAGGGGCTTCAAGTTCTCTGTCTACTGCAGAGGACAAAGACACAAGGGACAATGAGGAGCTAGTGCTGTCACAGTTCCTGGCCGGCCCGAAGAGCCTGCAGCCGGGGCAGGGAGTGGAAACTGGTGGGAGCCCCGCAGGGCTGGGGGAGAGGGCAGCGTCAGGGCATGGTTGTGGCCGTGCTGTGTCCCCAGTAGGGCTCAGTGCTGGCACCTTCAGTCTGTTTGAGGGGAGCTGCCAAGCACTTTTTGAGCAGCACAGTGCCTGTGTTGCCTGGAGGAGACAATGTGGTGAGGCCTGCAAGGTCTCAGTTGGAGGGAATGGGGTGAAACAAGGAGGCTCCCTGCTGTCCTGGCTGCTGCTCTCCCTCCATGCTCTGCTCTGCAGCCTGCCACATGCAGGCTCTGCAGCCCTGGACTCAAGCATCACAGGATCCAGCGTCTTCCAGGAATAAATCTCCCAGTAAAAGCACTTTCAGGACTTTTCCTTCCAGGTGCTGCTCAGCTCCTGCTGCAGGACTAGGTGGGGAAGGGACAGGATAAGCAACTCCTGTGGCAGGGTCTTTTCAATAAAAGCATCCTGGCTCAAAGGCAGCATCAGAGCTGCAGGTCTGTGTGTGTCCATGCATGCATACATGTACGAGTTCTTGAATGCATGTGTCCTGGCCCATAGGAGATCTGTTCCTGCATGCTGTGCAAGAGCTGGAGGTCCTCCATGGTCACCTCACACCCCTCTGGCCCTTGAGGGAGAGCTGCTGCTTCAAGCTGGGCCACGTGGTGTTGCTGGACCAGCTGCAGGCTGTCCCACTGAGGGTGACATCATGGCTGCTTCTTTGCAGAGAGCAGAGGCATCCCAGCAGCAGGGCCAAGAAGGGGGACAGGGTCTGACCCTGACAGGCTGCTGGCTGGAGGGGCCTGTGCTGCTCCCTGCTCAAGTGCAGAGAGGGGTACCTGAGGAGCAAAAGCACCATGGCAGTGGGATGCAGCTGCTGCTGGGCTGTAACCTGGGCTGCAGGGAGCATGGCCACAGCTCCAGAGACACAAACACCTTGTTTTGCCTGATAGCTTTTTTTTTTCCCAAGGAGGTACATTAGAAAAAACTAGGGCTGTCAGGGAAATACAAGTTTTAAGGGTGTTCTAGTGCCCTAGAAAACGTTTAGAAGTTCTGTCTTGGAAGGTCATAGAGACATGCCTGCTATCTTGAGATTCTTAGCCAGGCCAGAGGCACACACAAAGAATCAAAGGATCTGACTGTGTAGCAGAGGTGAGGAACTAGGGAAGGCATGAAAAAAGTCAAAACGCAGAGGTTGTGACCAAATAAAAAAACCAACACAAAAGTCTTGACATTAAATGTAAAATCGGCATGTGTTGTTGAGGAAAAAACCCTTTCCCTCTGCAAAAAATCAAACCAAACTAAACCAAACCCCAAGCCACCACTTCTTCCCCAGACTATGGTAGTGCAGGAGGGCAGGGAACTGCAGAGATGAGTGCTGGAAGCTGTGGACCTGACAATGACCTGCTCACGCCAACAACAGTTACATGTTGCTCTGTTCTCCCAGCTGAGGGAGAAAAGGCACGAAACCACATTCAATATGCAAAATCACAAGTGAAAAAAAACATGCACAGCTCCTGACTGATCCATGGCACCCCAGGCGTCCCCAGTGCCTATGGCACTCGCTGGGAGGCTGGCCCTGCCACCCCAGCTGCAGCCAGCGATTGGTGCTCAGCTGGGCTGTCAGTGCCACCAGCCTGAGAAGGGCGGCTGTGCGGAGATGTGGCAGGAACCCAGCAGTGAGGACCGCAGCCAGAACACAGCTGCAAGCTGTCAACTGCCAGAGAAACCAGACATCCTGGTGGCTGTAGCCTCCCCTGCTCTGTCTGGGGAAGGAAACCAAGTGCATGGCTTGCCTCTGTAGAGCACAGCTGGGGTGCAGCAGGGGTAGAGACACTTCAGAGCAGCTGGCACACAAGGGCTTGTGTCTGCCCTGGCCTCGGCATGGTCAGCGTCAGCTCCTGTCAGTACAGGTGACATTCACAGGTGCTCAAGACACCAGTACAGCACAGCTTGAACCTGCTCCTCCCAAGTCACAAAGGCACCCTAGGCCCTGGCAGCCCTCAGCACAGGAGGAACAGCTCCCTCAGGGCTTGCAGCCAAGGAAGATGTGGGAGGTCCAGGCTCCATGAGCTTGGGGCACAGCAACCCTCCCCACAGGCAGTGCAGCAGAGACAGTACCCTGCATGCTTATGCATGGTGCCCATCCAGCACTCAAACCCAAATGACAACAGTAAAAAACTCAGTTTATTTCTCTATAAAGGCAGAGCTTTCCTTTAAAAACCAGGTCATTTCACTCGTGAGAGGGTATGGGGCTGAACTGCAGGGGCAAGGCCCTCATCACGCACTGCTCCAGGCCAAGAGCTGTTGCTCCCTGAGGGTGTACACTGCCTGCATCAGGTGGGCTCAGAGCACGCGGGGTGGTCCTGCATGGCCTGGAGTGAGCAGAGTGAGGAGCATGGGTCCCCCAGCCCAAGCTGGGAGCAGCTGCAGCTCGAGGCGGTTCATGCAGGTGGCACAGGACAAGGAGCAGGTGTTGCAGCCTGTGCACTCCATGGCAGCAGTGCCAGCAGCCTCTGTGCCAGGAGGGCAGTGCCAGGGCAGGGGTGGGCACTGGCTGGCCCAGGTGCAGGCACAGGGTGAATCCTGAGTGGCTGGTCCGTTTTTGCAGAGATTTGGCTTAGCCCAGGGGAGTCTTGGGGCCAGCAGTCCCGGGGCCAGTGCTGGGGGAGTCTCCAGCCCCTCCCAGCACCTTCCAGCTGTCTGGGGGTGGCTCCAGGCGGTAGCACAGTATCTGTGCTGTAGGAGAGCTTGACTGGGGCACAAGAGGTGTTAACTCTGCAAAGTGAGAGAAAGGAAGACATGGACCATAAAGCGTACAGCTGGGAGCCTAGCACAGCCTGCAAGGGGAAGCAGACGTTCCCAGGTGAGCATCAGCCCCCCTTGCCTTACAGAGGACATGTGGGGGGATGAGCCAATGCAGCACTTACCTGCTGGGCTGTGGGCTCCCCTCCCCAGCTCCTCCATGCTGCTTTGGAAGAGAACACAGCCTCCATCATACCCCAAGGCCTCCTGAGAGACATGGCATGCTCATGACCCTGACAAAGCAGGAATGGCGCAGCAGCACCGGGCACTGGGAGTGCAGAAGGCCCTAAGCCCCCTTGCTACCAAAATCCCTCCCCAGGCCAGTCTGTCCCAAGATTGCAAAGCCGTATCTCCTTCCCTCCAGAAGCCCCAAGTCCAAAGGGGTCGTGCTTCATTGGGCTACACATACAGCTCCAGTCTGTGCACACACTGGTTCCTGGGTGACACTGGCTCAGCCCAAGCTCAGACCTGCCAGACCCCAGCTGGGTGCCCACTGCCATGTATATGGAGAACAGCCATGATGGAATGGGCCTCTCAGGCCCACCACCAGCACTTCTGTAGACCTGCAGGTCTATCCTGTGCTGCTGGACTGTTCCATCAGCTCCTCCCCAGCACAGGACACACACCATCAAGCTCAGCCCACAGCCACAGTTCATGCAGAAGTCAGCACGACCGGGCCTCCATCCTGGTCCAGCCCCCAGGGAAATCAGTGGGAGAAGAGGGACAACTCTTGAGTCCCTTTTAAGAGGCATGTCTGGACAGGCTGGCCTCAGCAAAGACTGGCAGAAACAGATTAAGAATCATCTCTAGGTGCATCCTGGGGGTCAGTATCTGTCCCCTACATCTCTGATGCAAAAGCTGGACTGCATGGTCTGTCCCTCCACCACTCAACCAACCCTCTGTTCACTTGAGCTCTCAGCTGATAGTGGCAGAGAAAGAGCAGGAAGCTTCCCCCTTGGTTCCATGCAGCTCTCCTCCATGGTCCCACCATGCCCATGGCCCCAGCAGCTCCCCTTGCATGGGGCACAGAGAAGGAAACAAGACATGGTTCTTCAGAGAGATCCCTGACCACAAGCAGCAGCTCACCACCTACCCAGATAAGGTTTCACTGACATTATCATCTTCCTCCTCCTCCTCCTCCTCCTGGCAAAACAAACAAACAAAAACCCACCATGACATCTCACTGCATGGGCAGGTCTCTGCCAGGAGCAAGGCTGGGCTGCTCAGAACCCATCTGGCCCCTTCACAAGAGAGTCACTCCCCAGGCACAGTACAAAGGTTTCCCACAGGCAGTGGGGGAAAAGACTGGAGTGCTAGGCTGCCAGAACCCTCTGGGCTTGGGCACACAAGGACAGGACAGGCCATAGCTCATCCCACATCCCCTCCAGGAGCAAAGCCCCAAACGCAAGCTGTGAGCATGGACCGTGCTGACAGAGCCGCTGACACAGTGCACCTCTGCCCAGGGACAGTGGTGGGTGGGCACACCCTGCAGCTGGAGGGGCAGGCAGAGACTACTGGGAGCAGGCTGCACGCAGGTACAACCCCAAGCACTGCCAGGCTGGACTCACACTGGAAGCACGAGGCCCAGGACCAAGCATCCAGAAGCTCCCAGGCAGGGACACAGTGAGACCAGCATGACAATGCTCCAATTGCTGTGGCCATGCAGGAGGTGCAGTGCAGATGGGCTGGGCTGAGCCTTAGCCCAGGCTGGCAGGATGATGATCCGAGGGTCCTCTCCTTCAGAGGCAGCTCTCACCCCAGCCATGAAACCAGGTGTGCAGCCTAGGTCCTAGGTCCCTGTGTGACAGGGCCAGCAGAGCAGGGCTGAGGCTGCAGCAGTGCTGGGCCTGACAGCAGAGCTCCTGGAGCACAGACACTAAGGAACTGCACCTGCTGTGTGAACCACACAGCACAGTGCACCTCTTCACATCACGCTGCCATGTGCGATGGGGGCTGTGCAGGTATCAAAAGGGTTCTGGGAGGGCAGGAGCAGGGAGCTGCAGAAGGGTCACTCTGTCCCTGCCCTAATTCCAGACAGCCCTGGGCATGGACCTGACTTGCACATACTGTACCCCAAACTGGTGTCTGAAAGGAGCGCTCCCTGGGGGGGCTGGCTCACGGGGTCTGCCGGGCTCACTGCTCTCCAAGACACATGAAGGGTGAAGGGGCTGATCCTGCCTAGAGCCTGGGACAGGGCAAAAGCAGCAGAATTAGTGCCTGCAACCTGCAGAAAGCCCAGCTGGGAATGTACAGGCAGGACTGTGGGTGAGGAACAGGGAATCCCTGCTGTGCTGGCAGGAGGGTGCAAACAAGGGTGAGGGGTCACTGCTCAAGGCAGGTACCAGCAGGCCCTGAGCTGGGCTACAGCTTAGCAAGGCACAGCAGTTCAGCACAGAGAGCAGGTACACCTCCCACCCCACCCCAGCCAGAGATGGGGGAGTGGCAGAGAACACAATCACAGGGACAACACTCTCCCTGCCTGGTGTGTTCCACCAGCCACGCAGCAAGCCATTTCCCCCTCCACACAGCCCAGGACAGGGTCCCACACCAGAGACACTGATCCCAGGGCTATGCAGAGGGACACATCTGAGAAATTCCTCCTACCTGCATGTGCTGCTTCCCAGAGATCCAGCGCCATCTGAAAGGCCTGGGCCACAGTCAGAGTCACAGCCTGGGCCTGTGTACATGAAAGAGAGGGAATGCCTGCTTCCATCTGGGCTCTCAATCCAGGATAACCTCACTGCCTTGAAATCTGAGACCCCCAGCATCCCTTGCTGCCTTTCCCTGCAGAACACACAGATGGAAGGCCAGAGCTCAGTTCTGTGTCTGTCTGCCCCTGGGGGCCAGCCACCCCCAAGAGCAGACCCTCAGGAGCTGGGACAGGAAATCCCCCTTTGCTCACTCCCTGCCTGTGCAGCACATGAGCACACCTGCTCCCTGGCTCCAAATCCAGCTGAGGTTTGCAGAGGTAACGGCCTTCTCTCGCTGAAGGGAAAGAAAGCAGGCCCTTGCTCCCACCCATACCTCATGGAGCCAAGAAGAGAAGGCAAGTGCTTACAATCTTCTTCTTGGGTGAGAGGAAGGCATGGCACTCCAGTGCCCCGCTCTCCTGGCTCTGGGCAACATAAGCAAAGACTTTGTTCTGCAGCTTGTCTGTTGTGCAGTAGGAGATCCTGTGGGCAGAGAGGAGCTGTCAGGACAATCTGGGACCCTGGCATGGGACTTCTGCTGCACTCCCACCACATCAGCAAGCATTGCTGACAACCTGAGGCTTTCACCTGCCCAAGCTGACCACACAGCCCAAACCCCCAGCAAGGGCCAGAGGCTGCCTGGCACCTGCAGCAGGTAGGAGATCACTGCATCCACAGGCACTTCCTCCTGCGCCATCCCAGTGTGCCCTGGAGTCTTCTGATGGCCAGATCAACCCAGTGTGTGAACTCAAGCACTGGGACAAGAGGAGCACAGAAGAGCAGGTGATTGCCTCCAAGGACACAGCTGGAGGTCAGGCAGAGGGATGGTCTGACCTGGCACATCAGCTCTGGCACTGAGACCTACATTTTACAGCGAAGAGATGTCCCATCTCTGCTGCTTCCCATCTAGCCACCAGACTGCACACTTACTGCCCTCACACCCAGCACCCACAGACACCCAACCCAGCCAAAGGACAAGTGGCAGCAGGAAAAATCAACATCAGCCCTCAAAGCAACTGCCTTTAGCCCGCCCAAGCAAGCTGCAGTTTCTGGCATCCTGCAGCCAGAAGGGTGGTCCCACAGGAGTGGAGGCAGACATGCAGTCCTGTCCTAACTGTGGGGCTTTCCAATCACGAGCCTCAAAATCCTGCTGAATGCCAGAAGAGACAAGCAGGGCACAGGGAGATGATGGATGGGCTGATGAACTCAAGGCCACCCAGGACCCTGCCTACACTCAGCCTCGGGCAGTGCTGGGGGCACAGCAGAGAGAGGCTACAGGCCTCAGGGAGCCGAGGAAAGACCTAAGTTTGAAGGTACTGCTGACAGAAGGCCCAGCCCTCTCTGGCTACTCAAATTCCCATCAGTCTTCAGCTGGCTGCTGGGGAACACCCAGCCCGCACCCACGACATGCCCACCTGTAGATGGAGATGTTCTCCACCATCTCCTTAGTGTCTGCATCCTGCAGCGAGATGCCCCTCGGAGACACTGTCAGAATCACCTTCTGAAACTTGCGAGCTCCAACGCGTGCCTGGCAGTGGAAAGACACCAGCGATCTCTGCAAACCTGGCAAGGGTCTTCACCTGACCCCCTTGCTGGAAGGAGCCCCGCAGACTCTGTACAGTATCACTCACACGGATACTTGCTGCAAAGACTCCTGCTGTAGGGATGGGACAGCAGAGTCTGGCAATCAGGCATGCCCTGCACAGAACACTCTTTGAATCTGTTCACGCTACTGCCACACACAGAGGAAGGGATAGACCCCACCTCCCCCAGTGCTCCACCCTCCTCTCTGTGCTGTAGCAGGCATAGCTCTGCTCCCAGCCAGGTTCAGGTGTGGGAGCAGGTGGCTGGGGCTGTCCTGCAGGAAGGCAGCTTCCCCACAGCACACAGGCAGAGACACCGGTAGCCTCCTGCATGCCACCCTCCTCTTGGGAAGGGCACAGTCTCTCACTATGACACAGTCCCTCACTAGGAGCTCAGGGCTAGGACACAGACACTTCCCAGAGTCCAGGAGCTGGGCTCTGACCCCAGCACACCAGGGCCCCAGGACTGGATCTCACCGTGGCCACGATCCTGCGGATGGCAGCAGCAGCCATGTCTTCTCCTTTTGGTTTTTCTACCAGCGTCATGCCCAGATACTTGAGCGTGAAGCACATCCCCTCAAGCAGTGGCTCCTGCATATCGGCCCAGCTCTCAGGAAGCTCTGCAAAGACAAAAGCCCTTAGAAGCCATGTGCCAGCAGCCCCACAGCTAATCCCAGCAGAGCCACCCCACGCATGGCTCCCAGCAGCAGTGTTGCTCCCTGCCCCCAGCAGGACACTCTCCTGGCTCTGTGACACTCTCATAAGAGGAACAGAAGGAGTGGGCCGTTCACCCTTGAAGCTTTAGTCCTCTAGCCCTGGAAGTCCAGGCTCTGTCAGCACAGACGGACAGCTCCTGCATATCTACACAGGGCTGAGGATGCTGCAGCCCTCATTGCCGTCTGCAAAAACCTTGCATTCCTGGGTCTCATCTGTTTAATTCTCTGTGATGCATTCATCTCAGCCATCTGAGCTGCTGGCACACCTGAAGAGCAGCAGTATTTACTGCCACGCTCAGATCAAAATCCCTGGATTGCCCCAGTGTAAGCAGAGCAAAACCCCTTGGCATCTCATTTGCAGCAGCAGGCTGCCAGGGCAGGGGCAGCTTATTTAGCACTTGTGGTCCAAACTGGGGTGACTGGGAAGCAACTGCACCACAGTGATGCTTTGTTAAGAAAGAGATGGGAATTGCCAAGGTATGTACTGTTCACGCTAAGCTAATACTTTTCAGGGTTATTTTCACCTCTTCCCTGGGATTTGCTCCCTGAGCATTACTGGCACACTTGCAGAAGGGTCCAACTCATAATTGGAATAATCTGAACCCACAGGGAAATCAGGAGACTTTATTTGCACAGCATACTCTTGCACAGGTGACAACTATCGGGGAGCCTGCCTGGTGCTATGCAGGCACCGGTGACCTCCACCCTGGGCAGTAGAACCCTGTGTCACTCCCTGAAGACAGTCCATGTATACCAGGGCTGCCAGGGCAAGCGCTGCTGCTCTAGCAAAGCTTTGGGCAGCCGACTGAGAACAGCCAGACATGGCCTTCCTGTGCCACAGGGTGCCTGCGGGGTCATGGAATCATGGAGCAGTTTGGGTGGGAAAAGACCTTAAAGCTTATCCAGTTCCACTCCCCTTCCATAGACAGGGACAACTTCCACTAAACCAGGTTGCTCCAAGCCCCGTCCAGTCTAGCCTGGAGCACTTCCAGGGATGTGTCCATGGGTCGGTCTCGGATCCTGTCGTGCTGCAGATAGCACGGGCTGGCCTGGCACACTCGCAGAGGACCAGGCGCGGCGGCCCGAGGGGCCCGAGGCCCGCGGAGGCCGGGGAGGTCCCCAGTGCAGTCCAGCGTGTTCCAGCGCCAGGCGCGGCCGCCCGGCCCCGTCAGCCCACTGGCGCGTGCGGCCTCTATGTACAAGTGGGGCAGGAGGCGACAGCCCGGGGAGCGGGGCAGGGAGGGCCCGGCGAGCGGCTGCAGCGCTACCGTGCCCCGCGGCCGGCAGTGCCCCGGCCCCCTCGGCCCGCCCCCCGACCCCCTCGCCTCCCCTAGCCCTGCTACCCCAAAGGCCGCTCCCGCCCCCCCAGCCCTCCAGGCCCCTCGGACTGCCCTGCAGCAGGCAGCGGTCGCTATCCGAGCCCGACTGCGCCGAGCTGCGGGCTCCCCGCCCGGAGCGATGCCCGGCCCCGACCTCCGCCCCCGTCCGCACTCACTGCGCCGCCGGCGGAGACCCAGGCCGTGCCGGGCGAGGCGCGGGCTCCGCAGCACGGCGCGCCCCGCCGCACGCAGCGCCTCCATAGCGGAGCCGGGATCGAGCCGGGATCGGTGTGGCGGGGGTGTCGATCCCCGAGGGCTCGACGCACTCGCGTCAGCGCGGCGGAGGCGACGGGGTTGCCGCGGCAACGGGGGCGGGGCGAGGCGGGCCCCGTGGCGGCGGCGGTGGCAGCAGAGCGGGCCCGTGGGATCATCCCGGCCCCGGTTCCGGCCCCGGCCCCGGTGTAGGGCGCGATGCAGCTGCGGCACGTGCGGACCCTGCTGGCCCCGCAGGTCGGGCCGGGCCGGGCTTGTGGGGGGGATCGGGCCGTGGGGGAGCGGGCCGGGCCAGGCCGGGTTGGGGGGAGCGGCCCTGACCGGTCTGGGGGGCGTAGCGGCGACGCTGAGGCTGTCGTGTGACTGTTGAGCTGTGTGCGCCCAGCGGCTGAGTAGTGTGTGCCCGCTGAGCTGCATGTGCCCACTGGGGCTGTTGTGTACCCGTGTGTGCCCGCAGGACGGGACGGCGCGGGTGACCTGCATGGCCTGGTCCGCCAGCAGTGCCCGGTTTGCCGTGTGCACCGCGGAGCGCGTGGTCCTGCTCTACGACGAGCAGGGCGAGCGACGTGACAAGTTCTCCACCAAACCGGCAGACGCCAAGGTGAGCAGAGCCGGACCGGGGCCGGGGCGTGGGCCAGGCAGCGCTGAGGCAGCCGACCCTCCCGCGGTCACACCGACCCTCTCCGCAGTACGGCAGGAAGAGCTACGTGGTCAAAGGCATGGCATTCTCCCCAGACTCCACCAAACTGGCCATCGGGCAGACGGACAACATTGTCTACGTGTACAGGATCGGCGAGGAGTGGTGAGTCTGTGGTGGGGTCCAACACGCTCCATTCTGCCCTGCCGTAGACTCCCTTAGCCTGATCTTGGCCCTAGCACACACTGCAGCGCCCGTCACCTGACCCGCAGGGTGTCACACAGGTGTCCATGGGGAGCAGCAGGTGAGGTTTCCTCGGCAGGGCCCTGGTGGAGCCCTGGCTGTGCAGGCAGCTAGCTGGAGCCTGTGTTGCCATCGTGTGTCGAAGCTGTGGATCCGTGGCACACAGCTGCCCCACTGCAACCTCATTTGCTGGCAGGAGTTGTGCTAACAGCACTCAGAAAGGCAGTTCACCAGAATTTTGGAAGTTCAGAAGCTGGGGGTCTTTTTGATTTTTTGCCTAAAGTTGTGATAGACAAGCAGCATTGCAAAACCTCAGTGGCCTCTGTTTGGCAATATCAAACCAGACTGCGTATAAACAGTAGGGTGACCAGAATGCGCAGTGTTGCTGATAGTAGTTTTTGTTCATATTTTTCTGCAGGGGTGACAAGAAGGTGATATGCAACAAGTTCATCCAAACGGTGAGACCCAGACTTCTGTTCGACTCCATTTTCTCTGGCATATGTAGGAAAAGACAATGAGAGGTCTCTCTGCTCATACTCAGAGGTGTACTTGGCCAAACTGTACTTAACCTTTAAAGATCCTAAGAGAATCTCTAAATTCTGAGGCACATATTGCTCATCAAGTTTCAGAGGTGTCCTAATGCCTGGGTACAACACAGTAAATTGTTGAATGATCAATGCAATCAGTTACAAAACTTTGGGGACTACTTCAGGCATCAGTGGACAGACTATTTTAAGGGAGTTTCACAGGCTGGCAACTTTAAACTCCAAGATGCCTTATTAAACAAAATGTAAAGTGTGCAGAATTCAAACTGTGCAATTTACACATGCTCAATTGCCTCAGGTTTGTGATTTCAGTCAGGTCTGCTCCTTGGCCACCTTCATGTTCTGCTGCTCTGGCTCTGCCTGCCTGTGTCAGAGAACAATCTGCCCAGTAGGTGTTTGCCAAGGGCCACCCTGAGATGTCTGGAAAAGGCAAAGGTGTTATGAATTCCTTGCACAGAAAGCCATCAGTGAGAAAATACAGTGCACTGACTACTTCTACCTTCAGAGGCAAAAGTCCAGCAGCTGCCCAAGGTTTTCCAGGCAAGTGCCATCACACCAGGACCCCCATATTCTCTGTGTCACCAAGAAAGTTCTCTGCAGGGTAGGAGGACTCATCCCCCGTGGCCAAATCCCCAGAAGACATAGAGCAGCTCCTGATGAAGTTGCTGGAGTCTCTGTGCCAGGCTTTCTCAAGCTGTCTCTCAGGTGAAGGGCAGCCCCAACCTCTGGGTTGAAAGCTTACATCCCGGAGTTGGATGATGGCCTACCACTGTGACTGCTCTGACTGCTCCGGGGAGCCCAGGGAATTCCGTGTCTCTGGCAACAGGAAAGCTGCTGGTCAGCCTCGGTTTCTCTGTGGTTGAGCTGCTGCACTGAGTGGTCATGAGAATAAGAGTGTCATGAGGAAAAGAGAGCAACAGGGGCTTGGTGTTCATTTGTCCCTTTCCTGAACAGGGTGGCTATCCCAGGTGTGGGTACCTTTAGCCTCCCTGGAGAACTCTTTCCTTGTGTACTGCTTGCTGCTGGCCCCTCCAGCTGTCAGCCCGGTAGGGGCCTGCTCACCTCTCACAAGCTCAGAAGCTCTGCATGGCACATGTACAGGTTTTTGTATTTTTAATGTAGAAATTCAGTCATTTTTTTCTCTGATTCTCTTATTTCCCTATGCCTTTTCTGCCATTCGTAACACAATAAATCCTTTTGTTTTTCTGGTGCTGTATGTCTGGGCTTTTACCACTGTGTCTGGCTTTCTCCTGTAACTAAATATTATTATTTACAAATTTTTGATACGTTCAGTCAGTATGAGAGATCATTTAGTGAGCCCTTTCCCTCTCCTGCCACTGGGCACTCTTACACACACACAGTGATCACAGCGTGTGATCACACTGGCAAGCCAAGCTTCCTGCTCGAGAGCCAGGAGGACAAGCAATGAGCACATCACCACTGTGTGAGGCTTGTTCCCAAGCTTTTGTTGGGTTAGACTGGAAAACAAGAGTCTGTCAGATAATGAGGGAAATACACAAATTGCTGGGAAACAGGGGTAATGAAAATGGGTCTTGGTCATTGTTTGGACATTTTAATTATGAACAGTTTGGTTACCTTGGGACATTTTGTTGTCTGATTGTAGCTATGTTTGCTGATATGAATGACCAGAGCAGGAATGGAAGATGAGATGAATAAATGAGGGTGTATATGTATCTAGAGCAGTCCCAGATGCTTAAAATGGGACAGAGAGCCAGTGAGGCTGGTGCTGGTGGCACGGTGCCAAACACCAGCCTTCTTACAGAGAAGAGTTCTGCAGGGTAGATGTGAAGGGCTTTCATGAACTTTCTTGGCCCTTCCTTACAGTTGGGTTTTGTGGTCAGCTTTATTCATCCTGACCCCACCTCAGATTTTGAGAATACCTTTGGTTTGGATTTCATGAGCCTGTTTCTACCTGACCTACTTGGTAGCATCTAATAACCATCTTACTCATCAATGAAAAAATAAAGGCTATTTCTTATTCATCAAATGAAGATCCAACGGACAAGTATTCTCATAACTACTACAGAAGTTGGCACAGTCAAATTATTTTTATATTTTATACTTGTTGCAAAAAACCTTTTAAAACAGCCATGATTTTATACATTCACCAATAGCATGTGGCAAGCCAAGCACCTGCTCAGTAAGTAATACTCTCAAAAGAGCCCTAAACACATCCATATAACTTTGTTGCCCTCCCATAGTCCTCCTGAGCTCAATTACTTTGCCCCAGCTCTAGTTTAAGCTTCAGCATGGAGTAAGGCTTGTCCAGTATCTTCAGCTGCTGTAAGCCCTGTCCAAATGCCTCATCTCTCCTGCCTGAGTAGTGTCTGTTCATGAACTATTTTCTGTTGCAAAGGGCAGGAAGCTGAGTAGGATGGAGCTTACCTCTCTTTTTACCTCCTCCTTTGCAGAGTGCCGTGACCTGCTTATTGTGGCCAGCAGAGAATGTCATTGTCTTTGGTCTTGCTGAAGGAAAGGTAGAGAAACTTGTTATTTGTGTGACTTTCTTTCCCTTGCTGGGTCTGCCAGGGTCTGCAAGCAGCTGGGCTGCGGGCTAAGAGCCATCACTGGGTGCCACAGTAATAGCAACAGAGGGATTACACCACGGACTTGAGTTTTCTGGTTCCCAGTTAGTCCCTGGAGTTTCTACTGGATCTTTTAGATCTTTCTCCAAGCCTTTTTAGAAATGTGGAAATGTGACTCCCAACTTTTTCACTTCTACAACGTACTGGAAGGCAATGAGCTTCCTGTGATTTCTTTCACTGGTCATGGACTGGGAAACCTCTGGGAATGTTACTTATGCTGGGGGAGATCCACATTCTACAGACAAAAGCAACATTGATCGTTTTCTCTTTCTCAGGTTCGTTTAGCGAATACAAAGAACAACAAGTCTTCTACCATTTATGGGACAGATTCCTACGTGGTCTCACTAACTTCCAAGTGAGTATGGCATTGCTTTGGCCTGCCCTGCTTTGGCTCAGTCTCGCACCTGCTGCTGGCTTGGCATAACTGGGGCCAGTGTGGGAGGTTGCCAGTGTCCTTTTGCTGTCAGTTACTTGTCAAGATAGTAACATACTGTGCTCTCCAGGAGGAATTCTGTCCTAAAATCTGGTACCTGGCTGTGCCACACTGGCAGTCTGGTTGTTCCTCAAACACAGTTGAGGATGAAAGTCTCCATAAGCTTGCTTATAAACACTGATGTATTAGAATCTGTGATTTTATAAAGATTACATTTGTCAGCTTCATCTAGCTAATAACTAACATTAATCATGTTTAAGGGCTAAAAAAAGTAAGAACATTCTGCCAGAAAACTCCTGACAAGGCTGTACTTAGGAAAATAACCATAAAGTGCAATTTAAAATTATTTTAATCAATAAGATTTCATTTTAACTAATTTAATATTCTTTATCTAAAGAAAAATTAAGATGTGTCATGATCCTAGGAGTGAAATTTTCACGAAATGCTGTCATTCTGGTGACAGATACATGATTGCTGGATTGCTGCATGTCTGTAGAATTTGTATTCTGTTCTTGAATCTTCTAACCTTTATTAAAAAGTGTTCTTCTGGGTGCATGATCTTCGGCCTGTTTCTTCTTCCTTGCTCTCTTCTCCCTGCTTGTGTCCAGAAGTACAAGACATCAGTGCTATAAAAAATGGACTTAGGCCTGGAGTTTTTGCCCAGATGTTTTTTGTCTATATTGTGTTTCTTTTAGGGATTCTCAGTGTAGTAATATCCAGCCTCATGTCTGGAAGAGTTCCAGTGCAAGAGCTGTTTGATAGACTTTGCTGTAAGCGCTTGTGAGCCCAGTCATTATTCCACTGAAGGTCACTTAGCTTCTCTGGGTTTTAGTAATACAGAAAGTTGTTTATTGTGATTTTACATGGTGAAGATACTTAAGTGGTCGCTCTCCTTTCCCCTCTCGATTCTTATGTCTGCTTTGTTTTTACAGGCACTGGCACAGGTACTCGATATTTTTCTTGTCTTTGGAGAAGGTTCCTTTGATGAGGAACATCAGTGATGACCCTGGGAATGGCTGCTCTGGGCAGGGATATGAATACAAAGGTGCAAGTCTTACTGCAACATTGCATTATCCTGTCTGTGTTTTTCTGCAGTGTGTCGGGGAAGGGAATCCTGTCTGGCCATGCAGATGGAACCATAGTGCGCTTCTTCTTTGATGATGAGGGCTCAGGTGAATCACAGGTATCAAAGATCCTTTTTCAGTGAGCAAAATTCCTGTTTGCACAGCCTGTGTCCCAGCTCAAGAGCTCTGGAAAGGGATCAGGCTGTGGAGGGAGTGCAGGTCTGGAGAGGAGCTGCAGGCTGTGCTTGCTAGCAAAGGTTTTGGGAAGCACTGATGGAGGCAGAACAGTGACTAGATGCTTTGGAATACGCTGAGGGCAGTGGTAAGGGGGGAATTCATGTTTTTGTGTATGAGGCATAAGGCTGTTCAGGTGTCTGGAAAGATCTGATGTTCAGGTGTCCAGGAGAATGATGCTCGAAGAGGTAGGGTTCCGTGGAGTGGCTACCGTTGTTTCCACACTAAGCAGCGTGTAGTTACCACAGATAATGTTGAATCTCAGCTCACATTTTGTCCTTGGACACCCAGCATTTCTCCTGAGCCTCCTGCTCCTCAGTGCCAGGAGTCTCTCTGTGCTTCAAGCTGTGGTGAAGGGGATGCTGTTCTCAGATTTTTCCCTCCAGCTGAAGCAGTTTGAGCATGGCTGCTCTCTGCATGATGTCCTGATATCTGCATGATATCTTTCCGTGATATCCTGAAGGTCCATCTATACTCTGCTGTGTTGGGAGTTCAATCCCAGTCTAGTTAATGGTATTAGTCTTCTTACTGGCATCAGTATTCTTCTCTCACAGTTAAATGAATGTAGTAGTTGATACATCAGTTCTGGTTTCTGTCTTCCTACAGACTGGGCAGGCAGACAAAGCTGCCCCCATGAACTGGGCTTTACAGAAGGTCCCATACTGGTCCCACTGGGATAGCTGAGTACAGAGGCCAGCTAGGGGTTGGGGCCATTCACATGTTCAGGGTGTTCTTGTCTGTTGTAGGGTAAGTTGGCCGTGCATCCCTGTCCACCTTATGCCCTTGCCTGGGCTTCCAACAGCATTGTGGCTGCAGGCTGCGACAAGAAGATTGTCGCTTATGGGAAGGAAGGCAGCGTGATTCAAACCTTTGACTACAGCCGGGACTCGTCAGAGAAGGAATTCACCACAGCAGCCACCAGTCCCAGTGGCCAGTCCATTGTTATTGGCAGCTATGACAGGTACCATGTACCTGATGAAGAATTCTCCTCTTTATAGTCCTTACTTTGTCAGCCATACACAGCTTTTCATGTCTCTCTTACCTCCTCTGTCTCACAGGTTACGGGTTCTGAACTGGAGCCCACGCCGCAGTGCCTGGGAGGAAGGCAGGCCCAAAGAAATAGCTCACCTATACACCATCACGGCTTTGGCATGGAAGAGGGATGGCTCACGGATCTGTGCGGTTTGTATCATCAGTCAGGAGGCCTGAGCCCGCAAGTCCCACACCAGGGTCAGCCTTATGCATGTTTGTGCATGGGAACAAAGTGGTATGGTAGAGGGAGGGCTTTGGACATGGTCATACTGATGTGATCGCCCAGGGTGCAGTGCAGATGCTGAGGCCAAGACCTTATGCTAAGGAACTGCTGCAGTCGGGTGTGAGTGTGAAGCTGTAAAAACCTTGTGGCTGTTGGTGTGATGGCTCACTGGTTGCAGCAGCCCTTCTCTTTTCTCAGAAGCATGATGAGGTCAGCATAGCTTCTGCAGAGCAGTCTCAGGAGAATTCTTTCCTCTGGGCACCCGTGAGAAGCAGTATACAAACTGACCTGCTAATTACACTCTGTGTTTCTGTGCTGTGTTTTCAGTTCAGTGTTCTCTTTCTTCTACTTTCAGCCATCGAGCCTTAATCTGCCTTTCTCTAAAGTCAGATAATTCTTTAAATCTCTTTAAATTAATCTTTCTGCATATTTTTCTGTAGTAAGTTGAATAACTCAGAACACTTAAATTACTTAGGAAATATGTTATTTATGACTTTTCTTTAATAGTTTTTGCATATTTTTGTGTTCAACAATCAAGAATCCTTGAAATCTTTTCAGACCAATTACTGAACATGTGAACAAATATTTTCAGAGAAGGGGAAGGGGCTAAGGGATAGGAGATCAGTGGAAAGAATGGGGATGTTAGAAAGAAAGAAAGAAAGGTGAAAGGATTCTGCTGGAAGGGAGGAGAGATTGGGAGGCTGGGAGAGGGAGAAGTGGGAAACTGAGAAGAATAATGGGAAAGATGAGGATAAAGGTGGTTTTTAACCCCACCTCCTCCTGTCCCAGATTCATGCCAGCATTTGGTAATCTCCGTTTTTCTGAGACGGTTCAATCTTTCTGTTGTCTCAAGAAAGTCAAAATAGGGCTGGTCCTCCTGCATCTGGGTGCTTGAACCTTGTTGTCCAGAACAGCTAGGGCCGGTGTGTTTGTGTCTGGCCTCTGATCCCCTTCATGTAAGCAGGGTCTGGAATATCTCTCCTTAACAGAGTTCACTGACCACACGATGCGTTTTTGTCCCCAGGGTACGCTGTGTGGAGGAGTTGAACAGTTTGACTGCTGCCTTCGCAGAACCATTTACAAAAATAAATTTGAAATGACATATGTGGGACCAAGCCAGGTAAGAGAATGTCTAATGAGGTGTGAAATTCCTGATGAAAATGGGATGTTTGCCAGAACTGGACATGTTTGGAGTTCTGCACCTATGGTTTGTTCATACCAACTTGTTGAGAAAGGCATAGGGGATATGCCAGGGACAGGGCTAAGGTTGGGTAGGAATTGGCTGGGATAAAAGACCATGGAGTTAATTTCCTACCTTGTGAATTCCTCTGAGATACCTCTGTGTCAAGTGCAGACTCTTGAAGAGATTAAATTTCAGCCAAATTTACCTTGTTCAAAATGAGGCAGTAAGGGTGAACTGGCAGCCTGGGCACCCCTGTGCAGTCAGGGGAGAGAGTACAGGACTGTTCAAAGGAGGCTTACCCTTAGGGGCCTGAGTGGGCCTCCAGTTAGGCTAGTAACTTGTAAATGGCAAAAGTAAGAATCCTGCATGGCTACTACAGCTGTCATCCCATGCGAAAGGAATGGTAAGGTTTTTAAAAAAAGCGGAGGGAAATGATGTGAGGGGATATCTAAATATCCTAGTATCATCTGTTGCCTAATCTTCCATGGGGCAAGAAGTCTGCGCTGTTCCTCTGTGCATGGCCTCATACTGCTTTTTCTCACTTTCTCTAGGTCATTGTGAAGAACCTCTCAACAGGAACTCGAGTTGTGTTGAAATCCCAGTATGGTTATGAGATTGATGAGGTGAAGATCTTAGGGAAGGACAGGTACCTGGTGGCCCATACCTCAGACACGTTACTGCTGGGTGACATCAGCTCCAACAAGCTCAGTGAGGTACTGGAAAATCTGGCATTTCTGGAGTGTCAAATACTTAACTTCATAACTCAGAAGATATGATTTATGCATGGGAACAATACCTCTATTTTCAAAGAATCGTAGAATAATTCAGGTGGGAAGGGACCTTGGGAGGTCTCTTATCAAACTTACTGCCCAAAGGAAAGTCAGTATTACATTCAGATGTTGTTGCTCAGGTCCCACGGTTTCTCTAGTCCCCTTTTCTAATGCTTTACTGTACTCATGGAGGAAAGCCTTTTTCCTAAGTCTTGTTGGTATTTCGACTAATGTTTTATGACCACTTTTCATCCTTTCACTCTGTATCTGCCAAAAAAAGCCTGGTGTCACTGTATTAGAGATTTCCTAAGCCTTTCCTTCTCCAGGCTGAAGAAGCCAAATTCCTTCAGCCTCTCTTCACAGTGTAAGTGCTTCACTCCCAGCCATCCTGACGGCAGTCCGCTGAACTTGCTCCAGTTTATCAGTCTTTCTTCTACTTGGGGGCCCAAATCTGGATGTTTTACTGATATACATTCCAGAGGTGAATGTACAAATCTTAGTGTGTTTAAAAGAAACAAAATAAAAAACCGTCAGAAACCATTCATGCCTGCATCCCACAGCTTATGCCAGTGCCATTTCTGGTACCAGACAATTCACGCAAAATTGTCCTTCCCCTGAGCCTCACAGTGCACTGAGTGCTGAGCCCATTTGCTGAGCCTGGAGAATGTGGGCAATAGGCCAATGTCTGATAAAAGCATTAAATAGGCTTCAAGGACATATTTGCTTTGTTCACAGAGGCATCACATACTTTTAATCAGACTGATGTTGAGCTAATCGATCTCTTTTGGAGCAGGAGCTCTGACTAGAGATTTGAGCTGGAGAATGCTGATACTTGGTAATATAACCAAGAATTTGGCCAGAATGAAGCTCCCAGGTTTCTCTACATCTTACCGCACAGAGTTTTTCTTTCAATTGCACAGCTATAGTCACTTCTCAGAAAGAACAGGGCTGTGAGGTGTCCATTTGCTCTCTTGCTGTCTCACTGGAGTTCCGTTGAAGTGGTAACTTGGAGTTCGTACTCCGTGAGGGAAGAGGACTGCTGTAGCCTTGGCTTTCAGCTTTCTGCTTCTCTGGCCACTTGTCTGTTGTTGCCACAGTAGTAGCTACGTTTATCCAGTGCTCTACTCAGACTTCCCCCACTGGCACTATGCTGATCAGCCATTGCTAGCATGACCCTAAAAAAAAAAGGTTTCAGCTACATGTGGTGTGGAGATTCTGCTCCCACCAGTGGTAGCAGTGATTCTGTGGCTATGATTAACAGAGGCAAAGGAGCTGTTTGGGTGCTTTTTGTATTAAAGCTGGTCTGGGGAAGGTGGAGAAGGGCCTGTGTAGGAAAACGGTAGAGGGAGTACCTTGGTCACATAAAGGCCTCTTGTTCAGAAGGCAGTAATATATACAAAGAGAGCTGGAGTGTGAAGCTGAGTCTAAAGAAAGGAGAGGAACTTGTGGAATTTGCAAGCTGGGAATGACTGAAAAACAGTGTTGGCAGCTAAAGTGATGGAACACAATCCCTTGTGCTATGTAACTCTTACTGTCTGTTGTGGAAGCTGAAAGCTGGACGGTGGACCCCCAGCATCTGCAGACTGGTCCTGGTGGAGCTTTCAGCCTCACCCCATGCCATTGCTTTGCAGGTGGCCTGGCAAGGATCTGGGGGGAATGAGAAGTTCTTCTTTGACAACGAGAATGTAAGTAGGATGGGACAGAATGCTCTCCATGAATGGTGTGTAAAGCTGTGTGTGCACCAGCAAGAAAAGTGTCACCTGCATTTCTAGAAAACCCTATTTCTCAGCAGTTTCCTGGATTTAACCTCTTCATGCAGATCCCAATCTGCTCCTCCCTGTACTTGCCTTTTCCACATGCCAGGTACGGAACAAACTCAGTGTGTGGACTGACAAGTTGAATAAGTCATAACCCTGAAGCAGAGAGAAGCAATAAAAGAGCAATGGCCAGAGAGGGTGTTAGAGATACAGAATGCAGCTGTCATGGGGAGAGCTTAAATCCTGCAGGACTGATAGGCCCACAATTAAAATCCCCAGTCTTGAGGAAAAGCTGTCAGTCACAAGAAGCCAAGGACAGCTCCTTAGTCATCCCAGAGTATTTGAATTTAGATTTGTGTGCAGCAGAGTTCTTTTCTACCCCTTACTGGCAGGTGTGAGTATTTATGTCACCTTACTCTAAGAGCGTATTCCCCTCTCACCATCAGGTCTGCATGATTTTTAATGCTGGAGAGCTGACACTGGTGGAGTATGGAAGCAACGACATTCTGGGGTCTGTCCGCACAGAGTTTGTGAACCCTCATCTGGTCAGGTAATGGTTACATCTGCTTCTGTAACCAGCACAGGCATTTAGTGAAGTGAGCTCAGACATATAACTTTGGAACTACCCAAAGTTATGTCCCCCACTCTGTAGAATGCAGCCCCCAGACACACACAGTGACCAGTGGTGGGTTTAGTTGCCAGGTTATTGGCTGTCAAGTTTTAGAAGCACAAGAGCCTCTTTTCCTCTGATCTTAGTGCAGCCTGCCATGGCTGTTGCTGAAGAGGGACCTCCTGTGCATGTTCTCAGGTAACTCTGCATCCAGCTGGTCCTGGTACAGCATCATTAGGGACTCAGCTGCCAGCAGGACCTCCTCTGTCCCTCTAAAATTCTATACCCCTTGTTCTAATTTGGGAGAAGGGAGGATCATGGGCTGCTCAGAGCAATGTAACTAATGTGTAATTGGGGACCCCTACTCCAGAGGGGTAGCTTCTGCAAGGAAGCCACGGATCAGAAAGGTTTATTCTCATTTGAGGCAGCTATAGGTACTGGGCAAGTGTCACAGGTCAGAGAACTGCCAGAGGCTCCATGTGCTCAGGGAAACCGCAGGGAAGTCAGGGACGGACTATGTGATTCAAAAGTGAACTTTGAGAGTAGTGAAAGTAACAGTCATTCCCTTCAAATCACAGTGTCCGTATCAATGAGAGACAGCAGCGAGGCGTGGATGAGAACAAGAGACTGGCTTACCTGATAGACATCAAGACTATAGCAACAGGTGACTGTAGCCCTCCCTCCCCTTCCCTGTATTTTGCTAGCCTTCCTGATTCCTTTTCATTTTTTGTGCCAGGCAGCACATCCCTGAGGGTCCTCTATGCATTCCCTCTACCAAGCAGCAGATTCTTGAAGTTCCCCTTTGCATTCCCTCTGCCTAGCAGCAGTCCACTGGAGACCAGGCTGTCCTACTTTCGGCAGGATGCTGCCTGTTACGGACACAGCCAGGGGTGTCTGTGACTGGGTCCTGGACCCAGACTCTGTGTTGCCTGCACTGCCCATGAGCTGTGCATGCTCATAAACAGTAGGAGAGAGTTGCTGCTGCTGAGAACGCATCAAAATAAAATGTCACTGCTGTTTGGTGTTCATGGCACAGTGTCTTTGCTGAGAGTCTTGCCCTCGATAGGTCCCAGGCATCTGATTCCCCTGGCACAGCTTTGAATGTTGAGCACTTTGAGGTACATTGGGCACTTACCCTGTTTCCTTTCTTTCCTTCCCAAGTGGACCTTGTTGGTGGCTACAACGCTGGCACGATCAGTCATGACAGCAAGATCGATTGGCTGGAGCTGAATGAAACAGGCCACAAACTGCTCTTCAGGGACAAGAAGATGAGGGTGAGGCGGGCACCTCAGGTCATGTGGCAGGATGGCATGTATGGGGAGAGGTAGAGACAGATATGCCTGAATGGAGGGAGGGAGGTGAGAAACACATCTGAAATACTCCTGATTTTTTGATTACTGCTCCTTTGAGGAGGATTGACCGTGTCCAGATTTCATGATCTGGCAGTGTTGCATTCTTGAGTCATAGCTAATGCTGAACTTAGTTCCTAGACATCTTGCTTCATCTCATCACACCTGAAAATGAAAATCATAGATTCTTCCGTGGTACATATGTCTATGGTATTCAAAAACTCACGTCAGTCAGGTGAAGCCGCAGTGACTGGAAAAAGGGAAACCTTGTACCCATCTTTAAAAAGAGTAGGAAGGAGGACCCTGGGAGCTACTGACCTGGGAGCCTCACCTCTGGGGCTTGGAAGATCATGGAACAGATCCCCCTAGAAGCAGTGCTAAGGCGCATGGGGAACAGGGAGGTGATTCAGGACAGCCAGGGGAGGTAATTCAGGACAGCCAGCATGGCTTCACCAACAGCGAGTCCTGCCTGACCAACCCAATGGCCTTCTCTGATGGAGAGACTCCATCAGTGGCCAAGGGAAGGGCTACGGGTGTCATTTATCTAGACTTCTGTAAAGCCTTTCACACAGTCCCCCACAACATCCTTCTTTCTAAACTGGAGAGAGATGGATCTGATGGGTGGACTGTTTGCTGGATAAGGAATTGAGTGAACAGTCACATCCAGAGGGAAGCGGTCACGGCTCGGTATCCCGGTGGACATCAGTGACAAGTAGTGCCCCTCAGGGGTCTGTACTGGGACAGTGTTATTTTATATCTTCATTAATGATGCAGATGAAGGGATTGAGTACACTCTCAGCAAGCTTGCAGATGACACCAAGCTGAGGGTGGAATGACACACCTGAAGAATAGGGCCATCCAGAGGAACCTGGACAGAACTGCGCCCATGGGAATCTAATGAGATGTAACAAGGCCAAGCATAAGTTGTGTGCTGGACCAATCCCACGGTGAGGGCAGCAGGGGAGGGTGGGATTCTGTTCCTCTGCCCTGTTCAGGTGAGACCCCATCTGCCATGCTGCTTCCAGCTGTAGGGTCCCAGCACAGGACGGACATGGAGCTGCTGGAGCAAGTCCAGAGGAAGCCACAGAGATGGTCAGAGGCCTGGAACACTTCTTCTGTGAGGAAAGGCTGAAAGAATTGCGGTTGTTCATCCTGGAGAAGAGAAGGCTCCAGGGAGACCTTAGAGCCCCTTCCAGTGCCAAAGGGCCTCCAAAAGAGCTGGAGAGGGGCTCTGGACAAGAGCCTGGAGTGAGAGGACAAGGGAGGATGGCTTCCCACTGCCAGAGGGCAGGATTAGACGGGATATTGGGAAGAAATTCCTCCCTGTGAGGGTGCTGAGGCCCTGGCACAGGCTGCCCAGGGAAGCAGTGGCTGCCTTATCCCTGGAAGTGTTCGAGGCCAGGTTGGACAGGACTTGGAGCAACCTGGTCTAGTGGAACGGGTCCCTGCCCATGGCAGGGGGTTGGAACAAGATGATTTTTAAGGTTCCTTCCAATCCAAACCATTCTGGGATTCTATGATTTCTTCATCCATTTTGGTACAGACTGAAACGGGGACTTTCTTGTTCTCTTTTGTTAGGCGTGTCATGAGACTAGCACAGTTTTCTCTTCTTTTTCTCATCTTGTCCTAGGTGAGGACAAGAACAAGTCTGAGACTTTTCAGTCACAAGGCATCATATATATAACAAAGTTGTGCCGTGTGTCAGGTTACACCTTCCAAACTGTTATGTTTGTTTTTGGGCAGTGTGTTCTACAAACGACCATCCTCTCACCTTATTGGCAGCAGTCCTTGCAACAGGACTGTGCCTGGGATGGACAGTTCAGCCCAAAATTGCAGAGGAAGGCCCTTCTTGGTCCCTTAGTTTGTTTCCATGAAGGACTTCAGAGCCCATTTTCCTGTTCCAGCTCTGCAGCTGAGAGGGAACTAAAGTAGCATGAGGCATATTCTCGTTTATATATGTCTGTGCCAAGCCGTAAGGAATGCAGGAGCATGCTGCTTAAAATGCTGCAAGGGTTTAAAAAGGTCTTACAGCAATGTGTAAGTAAGTATGAGATTTTAGGATGTGTGTCTTGGAAAAAGTCTGCTTCCTGATGGGTAATGTCTGTTTACAAGATGCCTGCTCAGATGTTCCTGCGATGTTTGTGTGAGCTGGCAGCCCGGCCACAAGTCCGGCTGAGCCTGTTCTCCTCTCCCACCTCCAGCTGCAGCTTTATGACATTGAAAGCAGCACCAAGACGACCATTCTGAACTATTGCTCCTACGTGCAGTGGGTCCCGGGCAGTGATGTGGTGGTTGCTCAGAACAGAAACAGTCTCTGCATTTGGTACAATATCGATGCTCCAGAGCGAGTCACCATGTTTCCTCTGAAGGTAAGACTCCGGAGACTTTGATTGCCTCCTGCAGTTCCTTTTACTTCTTCCTCAGTGTGTGTGGGAGTAGCAAGAGTGGTATGGCAGAAGGGAGACAGAAGGGAACTGTTAGTTTCTTATGGACAAAATATGACCTCATTTATCAACTTTGTGGGAGACATTTCTGGCAGAAGATGGAGCAAGGAGCTGCTTCATGGCTCAGTCTGCTCACTGCAAGCTCATTCAGAAGAACCATGACTGGCAGAGCTGTTGCGGTGCTGCCCTCACATCCCTGCAACCCCCCATACTTCAGGTGAACAGGGGAGTATTGACAGCTGGTACTCTTTCTAGGGGGATATCATAGGCTTGGAAAGGAACGATGGAAAGACTGAAGTGATAGTATCTGAAGGGGTGAACACTGTGTCCTACACCCTGGATGAAGGCCTCATAGAGTTTGGAACTGCTGTTGATGATGGGGATTATCACAGGTAAGTGCTGGATACACCAATGGGGATGGCAGGTAGCTCATATCACATGCCAGACACCTGAGAATCAATGATCCATGAATGGCAGTAGCACAGCTTTCCAGAGTTGAACTTCAGACTCTCAGCATGATGTTGGTGCCAGGTCTGGCTATAATGAACATCAGAGTCCTTCAGGAGAGAATCAGCTTTTGCCTCCTTGCAGCTTTGTGGTTTCAAACTCAGGGAGAGACTGGCCAGTCTGGTCCCACAGGCACCAACAGGGCTTTGCTGAAGGTAGTTGTCAATTAACTGCAGTGAATAAGAGTGTCTCCAGAGCAGCCAGTACGAAGTGGTGCTTGGGTGCTTTTACTGCTGCCCTTCCACAGATGGTGGCAGTATTATGGAAACATCCAGGAGCTGTGCAGAGTAAAAATTGACTGCCTGAAGTGGTCATGGCAGCCACCTGGGTACTGCTGACACTGTTATAGGGCTTTTAAAAGTGACCAGGAGAGAAAACTTCATGTATTCATAGCACTGTTGCATCTTCAGGGACTTGTATCAGACACAACACTTTAGACTTGCCTCACACTGCTACAGCCTTCTGCTGATCATCTGCCTCTAAGTACCTTAGCCCAGGTAGGAATAACCTAGTGTCTCGGTTTTGAAAGACAGGTGTCTATTGAGGAAGGCAGATGCCCCCTTTGGACTGAAAATATAACTTCCTTCCTTCCGAATTATTATAATTTTGAAATTAAGGGGCTTTCAGGCCAAGATATGAGGAATAGGAATAACAGTTCTTTACTAATATGTGTGTGTATATATATNGAGCCGGGAAGGGATGGGAGAAAGAAGCTTCACAAACCCCCTGGGCAGCCGATCCCAGTGCCCCAGCAGGACCCTGGAGAGCAGCAGCTGGAACAGCAGGGATGCGCACAAAAATCCCAGGTGGTAGACGAGATGTATCGAACTCCAAAGCAGCACAGGTAGCTCCGGGAGTTGTTGGCAGGCAAGGGGTTCGGTGCTGGCAGCACTGCAGTGTAGCGAAGGCTCAAAACAGCAACAAAGAAACGGTGGAGGCAGGCAACTGCCTCCTGGGGCGCGGTGAAAGAAGATCTCGGGGTCCCGGGCCCCCTGAGGCACCCGAGCAGATGGTGAAAGGGTCCCTCTCAGCGGTGGCTCCAGCCAGCCAGCAGAAAACCCCCACTCACGGCAGGAAAAAAAAAAGGTAGCAGAAGGCAGAAACCCCGCAGTGATGGTGACCTCCTCCGCCAAACCAACTGCAGCCTCTGTGTCCTCTGAATGCCGAGAGCCCGACAGAGAAAACTAGCCTGTCCCCAGGTAAAAAAAGGGCAGTTAGTCCCCTCCCCGCTGTGGCCAGACCTTTTGTCTCTCTTAAGCACCCAGCAATTATCCCTTGGTATGGGGAAAAAATTCCTCAAGAGGAAAAGAACGAAAGAAAAAAAAAACTCCCAAACCCCAACACCTAGATCTCTGAATTTTCCCTTGCTCTGTCAGGCTCTGTGTTACACTGTCCTCTTCAGAGCTGGGCACAAAGCCAGCTGGCTTTGTTGTCAGTGCCACTCTGGTTACGAAGCTCCTGTCTCACAGTCTGGGATTTTCTTCAGAGAGCTCTTCTGCCAGTGAAAGTCTGCAAATCTCTCTGTCTCAAGGGCTACTGCATTTTTGGAGACACTGGAAATGTCCACAGAGACTGAAGCCATGTGGAAGACTCTCAGCAGACTGGCTTTGGAAGCGAGACAACTGCACATTGCAGAGAGGTACGTCACATCTTCATGGCTTCAACATGCTCTTTGCTGAATCCCAGAAACCAGGGTCCTGCTAAAGATGTGGCTCTGTGTATGGTCTGGAAGATTCACTGCACCAGAGACTTACGTGTTCTCTATGCCAGGCCGTGACTTTGCCTTTTCATCCCAGCCGGTAATGCCAGAACCGGGGCTGGGAAGACATCTCTCTGTAGCATAAATTTTTGTTGATGGTAGCCCAAAGCTGTGTATAGCAAGGACTCAGAGAGTTGACAGACATGAACAAGCTCAAGGCATCTCTGAAGCCTGGGGAGGTGAAACATGAGCCTTGGTCATGCTCCTGGATTCTCCCATGGAGCAGGGCTAGAGGCTACATCTGAACATAGGTCTTGGCAAAATCCTCTCTTGAAGTAGGGCTACCCCACCTCTCCCATTGTTGAGCTGGGTCTGCTGCCCAGGTTCCGATTTTCTTTTCTTGGACCAGGAGTGGGCAACAAAACCCAGTTATTGACTAACTGCTTTGCATTTTTCAGGTGCTTTGCAGCTCTGGGAAACATGGCAAAGGCTCGATTTCTGCATGAAACCAATGTCATTGCTGACCAGGCAGCTCAGGAGCATGTAAGTCAAACTTTTCCTGCTCTGCAGGGCAGCAGTTTTCCTGTAAACACTCACATGCACGTTATCTTCTGTGTCCTTGCCCACCAGTGTCATGCTACAGAGCAGTATGTTGTAGAAGCTGCTGACATTGTCTTCCATCCACAGCTGCCAGGTCCCTCTCAAGGCTGGCCATTTTATACTGTCCTGGCTTGTCACTGCTATGATTCTCAACTGTCTTTCGTTTCTGTAATGACCCAGCCTCCACCTGCAGTCCCCTCCATGTTCCATTCTAGAGCCTGTCCTTTCCCTCAGCAAACTGAACTTGCTGCTGTTGTCTGCAGGGGGGGGATGGCACAGACCATTACCTGGTGCGGGCCCGCTTGGCCATGCTAGACAAGAACTACAAGCTGGCAGAGATGATCTTCCTGGAACAAGTAAGTGAAAGAACAAGGAGTGTTCCTGGGTGGGGAGGTGTGTGCCCTATGCTGTAAGAGGAAAGGAAGATGTTGCTTGTTCCTAGGAAAAGACTTTTCTCCATGAAGCAGAAGGAAGTATTCCATGTTCTGAGGTGTGGGATTACCCTGAGGTGCATGAAGAGTGTGAGGGAGGATGTATATCCAAGTAATGGAGACAGTACACTTTTTCAAGTGTTTTCTGCACATCTAATCCTGCCCGCTGTGAGAGCTCCATGGCACTGTGTCTGCTCCTAACCTGGAGCCTTCAGGTTAATGCTTTGCTTTCTGACACAGAATGCCACAGAGGAGGCCATGGACATGTACCAGGAGCTGCACATGTGGGATGAATGCATTGTGGTAGCCAAGGCCAAGGTACACAATATTACTGCACTGGGCTGTGGGTTGGTCTTGCTTGGTAAATCTTCTGGTTGGGAGTCCATTCAGGGTCTGTATTCTTTTCACCTGCCCTACCTTGCCTCTGCTTAGAAGGGCTCCAAGTAGAAGGGAAGGTTTGCACTGGTGTAAGTACAGACCTGGATGAATAGGGAGAAAAGCTACTGAGATTGGTTTAGGAGTATCTGTGGCTTCAAAAAAAGAATGGATAGTGCCATGGTACACAGGGCTGACATTGTAGTTTTTGATAACTGGACAACAAGAGGCCTGGTGCTATGACCAGGTGTTCAGAGCCTGCAGGATGAGCTGGACAATATCTCATCCTACCCAGGTCAACCAGTTCTGTGTTTCTCCATAGGGACACCCAATGCTGGAGAAGTTGCGTCGGGGTTACTACCAGTGGCTGCTGGATACCCAGCAGGAAGAGAAGGCTGGGGAGGTCCAAGAGGGACAGGGCGACTACCTGGCAGCCATCAGCTTATATCTGCGGGCGGGGCTGCCAGCCAAAGCAGCACGGCTAGCCATGAACAGGGATGAGCTGCTCACCAATGGGGATGTCATCGATAGGATCTGCACGGCACTGATCCGAGGGGAGCTGTATGAACAGGTGAGTGGCCCTTCCCATTGGGCTTTCTGCTTAGGGGCATCAGGGCCCTTACCCCATCCTCTGCACCTGTGACACACAGAGGGACGGAGCTGGAAGGTAGCAGAGGCAATTCTGTGTTGATAAGTTTGCAGTTAACATTTGTGAGGAAATCCTCACTGTATCCATTGTACATGAGTGAGATCTAGAATTACTGTTATTAATCAGGAAAAAGATCACATCTGATTGGCAACATGTCTCCAGAATATAGAGTGTCATAGTAATAGTTAAGGAGGCCCTTAGAAAGATGGGAATCAACAAGAACAGAATCGTGAATCAAACCGAAAACTTGATATCACTGTGGCAATGTCAGTGCTTCCTCATATCAGAATAAAATATGGCGTAAGGATAGTCTAAATGGAAAAATTAAGGAAGTAAAACAAAGGAGTTGAAGACTGTCTGTAGAGCCATGAGTATCATAAAGAAGTGATGTGATTATTCTCTGTGTCTAATAACACCAAAAATTGATAACTTCTTATTAGGTGACAGTTTTAAAACCAAAAGGTGTTTTTCCCATAGCACATAATCATGTGAATGTAAGAAAGCAGTGCTGAGTCTGCCCAGTGCTCAGTATCCTGGCCAACTGGCCTCTGGCAGGTGCTTAAGAAAGGAAAATAAAGAACAGGGCAGGCAAATACAGGGTGGCACTTCCCCTAGTGTGTTTTCGTGGGGTCCAGCAGTTTGCAGCCTGGTATGTACCTGAACAGTTCTACTTCTGTGTTTAAGAGCTCTTGACAGATTTTACTTCCATGACCTTGTCAAATTATTGCTTGAACCACATGTAAATTTTAAGTTACAATTTTGGCTATGAGTTACCCAGCTCAGTTAGATGTGTGAAAAAAACCACTGCTTTTTGTTAGCTTGTTTTATGTCTCCTTTATAAATTACATTTCTCTAGCCTCAATTTATCTTCAGCATTTTCTGGCGATTTCATTTTGACCCAAGAGAACTTTGTGCTTTTCCAAACCTGTCCTTTTTTCTTAAGCTTTCAGTTGAAAGAATAACTGGAGCTCCCAGCTACTGGTTGTTGTTACCAAAAGTATAAATAGTCCAAAAGTGATTAGACAAATAATGGAGGTAGAGTCTGTCAAAAGCCATTAAATACAATGATGTGAGGGCACCATGACACAAACTCAGGCAGTTTCAACTATACAGGTTGTCAGGAGATGGACAGATAGAAAGGCTGGTATATACTTGCTCTGTTATTACAGTCCTTCTCTAGATGTGTGGTCTTGCCATTATTCAAATACTGAAGGGAATGAGCCTTTGATCTGCCAGGATAGCTGTGCTGGGGTCAATCAGCAGAGAGGACAATGGTCTTGGCACATGCCGTCTTTCCTAGAAGTTCCTTAATCCCCATGCACTTGGTTAGTGGGGAAGGCAGAGCTGGTGCAGGAGTGTGTGTGGAACTGGTAGGGTATAAGGATGTGGGGCATGGTGGCTCTGGAAACTGGCAGCTTGTATTTGTCATTAGGCTGGAGACCTGTTCGAGAAGGTTGGGAACCCACGGAAGGCTCTGGAGTGCTATGGCAAGGGCAGTGCCTTCCTGAAAGGTACTGTGCTCAATATGTTCCTCCCCTTCATCTCCAGCAGGAACCTGGGTACTCTGGCCTGGTGGCGACATGAAATATTGCCCTGGAGCCTGGAGATGCCTAGATGCTCTGCAGCTTCTACCTATCATATCATTCAGTGTATTTTCACATAGTTGTACTAGCACATGCAGTCCCAGGAGAGTGTCTTGTTCCCAAGCCCTTGACCTTGCTGACTGCACTAGCATGGATTTGACCCAGCTCTCCACAGGGTCTGGGTTCCTGGGTAACCCACTGGAGCTGGAGTGGCTTAGACCATTCCCCTCCTCCTGTGCCAGATCCAAGGCCCATGTTTACCTCACAGTTCTGCTTCCCTGCTGGCCTCAGCATGACAGCTCTTGTGTCCCCTTACAGCCGTGGAGCTGGCTCGCCTGGCATTTCCTGCAGAAGTTGTAAAGCTGGAGGAGGCCTGGGGAGACCATCTGGTGCAGCAGAAACAGCTGGATGCTGCTATTAACCATTACATCGAAGCCAGGTGGGAGCAGGGGAAGGCTGTATAAGCAGCAGGATACTGGCAGGGTATGAAGTTGATACCTTTGCCTCTATCAGCAGGGGCTTTGCTTGAGTGAACCCCCGCTACCCCGCTTAGCAGTGCTTGTGTGCGCCAGCCACTGATACCTTCCCACATCTCTTCCAAGGTCTTAGAGTGCTGATTGCTCTTCTCTGCTGCCCCAGTTCTTTCATTCCCCTTAGTGCTGCCAGTTACTCAGCTCCTTTATGCTGCTCTAACTCAGGAAGCTGAATCAAGCAGCAGAGTGCTCTAGTCTCCCTGGCATAGTGTAGCTGGAGGAGATCCCTGCTGCCTGGCTCTAAAGACTGATGGGTTTGGTGCTAGGTGCTCAATTAAGGCCATTGAGGCAGCTTTGGGAGCCCGGCAGTGGAAGAAGGCCATCTACATTTTGGACTTGCAGGACAAACAGACAGCAGCCAAATATTACCTCAAGATTGCCCAGCACTATGCAGCTTTACAGGAGTATCAGGTGAGGCCACAGACCACAATCACCACTGCTCCGTGTGTCCCTTGGATATACTGAGTGTGGTCTTTTCCTGGCAGGTTGCAGAGGAACTATACATCAAAGGAGGCCAGACCAAGGATGCCATTGACATGTACACGCAGGCCGGGCTCTGGGAACAGGCTCACAAGGTAGAGTTAGAAGCCAAAACTTCTGGGAACCTTATCCCACTTGGTGAGATGTGTCTTCCGTCGGGAGGTGGTAGTGCCTTGTGCACCAATATGCATGCAGGGCCATCCAGTAGTCAGCAAGAAATCCGTTCCCAATATTCGCATCCTGACCGTGGCCTTCTCTCTCTCACAGCCCCATGTGGGTGCACCTCTGGCACAAATGGCCCTCTCCAAGAGCTGGTCCTGTGTGCTTTGTGACAGTGACAAGTGACTGCCCATTCTTTGCAGAGCATATAGCATGGATACCTATTTGTCAGATGGGAAGGAAAGTGGTTTTCCCCTTCTCCTGCCATGTGTCAGGAAATTGCTGTTCATTTTCTCCCCTGTGTGTTCCTTTTGGCAGCTGGCACTCAAATGTATGAGCCAGGAGGATGTGACTGTGCTGTACATAACCCAGGCCCAGGAGATGGAGAGGCAGGGCAAGTACAAAGAAGCAGAGAGGTGAGTTTCTTCCAGTACTGGTAGCAGTCCAAGACTGAGCCCTGAAAAATTGGCTGTAGTGAGCAGGAGCCCTGTCCTGGGTTAGGAGTAGAATTTGGGACTTGGGTTTGGAATGGTCAGAGGAACTTTCTCCACACGCGGAGAGCTAAAGCTGATATTTCAGGATGCAGAAAGGTTTCAGGGACCGGTCGTGTCTGTGGCTGAGCCGTTTGGATGTGCTTGTGTTCCCAGGCTGTACATCACTGTAAATGAACCTGATTTGGCCATCACCATGTACAAGAAGTGTAAGATGTATGATGAGATGGTTTGCCTAGTAGCCAAGTACCACAAGGACTTACTCGGAGATACTCACCTGCACCTGGGCAAGGTGAGTGCATCTCATGGCAGGGGATCAGGTAAGCACACCAAGCAGGGGCAAGATTGTTGTTACAAATGAGTATTTGAGATCGCTTAAATAATCCGTGGCAAGGGTACGAATGAAAGTCAGGTTTAATATTAAGCGACAAAGCACAACAAGTTTGTTGTCAAGATTCACTCAACTACTTACAGGACAGCTAAGACACAACAAGGGAAAACAAGCAACAACAAAACCAAACAAAATCCAGGCAATCAAAAAAGAAATGAACTGAGAACTATCTAGGGGCAGGGGTGTGGGGGTGTGTGTGTGCTTAGGTACATGTGACAAAAGTCAGTGTGGGCAAGG
Organism: Gymnorhina tibicen; assembly: GCA_013399875.1. Lineage (NCBI taxonomy): Eukaryota > Metazoa > Chordata > Aves > Passeriformes > Artamidae > Gymnorhina > Gymnorhina tibicen. The sequence goes on from VXAZ01006380.1 coordinate 91,042, forward strand.
ATAAAAAGGAACACGGCCTAAAAGCTTAACAGCACTCAAACTTAACATTACTTTAACTTAACTTGCACCTTAAGCCTAACAATTTAACATAGGAAAACATTTAACTTGCACCTAACTTAATTTATAGCTTAACCTTAACAATCTAACAGAGGAATAACACTTCACAGCATTTAGCCTAACTTACAGCTTCGAAGTTATACGTAGCAACTCAGCAGAAGGGTAACACTTAGCGACACTTAGCTTATAACTTATGTTTAACAACTTAGCATAAGAACAACACTTAGCAGCATTTAAGTAAGTTTACAACTATAACTTAACCTTACTTACAGGCCTAACTTACTTAGATATCCAAGGCACTTAAACATCTAAGAAAGCAGTGTTTCTCCCAGATTTGCTGTAGCATATGCACACATTTATGCACCCAGACAGAAAGAGTCAGTACCTACAAGGTCCCTGTGAAAAATTTCTCCAAGAAGTCAGTGAAATACTCACTTCAGATGCTTTTGCATCTCCCAATGGGCAAAGGATTGGGCCTTGAGGAGTGAGGGTACCGGCCCAGGACACGTCATTTTTCGGCGATCCTCCAAGAATAGCAAACCCGAGAGTTTGCAGGCTCTGAGAGGTGTCCCACTCAGATGGAGATTACTGGTCGCAGCCTGCTGTGGTCCAGGAGAGCTCAAAAGGGTTTCATTTTGGACTGCTGTTTATGAGGTCTCAGGAGAGTGGGCTTCAGTCATAACAATGTTTCGTCCTGGCCACAGTTTGGGTTGGTATTTTCTTTGAAAGTGTGAGAACAGGAATGTTGTGCCATTCAGGCAAGAGGAATTATTTTCCAAGGCTGGTCATAAGGAAAACAGAAGCTCATTAGACAACAGCACTTCCTGGGAGCAGACAGTGTTTCTGGTAAGGAAGAGCTGAGCCTAGGTGCTGTTTTAAAGGCCAAAGCCTAATAAGCATTTCTGAGATCACACTGCAGCCTAGAAAGGAGGAGGGGGGAATGCACTACCACAGGTGTCCCTATCTCATTGCCTCTGACTGCAGGAGCTGGAGGCAGAGGGGCGCTTGCAGGAGGCTGAGTACCACTACCTGGAAGCCAAAGACTGGAAGACCACAGTGAACATGTACAGAGTGAATGACATGTGGGAAGAAGCATACAGGGTAATAATCATTCACAGCTCCCCACCTGTGCAGGGATCAGGTTCTGGCTGTGGGATCCTGGTGGGAACCGCTTTGTCTCTGTTCACTGCAAGATCAGAACATTTGGTGTACACTACTCAGCCTCAGAACTGCCCCAGCCCTGGAGGCCTATGGGCCTCTCACTCTGCAGCATTGCAGTCCAAAAGCAGGGTTTGACCCTTGGCTTTTCTGCTGCGCTGCCTTCCTCCAGGCACTGCTCTGCCCCTGATCACTGCATCCTGTTGTACCTCAGAGGTGTTGCTCTTGCCACAGTCCCCCCAGCACTGCTCTCCTCAGCGTGGCCATGGAATGTTGGGGTCACTTCTGCTGTCCAAACAGTGGTGTGGGCTGTGCTGAGGCAGCAGCTGTTCTGCTCCACCATATATGCCTTTGTCTTACTCTCCTACTCACCAGTACAGTGGTGATCACGGAAGGGTTCCTCAGGAAGGAGTAGATGGTTTTGGTGCACCCTCGCACTGGCAGGCAACACATGAGAGGGGTTCAATCCACTGAAGGTGAAACAGATACACTGGGTTCTTCTACTTCCTGTTCTTTGGATAGGTGGCCAAGGCACACGGGGGTGCAAATTCCCATAAGCATGTGGCCTATCTGTGGGCGAAGAGCCTGGGTGGAGAGGCAGCTGTGAAACTCCTCAGCAAGTTTGGACTTCTGGAGATGGCCATTGACCATGCGACAGACAGCGGGTACGCAGGCATTTCCGCCCAACACTTCCCTCCCCTCTGCCTACCCGGAGAAAAAATGGGTGAGCCAAGATAACTGTCTGCACGTGGTAGCTGCAGGTCCAGAACATGACATGTCTTCCCACCCCACCATACTGCACACAGGCCTTCCATGTCCTCGACACATCCCGCTTCCCATCTTTGTGTCAGTCTCTCAAATGCCAAGTCTGAGCTGGGCAGGCAAATGCAGTTTGTCCCTTACCCTCTGCAGGGGAAGGCTTGTGAGAGGCTCTGAGCATGAGAGGAGGTACTCCTCATGTCATCATAAGTAACTGCCTGCCACAAAAGCTTTGGCCCTGCCCTGCAGCTGGCCAGGTGTCTGCCTGTGTGGCCATTCATTACTGCTCTTCCCGAGGCTCCCACATCTCTCAGCTTCTGCCTTGGGCTCTAACAGCAGGTGTGAAGGAGCCGAATTTCCTTAGTGGAGACTCTAAAAGCTCCTGGTCAGGAACAGGAGGAATGGGCAGTGCCAATTCATGTGGGACCCCCTATATTTCCCTCTCTCCTCTCCCAGTGTCTTGTGCTCTACTTGATGTTTTGTTCTTGATGAAGGCATACTCTAACAGCACAGAGTCCTTCTCTCTTTCATTGCAGGGTCTTTGAATTTGCTTTTGAACTGGCCCGCCTCTCCATGAAGCAGAAGATGCCAGACATCCACTTAAAGTATGCCATGTTCCTAGAAGATGAGGTAATTTTCCCCCTGGAATAGGTGCAAGTTCTCTGGTCCCTCAGGTAACTGAGCAGTTGTCCCTGGGCTGCTGTAGCAGTCACAGTTCTGGCTGCAGTCACTGCATATCCAAAAGGCTCCATGATGACAGCCCCAAGCTCCACACACGTTTGTTTCATAAATCCTCCCTGCCTTGCAGTAAATAGAGGAGGTTGTGTGATGGTACCGGAACAGGAAGGTGTGCAAATAAATCACTTCCTCTCTTCTAGGGCAAATTTGAAGAGGCTGAAGGAGAATTCATTAAAGCTGGGAAGCCCAAGGAAGCTGTGCTGATGTATGTGTCCTCCACATCCTGGCCTGCTGTGTCTGCTCTCTCCATGCAATGCCAGCCTGGTTGCCTCTCCAGCAGTGGGCTGCTGCTTGTCATCCCTGTTGTTACATCTCATGTCCCTGTTACATCTCATCCCCGCAGGTTTGTGCATAACCAGAACTGGGACGCTGCGCAGCGCGTGGCTGAGGCTCACGACCCAGACAGCGTGGCTGATGTACTTGTTGGACAGGCACAGTTTGCCTTTGAGCAGAGAGAGTTCCAGAAGGCAGAGGCCTTCCTCCTGCGAGCAGAGAGACCTGAGCTGGCCATAAAGTACTATAAGGTGAGCGCAGTCTGTAGCAACATCATTGCCTTCCTCACTGGACAAGAACCCAGTTTAGATGAAGGAGTGAAATTCACCTCCCAGCTCTCCCTGTCAGCTTAGTAGCCAAAGAGAAACCATTTACTCAGAGTTTCTAGAGGAACTTAATTCTGGCCTGAAGACTGAACCAGTGGATTTCACATCATAGTTTTGCGCTCTCATAGGTAGTCAGGGTAGGTGGGTAGACAGAGGTGCCATTTTGGGGGAGGAAAGAATTGGGTGGTACTGTGGTTGTTTCTTCTGTTGGTTTCTAGTCGGTTCTCTGGCAAGATGGCATGAGGGGATAGATGCATTACGTGGTGGCAGGAGTGTGGGGGATCCTTGTGAACTGGTGAAAACTTCTCCCCATTGTGCCTGTGCAGGAGGCCGGCATGTGGAGTGAGGCCCTGCGGATCTGCAAGGAATACATGCCTAGTCGGCTGGGAGAGCTACAGGAGGAGTGTGGCAGAGAGGCTGGCAAGAAAGGTTCCAGGTAAGGAGTGCTGTGGTCAGGCTGCAGGAAACAGCCTGGTAGATCTTCCCCATGGCCATTTTGCTGATGCCTTACAGAGACAGCCTGATGGGATCCCTGACATCCACTTGTTTCCTTCTTGAGGACTCTGGACTTCTTACTGCATAGGTTTCCTATCGTCCTTCCTTATTGCTTTGGGAGGCTTTTTTCTCCCATCCAAGGTCTCCCAGATGCCTTCTTGCCGCACTTGCAAATCTCCATGGTCTCCTGTACTGCCATTGCATCTCCCCAGGGTCTTTGGTCAGCTCTCTCCTCTGCACTGTTCATGTTCTCTGTCACATGCTCCACTCTGTCTGAGGTCCCTGCTTACCTGTGCTGTGCACCTCCCTGCCCACACCCTACACACCGTCTACAGGATCTCTGGCAGCATCCCAGTCCTGCTCACAGCCTGCATTCCTCCCTGCAGCGGAACTGAAGGGCTGCTGGAGCAGGCACGGGAGTGGGAGCAGGCTGGGGAATATGCCAGGGCAGTGGACTGCTACCTGAAGGTGCGGGATCCCAGCAACAGTGTCCTGGTGGAGAAGTGCTTACTGAAGGTACCGTCAGGGGCTATGATTCCCTTCACCTGCTCTTCTGCCTGGAAGCTCTTCCACAACCTGAGTGCACCTCAGAGATCCCTGTCACTGCAGGGCACAGGAGAGCCTGCAGGCTGCAGTGACTGCAGGGCTGAAAACCTTCATAGCTGTTCTCTTGAGCCATGAGAGGCTGTGCTTACCCTGCATGGTGCTGCCTCCCTTGCTCTGGCACCATTGCCTGTGGCAGGCCCGTGCCTGTGTGCCCACAGCTCCCTGCACTGAAGAGCTGCACTTCATGACTCAGCCCTTGCTAGAGGAGCACCTTCTTGTGCTCTGTGCCACCAGCCTTTGTGTTGTGTTCTTGCTCATACTTCTCACTCACTCCCATGTCCTTGTACCAACTTCAACAACAGTGATGTCCTTGTCTGATCTTCCGTGTGTGAAAGTAGCTGGGCTTTGCTCCTCTGACTTGTCAAAATGACCTGCCATTTCTTCTCCCCTTCCCACGTTGTTCAAGTGCTTCCAACTGTCAGTCTTTTATCTGGGACTGAGCACTTCCCAGCTTCATCCCTCTCCCCCACCGTTTTTATCAGTTGAGCTGCTGACAGTTTCTCTTCACAGGCTGCTGAGTTGGCCATGAAATTCTTGGATCAGTCACAGAGCACAGAGGTGACACGGACTGTGGCTCCTCAGCTGGTGGCCATGAAGAAATACAGCATGGTGAGGGCTGGCTCCTGCCCCCAGACTGCTGAAGGAGTAGTGACATTGGAAGGGAGAGCTCTATCCAAGGGAAGGAGGTCAAGTCACCTCCTGGGGCGATGGGTGGATGGATGGCCTTATCTAGAGTTAGGCCATGCAGAGTCTTCAAGGAGGATGAAAGAGGGCAATGAGTCAAGTCCTGGAATAGTGTGAGAGAGCCAGGCCTTGGGAGGAGGCAGGAAGCAGAGGAGAGGCTTATCTTTTGGGAAGAGACTTTCTGTTGTGTTTGTGTGGTGGTCCAGCACCAGCTTCAGCCTGGGATACAGGGAACCCGTGGGGTTTTGTCTCCCATGGAACTGTCTCTGGCCCTGCAGGCAGCTGAGCTCTACCTAAACTTGGACCTGATCCGAGAAGCTATCGATGTCTTCATTGAAGGGGAGGAGTGGAGCAAAGCCAAGCACATGGCCAAGGAGTTTGACCCCAGGTGAACTTTGCAAACTATACCCTTCTTGTTCCCCCTCCCACCCCCAGATGATCCCTTGTCCTGTCTTGTACTGTCCTGTTGCCCCTAGGTTTCCTGGATTCTCCCCACAGTGGCCTTCCCAGGCTTGACAGGGTACATTCTCCACAGCTGTCCTTCCCAAGCCATTTAACATTTTGACGCTTTCCTATTGCCACACATCCCACAGAAATTTTTACCCCTTTTGTTTCATCCCTATCTCCCTTTCCCTTGCCATAATTCTGTGCATGCACTTCCTTCTGAAAGCCCTGTGATCCCTTGTTCTCCTCACGTATTATATCATGAAGAGCTGCTTAGACCCTTTCCTTCCCCATCCATCTCTGCACCAGCAGCCTGCTAGCAAGGCATGGCACAGCTGGAAGTCTTCTAGTTGAATCCAGCCTCTGCACTGATGCAAGACAGGAGTCTTGCTGCCTTTTGAGATTCTTTCTACCCACAGGTCAGAGGAGTACGTGGACCAGCGTTATAAGGAGTATTTAAAAAAACAAGGAAAGGTGGATTCGGTATGTATTTGGGACGTCTCGCAGGCTAGGGAGTGATGTCAGGACCTGTGCAGATCCTTGGGGCCTTTCTCATGGGCCTTTTGCCTGACTATGAGTACAAGTGAGAAGTCTGTATGTGCCTGTGAGCCATGGCTACTGCATGCCAGACCACAGAATCATAGAAGGGTTTGGGTGGGAAAGAACCTTAAAGCTTATCTCAAGCTCATCTCATTCCACCTCCTGCTTTGGGCAGGGACACCTTCCACTAGACTGGGTTGCTCCAAGCACACACTGCTGGGTCACGTCCAGTTTGTTGTCCACCAACACCCCCAAGTCCTTCTCTGGGCTGCTCTCCATCCATTCTCCACCCAGGCTGTGTCTGAGCATGGGGTTGCTCCAGCCCAGGTGCAACACCTGTCACTTGGCCTTGTTGACCTTCAGAAGGTTCACACAGGCCAACTTCTTCAGCCTGACCAGGTCCCTCTCAATGGAAGATGGGTCACATGGGCTCTGTGATTTCATGCCGTGGAGGGGAAGAGACTGTGTGTCTGGGAAAAAAAGGCATGGGTGACCCAATGCCTGCCTGAATGTGAGTAGAAAACCTGGCGTGCACAGCGAATTTATGGCTATTTCCGTCCTCAGCTGGTTGGAATTGATGTCATGGCAGCTCTGGATATATATGCAAAGCAGGAGCAGTGGGAAAAGTGCCTGGAGGTGGCAGCTAAGCAGGTGAGTGCTTGTGTGAACCCTCAGGGAGAGACCTGGGGTCCTGGCACCCTGCAGTGGGTGGGCAGCATGGAGAGCCACTGCAGGGGCTCAGGAAGGACCACACCCCTGTCCCCATTGTGTCCAGTCAGGATAAGTGGGGAAGTGTTAGAACCTGGAAGCATGTTGTGTTTAAATTTTGTGATTAATGGAGCATTGGAAGAAGCTAAATGAGTTGTTTGGGCTGGAAGTAATTGGTACCATGGAAACAGGGATTTGTAGAAGAAAGCTTCTTTCTCTATGTTCTTGAGAGCAGTGGTGTCAGTCAGAGACATCCTAGTCAGGAAAGCAAATTTGACATTTTTCCAGTTTTACTGACCTGAAACTAACAAAATTACCTCAGCAGAGTAATAAAAATGGAGAAAAGCAAAATGAAACTGTTTTACAGTGCTCTTTCAAGGCAGTAACAGGAGAAGAAAGCTCTCAATTACCAGGATCTACTTTGAGGGATGGTTTGTATTCAGTGGTTATTGATTGATGATTGGTTATTGAATGGTTATTGGTTCAGTGGTTGTTGATAATGGAGGTAACCAAGGGCAGGAAGTTCTTTGGGTGAAGTATTGGTTCAGATTGATTAACAGGGCAGCCTTGGCAACAGCACCTGCAGTTAGTGGGGACATCACAACTTACCACTCAGGCCAGCACTGAAGCCTTCAAAAAGCACTGGGAATGTCTGGGACTGGGGTTTTATAACCTTGGTTCCAGTAACTTAAGTTTGGGTTCTACTAGAGTGAACTTGATGTCTCCTAGACTTGAGCTTCTCTGTGATACAGATGGTCTCTGTTGTAGTCCTTGTTCTCTTGGGAGGCTCCCCTGCTGATAGGCTGTTTATCAGGAGCCACAGAGAGTAACTGCACACTCCACTCAATGGGAAAGACTCAGTTTATTGTATTGGGCACCACAAGGCCGCATTGAGTCTAAGAAGATCTTGGTGTCTGCTCATGCCCCTAAGAGAGCATTAGCATGACCCTTTTCCGTAACCAGTGCAGAATATAATCACTTTGACTCAGCTGTACTACAGTGATTATACAGCAAAAATGTTACATTTACCAAAAGAGGTCACATACCAGACTTAATCTTTATCCCAAGCTATACTGAACATGGTGCTTCAGCAGCACCCCATGTGGGTGTTCGAGTTCTAGACATCTACTGGGACACTGTTCTTTTTTCTGCATAATGAACTTGCTTCCATTGCTCAGGTTTTAACAGGATTGTACATTTGTGCCATTTTCTTCCTCTCATTACTATATTTATGCATGTGTGAAGCAGTTCTTTCCTCACTTGAATTTCTGTGAGGCCAACAGCAGTCCTCAGCAGTGTCTATAGGGTCAGCAGAGGTATGAGCAGCACTCTAAGAGGGTCTGCAGTCCTGGAGCTGTGACAGCGTGTGTGGATAATGGACTAGAGCAGCTTTGTAAATTATGAACATCTTCACACAGGGTTTGAGTTACTTTCTTTGTTAGACTAAGGGCTGCTTTACAGCTGGTAGCCTTGTTGACACACAGTAGAGGTGCTGCATCCTTCCGGTGTTTGGCAGTATTCCTTTGGGAAGTGGTGAACAGCTGGAAAACAGCTGTATTTGCATGTGTGGAGGAGCAGCACAGCACCAGCTAGCCAAGATAAAGGTGTCAGTGGGGCCCAAATCAAAACCCAGATGTGCTTAGGGCAGTCTGGCTCTGATTACCTGTTTCATCCTTTGGACTCAGGGTTGTGGGGTTGTGCACACACGGCTGCATCCGTCCCCACCAAGTGGCAAGTCTTCAGTTCATAAGTCTTATGCTGCTGCTTTCCGTGTGTCTTCTCCAGAGCTATAAAGTCCTGCACAAGTACGTTGCTCTGTATGCAACACACCTGATCTGGGAGGGTAGCTGGGATAAAGCCGTGCGCCTGTACGTCCACCATGGAGCACCTGCCAACTCACAGGTAATGAGGGCAGCACGATAGCCCAAGGTGAGCTGTCCCAGTGTGCTGTGACCTGCTGCACGAGTCAGGCTCCCAGTCAGAACTGGGGTTGCCTGGTGTTCGGCATGTCCAGCCCTGCAGTGGGTTCTTCCAGAGGGCTGAAGGAAATCTGGCATGTTCTCCATGGGAAGGAGCAGGGGAAGTTGTGTTTGTGTTTGTTTTGAAGACCTTGAGCACCAAGTTCAGAACAAAAGGAACCATCTGCCTCTCCAAGAGCACTGGCTGCAGGAAGCATCCTTCCATCCTTTACTGTTTCCCTGCCGTGTCCCCAGCACCCCTTCCAGCCAGCGATCTGCAGTACTGCCACTCTGGGAGCCATTTTCTTGGCCTGTGCTTGGCAGCAGGAGAGCTCTAGAGTCTGCTGACTGCCTGTCTGTCTCCTTCCACACTTCTCTCCTTTTTGTTGCAGAATTTCAACATTTATAAGCGTCTCTTTGTGGAGATGGTGAATGCGTCTGGCATGAACTGTGCCGAGGCATACTCCAGCTGGGCTGACCTGCGGGATATGCTGCTCAATCTGGTAAGTGTGGCCATGGCCACCGCTGCCTGTTCAACTCCAGCCCCCAGGGGGTGAGCAGGAAGAAGAACCAGTCTCTCGCCAGGTGACATGGGCAGTGTTTTATAACATAGGCTCAGGGTAAAGAGCTGGCACTGTGGACAGTAGGAAAACAGGATCCTGTGAAGTGGGTGTGGCTGAACAAGAGAAGGCAGAGAAGAAGGAGACCCTCTGCTCCAGGCCAGATCTGAGTAGTGGGTCTGGACACTGGCCCTTGCAGAGATCCATGTGTCACTGCGACATGGGAGCTATCGTGACACGTCCTCTTCTCATCCTACACCCACATCCAGCAGCTGGCATGGGGAAAGCACAGAGCTACTGAGCCTGGAAAATATGAGTCCTCCCCATCTCCCCATGGATGCTTAGAGCCTTCTGCTCCTCATTCCTGCCCAGAACACCTCAGACAGAGCCCATGATTGTCTTATCTCTGTTTCTGTCCCACAAATACCTACTTTGAGTGTAAGCAAAATCAAGAAACCCTCCCTTTGCCCATCCAGACTCACCCCTGCTTCCAATGCTGGCTATTGCAGTGCTGGTGACTCTCCCTGGCTCCCATAGCCTCCTTCCCTCAGCATGCTGTTGGACCCAGAGCACCCAAGGCCCAGCCCTTGTTCAGTCCCAGAGGTGTCTGGATATTTCAGATCCTTCTCTCTCTCCTGACTTCCCTGGTCCCACGTGGACGAAGAGTGCCCTCGTGCTCTCCTGCTTTCAGTTCCTCTCATTTTCTCTTCTCAGTGTGAAAACTTAGTGAAGTCCAGCGAGGCAAACACTCCGGCACACGAGGAGTTTGAGAGGATGCTGCTGATCTCCCACTACTGCGCCACCCGCTCCGCCGCACAGGGCCTGAAGCAGCTGGTGAGGCTTTGCAGTTCCTCTGCCAGCTCACCACCCAGAGCAGGGAACCCCATGGGGATGTGCAGGTTCAGGGCTATTCATAGGCTACTGTTCCACTTCACAAATCACACATCATGGATGCATGAGAATGGGACTGCAATAATCTGGGAGCCCACCACTAGCAGATGAAACTGTAGATGGTCTTCTCTACTTATCGTGAGTACTGCCCCAGCCACTGTGGCTGAACTGTAAACCAGAGGAGGAGCTGATCCATGTGTTTGGCATGACTTGTGAGAGCAGAGGTGCCAGTAGAAAATTAGGCATCACAAAAAATCTGGTCTTCCCAGGAGAGGGATGGCTTCCTCTCTGCTCTCCTGGGCCCCAAGAGCTGCTGAGCTTCACACGTGGTCTTCAGAGCAGATCATCTGCCCAGGGCTTTGGCAGGTACTGGTCCTGGGCCTCTTGGGGGGCTTTGGGAGCTCATGGACCTGTGTGGGGGCATCACAAGGCCCTGCGAGTATTTTGGAGTCTTGTGTGCCCTGGGATTTGTTCTTGTTCTTCCTGCTGAAGTCTTGATCCATGTGGGATTGTGGAATTGTTCTAGAGCTCTGCATGGATTTGGGACTGGAGTTGTGATGGGAGAAGGCTGTGAAAAGGAAAAGTTGCCATGGCTAGGACTCCAGTGAAAGCCACAGGGGTGTGTGGCTGTTGAGGGTCCAGAAACATGTCAGACAGCAAGAGCCAAATCTGATGTCTTGGAAACCTGTACAGATCTCCACAGCTGTGGAATATTGAGGTGCTGGGCAGTCTATTTGGGACCATGAAGGAGGGGTGGCCTTGACAGTTCTGGTGTGACGATAGGTATCTGGCAGCAGAAAAGTGAAATTACCTTTCAATTCCTCACCCCTGCTCCAAAATTCTTCCATAACTGAATACAAGAAAAAACTTACTGAGACTATGGCTGGAATAGGTTTCTTGGAGAGGTTGGAGAGTCTCCATTCCTTGAGATGGTCAAAACCTGACCAGGCGTGTTCCTGAAACCTGCTGCAGCTGCTTCTGCTTTGACTGCGGCTAAGGGCAGGATTTGGAAACTGCCAGCAATCCCTTCCAACCGCACCTGTTCTGTGACTCGGATTGGGGGTGTTTGGGTGTGGCTTCTAGTGAAAAATAGCAAGTCTTATAAAGCAGAAGAATTTCACCCTCAGGTGATAGTCCCATGTGTTCTGTAGTGAGGGGACTCAGGGTCAGGACTGAAGTTTTTGACCTTTTTTACCTGTAGGGCAGGTATGGGTGCAGACTCCTTGCTGTGAGTGTGGGGTGATCTCATGAGATCCCTTCCATCCTGTTTTTTCTGTGCTGAATTGTGGCTTTCCTGTCCTCTGTGTCTGCAGGACACCGTGGCTGCCCAGCTGTCCATTTCCCTGCTGCGCCACACAGATCTAGTCCCTGCAGACAAGGCTTTCTATGAGGCTGGGATGGCTGCCAAGGTAAGAGCTACCTGCCACTGCACCAGAGAAGGACATAGGGCACCCTGGGCTCAGGGATTCTTGACTTTATCTTCCCAAGTCCTCCCTTGGCTGCTGGACCCTGCCACTGGAGGCTGTTCCTCAAGCAGCCAGTGAGCAGACGGGACCTACGGACCCAGGGGTGGATAGAGGCCATATTATGGCTCAGTCAGTGTGGATGTGAGACTGCTTAGCTCTGCTCTGCATCACCCAAGTGTCTGACAGTCTGCCCGGGAGTTGTGACACATGGCAAGGACAGCAGCATGTCCCCACTGCCTGGACCTGGCTGTGCAATAATAGAATCATGGAATGGTTTAGGTGGGAAGGGACCTTAAAGCTCATCTTGTTCCATCCCCTGCCATGGGCAGGGACACCTTCCACTAGACCAGGCTGCTCCAAGCCCCATCCAGCCTGGTCATAATGCCTGTCTCCATTTTGTGGCACAGCCTGTGGCAGTGAGCGGTTTGTCCAAGGGATTCAGTCTTCGGGGATGGCGAGCTGGAATGGGCAGTGTCCTTGTCCATTCCCTGGGCTGCAGGCAGGACACTGTGGCACAAATAGAGCCACATCCTTCCCAGCCATGGCTCTGGGAGAAGAACTGTGGCTGCGAGGATGAGCTGCCCAGTCTCACTCAGGGTTCCTCTCCATACCAGGCAGTCAGCTGGGAGAACATGGCGTTTGTCTTCCTGAACCGCTTCCTGGACCTCTCAGATGTGAGTATGGTCTGTGGAGGGAGGGCTGTCTCTCTAAAATGACAGTGGGCTGTAGGGCCACCACAGACCCCCAGCCTGGCCAGGGTACACCTGAGGCTCCTGTGTGGCAGCACATTGGAGCTTGTACTGATGGGGAGAGCCCCCAGACCCCACTCAGTGTCTGGAGAGCAGTGGGCACCCTCACACTACCTGTGGGAGGACCTGCCCTGCAGGGCACCTGCACAGCCCTGTGCAAGTCACCCTGGGCGTGCCAATGCCACAGTGCACATGGCAGCAAAGAGCACATTGGCCTGACAATTTAGGCCTGAAATCCTCATGGCTGCAGATGCCATTACAGCTTTCAGAGTGATCTCACTCTAGTTCCAAAAGAAGAAAAACTACTTGTGGGGTGGAGGCCATGGCCCAGTGCTTTGGCCACTGTGATACAAGACTCAGAGTCCCCTCGGCCCCTTCCTTGACCAGCAGGTTGGCCATCGGAAACATCAAATCCAGGGGAGCTGACAGACCTCACTGTGCCAGACTCCCAAGTGCTATCAGCAGCTCCTGGGGAAAAAGCCCTCGATTACATCTTTCCCTTCTTTGAGGCCACCTGAATAGGGCAGTGTCTGAGAGACATTGCAGAGTGTGGCCATGGATGACAGGAGGGCCCAGTCACAGCACGAACAGGCAGGGGCATCCTCACCATGAATTGTACTGTGAGCTCTACGACTGGCATTGCCCAGTGTTCTACCCCTTCTTTCCCAGGCCATTGAAGAAGGGAACCTGGATTCCCTGGACCATTCTGATTTTCAGAGGACAGACATTCCCTTTGAAGTGCCACTTCCAGCCCATCAGCATGTGCCTGTGAGTGTCACCTGTCTTCTTCAGCTCCTGTGAGGAGTGATGCTGCCTCAGGGCCCTCTGAACAGGGATTGGGGTGAAGCTGGGATTGCAGAGACTGCAGGGGATGGAAACAGACCCAGCACTGCCACCTTCTGCCTGTCCACCCACTGCAAGCATGCACAGACGTGTGCACACACCTGTGTACACACACACACACACACACACACACTCTCTCTCTCATGCTCCCCAGCATACACACACTCAACCACCATCGTGCACCACACACGTGTGTATTGTGTGCACATCGTGCACACCCATGTCCTGCTCTCCCATGTGCTCCCTGCTGCTGTGGGGCTGCAGCCGGGCAGCAGCATCACAATTCCAGGCCATGCACTGGCCTTTGCCCACAGGAGGAGCAGCGGGAGGAGGTGAGGGACTGGGTGCTCACCATGTCCATGGACCAGCGGCTGGAGCAGGTGCTGCCGCAGGATGAACGCAACACCTACGAAGCCTCTCTGGTAGCAACAGGTACCGGGGTGCACTCCCTGCCCTGTGTGCTGACAGGTAAGCTCCAGGCCAGCTCACTCAGACAAGAGATGACACAGTGCCGTGCAGGGAGTGGGAACATGCTGCAGGGTAGGTCTGGGAGGAGGTCTGGGCTGTGCTGTAAAAGGAGTGGAAAGCCTGTGTGGCTGTGGGGAACCAGCTCTGCTGGAGGGGATAGGACTCTTTTTTACTGTGGGGGTGAATGAGCGCTGGAACAGTGCAGAAGTTGTGAGGTCGCCATCCTTGGAGACAGTCAAAAGCTGTCTGGACACAGCCCCGGGCTGGGGTGGCCCTGCCTGAGCAGGGAGTTGAACCATACAGACCCCAGAGCAATTCTGACCTCAGCCACTTTGTGATTCAGTGATGGCTCAGGCTGGGCAGCAGAGACAGCTCTGCCTAGGGACTCCAGGCTGGCCAGCAGAGACAGTTGTGAATGGGCAGCACCTGGCCCTGCTCTGCAGTGCAGGACTTAAAAAGGGTCAGAGAAGGGGGAGCAGGGGTAGGCCACTGTCGTGGCAGGTGTTCTGGTGGGTGCTGCAACCTTCCAAAAGCATCCCCAGCAGGAAGCTGCTCGGCAGGGCCAGCATGCACACACCCACACACCCACACACCCACACACACACACCGGATAGCTTCTTCGACAAGTCGACAGCAAAGAGACAGGAAGGGTCTTCATGTAGGGTTCTACGGGAGAGGTTTATTTCAGCCACACATGTGAAGGGCTCCAGGAATGAAAAGACTACAAACATGGGAGGGTCCAGGTTTAAATATGGGGCGGGGAAAGCATCAGGGACCAATGCTCTGAGGGCATGGGGGCGGTACACAGGCAGGGCTAGGGTGTGGGAGCCAGTGGGGAAACTCTGGGGCCTGGCAAGGGAGCAAGGGCCAATAGGAGAGCAGGGAAGGGAGAATTTTTCTTGATCAGGGACATAGGGTAGAAGGGGGCAGGGAGGCCAAGGGGCCAATAGGGGAAGCAGAACTGGGGTACATCAACATAACACAACAAAGCAACCGTGGGAGAGGTCTTGTTCTCCCTAACCTGGGGAGGATTTCTATCCCTAGGGACGGTCCCACCAATGGACTCCCTTGGTCCCCAAGTCTGTAGGCCCACTGGCCTCCACAGGCCACCAGGAACAAGGCTCTGGCTCCAAAAGTCAGAAGCTGGGTGCCATCGTTGGACCTACTCAGTTAGGTGTCATTGCCCAAGGGCAGTTCAGCCTTCATCTTCATTTGATCCTAGCACTTTGGGCACCCCTTCTTCCTTTTGGTCTCCTAGAGACCTAGGCAGCGTTATTCCCAACACACCGTGCTGCTGGGCAGCCCCAGCCATGGCACAGGGAAGGGGTGCACCAGGTGGGGGCTGTGGAGCTCAGCTTGTTCTGAATGTGTTGCCTTTTGCCCAGGGTACCCAGTGCTAAGAAACAAGATCGAGTTGAGGCCAGGCCGGGAAGTGAAGAAGGACGTGTGGTACAAGTTCATGATGGCTGTCAAGGTGAGCCAGAACCCCAGAGGCAGGGAGACAGGCTGTGGGTGGCGTTCAGCCGCTCAGGCTGGCAGTACAGCGTCCTTCTGGGTGAGCCACTGTCCCAGGGCAGTTCACTGCACTCTCCTGACAGTGCTGCTGGGTGGGGATTCACAGACCCAGTCCTGCCAGCCCACGGGGTGCTTTCAGGCAGGGGGGACAGGGGTACCCCCTTCTAGTGCCAAGGCTTCTCTCGTTCTGCAGACATCCCACAGCCCTGCGGGCCAGGATGTGATTGAGTTCCTCCGACGGTGGTGTGGGGGACTCCCAAGCACCAGCTTCTCATTCCAGTGAGCAGGACTGTGGCAGCTTTCAGGCCTGTTCTTTGGCACCTTCCACGTCCAATAAACATATTATCTCAACCCTGCAGTGCTCCTGTTTGCCAGGGGATGCTGAGCCCAGAACACCTGCAGCTGCTGGGCACAGGGCTGTAAACCCTGTACATGTGTCTCAACCCCCACATCCACGGGTGACTATCACACCGGGACCACGGCTCTCAACATCCCTGTGCCTGGGGAGTGGCAAGCATGGAGATGGGCTCACAAAGTAGCTGCACTCTCCTTCCCTTGGCAGACCTCGCTCCCAACCAGCACTCACCTGGCAGAGCCACTCAGAACAGCCAGTGTGGAAAGGAAAAGTTTATTTATTCAAGAAAACGAAGACATCCACACCACAGGGATTCTTCCCCTTCTGTTCCCTGACAAGCCTGAGCACAGGCACAGCCAGCTGACATGCCTGCAATGGCACCAGGACTTGGGCCCCAGCACCTCTGCCCACCCCCATTACTGCTGACAGAAACCGACAGAGCCTTCAGCACACCAGGAAGGGCCTGGCAGCTTGGGGAGAGGATGGGAGAGCATCTGGGGCCCATGGCACCTGCTGACCTGCAGGGTCTGTCCCAGGTGGGGTGGTGGAGCTGGGGGGAGGGGGGAAGGCACACCTCTCACCCCTGCAGCCCACCTTAGGCACACTGACAGTGCAGGAGGTGTGACCTTGCTGGATCACAGCACTCCTGCAGCACCACCCGGGAGTGAAGGAGCACGTGTCAGTTGCCAGGCTGTGCTGCAGGGCCCAGCATCACACTGACTCCTCTGCCCATGTTCTTAGGAAGAGGTGTTTTGAGGGGCTGGTGTGGGCATGGGCCTTCTTGATGGCAGAGCCTGCTCCCTCCATCTCAAGCACGGCCCACAGGGTGTGCTCATCTCTCCAGCTATGCACGAGACTCAGCAAGTCCTGCCAGGAGCTGCTGCCTCTCACGGGGTGACTTCTCTATTGCTGTATTTGGCCTGGCCAGCTAGAGAGACAAAAAAAGACAAAAAGAAGTGGAAGGTGGCGAGGATATGGGATGGGCAGTGTTCTCACAAGAAAAGAACAGGCCTAGCCACCAGGGGGATAAAGAAGAGGGTCCCTCTGCAACTCCCCATGAAGGGCTGCTGGTCTGGCAGCTAGGCTGGCTACAAGAGGTTTCAACTCAGCATCCCACCCCCAGTCCTGCACAGCCTCCTTGTTCCCAGCAGAACCCAGCACCTTCCAAATGCAGCACAAATGCAGCAGTCATGGGGGAGATACAGGGAGATCCATCCAGCTCAACAGGGCCTACCTGCTCTTTGCCATAGCCATGTGCACAGGGCCCGATGCCCTGGAAGACTAGAGCCACCAAACAGCACCTGCCCGACAGCACGGCTTCTGCAGCTGCCAACAGCAAAGAGGGGAACCAGAGGGCCAGGGCTGTGTCCTGTGAAGCGGGGGGGTCAGAGGAACGTGGGCACTGCACCAGGCTGTCTGAACACACCCCGCAGAGACCGTGTGGGCAGCAGGGGAAAGAAGGGGGAGAGGGAGAGAGAAGGGAAGCAGGAAGGGAGAGTGACAGGGAAAAGAAAGATGAGAGGAAGCAGAGAGAGAAAGAGGCTGATGGGAGGACTGGGGGTGTGCAGTAACTCTGCAGACTCACGTAGATGCGCGTGGTGTTGAAGGGACAGTCGTTAGTCGCAATGGCTGAACGGGCGTCCACGGGCAGCGCGGAGCTGTTGCAGCCCCTGACCAGGTGTGTGCCCCGGCTGTGCATCGTGAGGGCGACAGCCAGCGCCAGCCCCACACTGCATGCGGTGGACAGGAGGCAGTTCAGCAGAGAGACGCTCAGCAGGGTCCAGTGCTGCAGGCAGCAAGAAATACGAGTGGGACTGGCACGAGCTCGCAGAAACGCTCGGGCCGGGCACCTGTGTCTCTGCAGAGCTGCTCCCCCGAGGGAGCACGCACCATCTCTTGCCTCTTCCAGGACGGCTCAGCCTTGCCCTCGGATGAGGCTCTCGCACCTTTCGCACCCTTCACCTGCTGTGAGCTCGGCACCGCTGGACGCCCCTTCCCTCGGGCTCCGTGGAGACCCCCACACAGACCACACAGGCTTGGCCGAGTGCCGGGAGCCCCCAGCCGCAGCCCAGCCCGGCGCACCCCGCCCCGTGTCCGCCCACCCTGAGACCCCACGCAGGACCCCCGACCCGGCTGCAGCTTCGCCCACCGAAGAGCTTCTGCCCCAGGACGGTGCACCCGCTGCTCCCACCCTCCCGGAGCCGCCGGCGGGGCCGAGCCGGGCACAGGCGACATCTGCAGCGCCGGCAGCCGCCGCCGACGCGGAAGGAGCTCGCGGGGCCAAGGTCCAGGGGAGCGGCAGCCGGCGAGTCAGGGCCGCGCCGAGGCCCCCTGCCCGCTCGGCCCCGCAGCCCCGCACTCACCAGGGCCGCCCGGGACAGGTTGTGCGACACCAGGATGGCGACGATGCCCGCGGCGATGCTCTGCGGGGAGACCTGCGCTCAGCAGGGCCCGGGCAGGGCAGGGCAGGGCAGGGCCCGCCGCCCTCCGCCCGGTCCGCCCGCGCTCACCAGCAGCCCCGAGCACACCGACACCACGTTGGCCGCCGCGTATTCGGGGGTGACAGCGCGGCGGGCGCCGGCCACGTGCCGCAGGACCGAGCCGTGCACGATAGCGCCCAGCAC